>CM031238.1:752800886-753344424 GCA_018340775.1 Taxus wallichiana var. yunnanensis
AGCACATTGCTAAATCTCTAAAATTTGTAAAATGCGAGGTGCTCGTGCCCACGCCAATGCATTCTGCCAATGGACGACTCTAGATTCAAAGGTGCAAAAACAATATCGACGACCTATATTTAAACTCCGCAAAAGAATGTAATGCTTCATGCATTATATACTTTTTCGCCATTTCTTTACTTTCTACAAATAGAAACTCAAAATGATGTGAATAATTTAGATAAGTTTAACCGATTCTTTACCATGATTTGGGGAAATTTTGCACCATTTCTACGGGGGTTATTTGGGGTTTTTAAAGTCATTGTGGTGGCTGAATCTTGATACGACAGACTATAATTTTTTCACAGAGAAATCAACTATGGTTTTCCTTCTTCCTCTTAATTTCTTTCTCTGCTCTGCTTGGATTGGTGAATCATTCACTTTTTTCATTGGGACACTTGGTGTTCTTATAAATGCAATCTTGAGAAATTTGTGTCTGTAAGTATGTCTGAGCATAAATGTGAATGGTTATGTTCACATTTCCTTCATTTTTTCTCAATACACACAGGGTTTTGGCTACCTTCCCTAAAAACTATCGCATTCTCTTTGATCTCTAACCTCATCAATACCTCTATCCTCTTGTGTTGATAAATACTATGGCATAAAACTCTTTCCGCGTATATCAAAAGACCACATTATGCTGCACTGTATACTCTATATATAGGTTTTTTTCCCTTTCAATAAGGAACCTTCTGCCCCTATCAGGGTTTCATCCAAGGTGTAAATCTTAAACCCAACAATAATGTAATGATTTTGTAGATATAAACCATGTCCACTAAATTGGACTCTATGGGGTAGCTATTGGCCAGCCTCTTCCACTGAATGGTCTTATCTTTCATTTCTATTTTACGAGCTTTAATTTCTTACTTTCTTTCGTTTTTAGTTTCTTTATCCTTTCCTCCTCTTGTTAATATTTTTTTATATTTTCTCTAACTTCCTTCTTTGTGGCTATCCTAGCCTTTATTTTAGAGTAACTTACTATAATAAATGATATTCAAATGATTAAATACAGTAATATACAAGCACTAAGCATTCAACAATGTAAAACCCTAAGCAAATGAGAGAGAGATGATGACTTAGTTGATTTGTGCAACCTGGGAATGATCGGACTGTGTATCTGTTGGAACAGGATGGAAAAACAGTGTAAAGGATTCATGAGGGTTTGAAACCCAAGAATGTACAGAAGAAGTGCCCTGTAGGAGGACAGGAGTGCCCCATGTGCTAATGACTGATCTGGTGCTTGTGTGTCTCTAAAATGCTCGAGGATTAAGAATTGGTCTTTTTAGGTCGAAGATCTTGTTATTCACTTTTTTTCATTTTGGTTTTTGTTAGGTCATCTGATCACACTGTAACCTAAAAAAAAAAATGACTACACACATGCCCACAAACCACATCAAATCTAATAAAAATATGTAGAATGTGGAGTCGGACTGACCTCGATGGTCACCCGAAGAGTGAACTTATGACCGAGCATTACACTACATCTCAGACTCCATGTAGTTCTTGTGTGTGTGTGTATTTGTGTCTCATGTGCCCTAGGTTTCCCTTGTGCAAGTTTACATGATGATAGTGGGCTAGATCTAGATTGTCCCAAATATGCAAAATGTGTGTGATGGAATAGAATGAACTCCCCTATGCAGTGTATGTAGATCAATGCAGCCCTTGTCCCTTGTATGAATGTGCTAGATGTATGCTTTGTAGTGCTCTTGTGCCTTTGTGTAAGCTTAGGTGGTGATAGATAATGCTTATAGTGTTTGGCCCCTTTATTTAGAAGAAGTAACTAATATATATATGATTCCCTTGTTTGAATTTTGTAATTGACAATTGAAAGGCCAACCCAAAGTGTTAAAAGGTGACCAAGAAGTGAAAAGGACCCAAAAGAGTAAGAAGAAGAAAGAGAGGACATGAGTGCCTAGGAGGGACAGGACAAGAGCTCTGGGCTTTTTCCTAACTGGTGCTAGTGTCTAAGGCCATCAAAAGTAAATCAAGTCAAGTGCCGATAAGATGTGTAAAGCTATAAGATGTGTAAAGCTAGTAAAGTGTAAGAGATAAAGCAACCAAAAGGCCAAAAGGAGTTGTCAACCACTAGTTTTCTTTCTTAGGAATCATGTATACATTAGTATGCTTTAGGACCTAGAAAATGTACCCAAGTGCATAGATTTTGTGTCTACATTTTCCCCACTTTATGTTGTTGAGTGAATACTGATAACATAAAGTAGATAGAAGATGTGTACCTTGTAATCTAGAGAGAGGAGTGTAGCTGATAGTGTCGAGTGGACAAGTAGCCATGTGAAGTGTGAAGTGATCGTAATGTGAAGCGTGGAAACTAGGAAAGGGAGGTAGACCCTAGGGGTGAATCATATGCATAGTAGCATGTTGTTGGAGCTTGTGTTTGTTGATGTGAGATGTTTTTTTTTTCTTATAAGGATGGACCTACAAAAGAAGAGAAAAAGAGTAGTCAAAGTCTCGTATATGAAAAATAGAGTAACATATGTATAAGTAAGTAAAAGTGTGTAGAAAGTAGTAGCTAAGGAAAGAGTGCACCTGATGTATGAGAGAGTATAGGATAGAAAATTGTCCTATTTTCTTTGGATATGTTGTTGGATGGGGTTGGGAGTGATCAATTCCCAACCAAGAAAGTGTTGAGCCATGGATTTGAGCATCTGCTCAAGGATGATTCTGGGGTGATCTCACTCCAAAGATGAGGTTTTTGGGTGATCTCATGCCAAGAGTGAGGTTTTTGGGTGATCTCACACCAAGGATGAGTTTTTTGGGTGATCTCATGCCAAGAGAAGAGTGTTAGGGAGAGAGGTATATTTTTCTCTCCTTCCATGATGCTTCTCAAATGATAAGTGCCACTTTATAGATTGACATGTCTTGATTTGTAACCGAATTGTAAATTATCAAATTGTAATCAAAAATGACCAAATTTTGTAATTGAAGAAATAAACAAGTGTATGATATATAGATATTGTATTGTAACTTGCTTGAAAATATGTTTGAATCAAAGAAATTGTTTATTTTTCCCCAGGACACTAGTGCCCAAGTGGGACACAAGCACCCACCATTCTTGTTTGATACTGGAGGTGCTAGTGTACCTCTATGTGTTTTGTGATCCAAGTTGATTCTAGACCACTCTGTAACTATGTTCCTTTTCCAATTTTGTATTGATGTTGTTATGTTTGGAGCTTTGTGTTGCTAGAAGGGTGATTTTTTCACCCAATAGTTTCCCCCTCATTTGGGGTGCATGTGATGAATGTAGGAGGAGGTGGCCCAAATGAGAGGACCTAAAACTGATATGCATATCATAGATTGGATACCTATAGGGGGTAGGGGATGTGCATGGTAGAAACCAAGGCACATGCAAACAATATAGGCTAGAAACAAGTGTTAGTGTAAAAGAGCTAAGATGTAATAGAATACAATGTATCAAGAAACTATGAAGACAAGAGGGACCATGAAAAGTGGGTTGCATACATGGGACATCACTCACAATGTCACAAGACAATCAGGCAAAGTGGCCATAAAAAAACAATGATCAAGCATGACATAGGGCATAGCCCACAAACAATGGAAAACAATAACAAACAAGAAGTAACAGATAACCATGGTTGTATAGAATATCTGCAAGGAAAATGCTACACATGAAGCACCCATTAGCATGTTAGAAAGATAAATAGTATGTCAAAGCATGTATATAATGAAAAAGTAAGTGATACAATGAAAAAGTAGTAAATATTGTAACTAATAGGACATGTGATGTGGAGTAGGAGAGATAAAGGTAGATGCCCCCAAGAGCCTCGGTGGGACTAGTAAAGAGTAGTGTCGAGCATCATGCATCATGTAAGAATATGTAAAAGGTCTTACATTCACCTCAAGATACCATGTGAATGTGCATGTGTGTATAGAAAAGATAATGACATACTAAGAATCCAAATAACATAAGAAACAAAGTGCAACATGTAAGTATTATAAGCTAACAAGAGTAAATACAACCAATATAGGTAGATGTCATGTGAATGTGATGGTGTGATTTGATATAAAGATGTTTAGATAATGGAGTCGTGTTGCCCCCTAGTGGATGTGTGTGATGTGAGGTTCATTTAGGAATTTCACCTCAACAGTCAAGTATGAACCATAGAACAAGAGTGTGTCATCGGGTCAGCAAAGCAAGGTAGGGTATGTAGTAGTTAAACATTGTGTTCATAGATAAGAAGAAGTAATGGTATAAGAAGAAGTGAGAGAGAGAGGAAGTTTGATGCCCCCAAGTTTAAATATCATAGAGATGATGGAAAATAGATGTGATCATTATGAGAAATATTAGCCAGAGTATGTATAGTGAACAGAAAGGATGTATACCATATATATAAAGTAGTATGTGTATCATGAATAGAAGGAAGTAATCATAAGTAATCATGAGGATAAAATCATGTATGGAGTGGCATAGGAGCGGAAAGGGAAGCCATAAGCATAGGTAGATGTAGTAAGGTGTGCTCATAGTGTAGATAAGAGAAATTTCTACTAGAAATATTGACTTGAAGTGCAAAAAGCAAAAGTAAGGTATAGGTGTGTATGTGAGTAGTATGGATAGGAAACTATTGATTAGAATGTGTGACTATGGGGGGAATTTTGATGCCCCAAAGTGTAAGTGATGGAGATCTATCTAATGATGGGAGAGAGACCATGTCATGGTGGCAGATGTGGAAATGTATCAGGAGTATCAGTATTGGTGTTAGGAGGATCAGATTTGCCAAAGTAAGTTGTAACATTGAGAATAGATGGAAAACACTTTTTGTGATGGTAAGGGGGAAATGGTCATAAGTTCCCATGTATTCTAATAGAGCATCATCAGTAAGGAATGTATCTAATTTAGGCCAAGTGGGAGAAGTGGGATCACCAATAAGCTCAAGGTATAGTAGAGGAAGATTATGAGTATGTGAAGTAGTGTAAACCTCAGGAGAATATGTGCCTTTGTGGAAGCTTAGGTGATGATAGATAATTCTTATAGTGGTTAGCCCTTATTTATAAGAATAACTAAGTATATATATGATTCCCTGGTTTGAATTTTCTGTAATTCAAACTAAAAGGCGACCTAGAGTGTTAAAAAAAGGTGACCAAGAAGTGAAAAGGACCCTAAAAAGAGTAAGGAGAAGAAATATGAGTTCCTAGGAGTGACATGAAGCATCTAGGTGCTTCTGTCCTAACTAGGTGCTAGTCTTTCTAAGGCTATTAAAAATTAAATCAATCAAGTGCTGGAAAAACTATAAGATGTGTAAAGCTAGTAAAGTGCAAGAGATAAAGTAACCAAAAGGCCAAAAGGAGTTGTCAACCACTAGTTTTCTTGCTTATGAATCATGTATACATTAGTATTCTTTAGACCTAGAAATGTACCCAAGTGCATAGATTTTGTGTCTATAAAAACATATATTTGAGGGCCCTTGTCACGGTTCATCCCAAGATCCTAAAGTATTTCTAATTTCTTTAGGAGTCTTCTCGAAAGAATCTTGTAAATATAACCATGATCCCTTGTTATTTTTTTGTCACTAAATGCAAGGCCACACAGATGTGGAAATTGAGACCAAAATTCTTATCCAAAATCTCTAACAAAAAATTAGCTTGTTTCCTTTTATATGATTATTTAAGTTTCTTTGCCTCCTTTTTAATGAATGTGTTGATATGATTTTCCCACCAATGTTCTATCTCCATGTTAGTGCAGTTTCCAATACCAGTGGTGAAATTTCCCTGGCACATCCACTCAACAATAGGAACTTGGGATCACACGCCAAAATTTCAACCTTAAGCCTCAACGGGGATGGTGAGGGTTAAGTAGTTTGCCCTACTTTATTAAGGATGTATCTGGGAGCATAGCTTAAACTATGAACTAAACATAAAGAATTCAAATAACATAATGCACATTTCTCATTGTACCAATTCTCTTTTTTATTTATTCAAGATAACCATTACATATATCATTCACATCCATCTCACACACTCTTATTACATCATTCATTCTTTCTTACTCTCTCTCTATTCACCTTATTCTCCTTATCATTCTCATTGTATATCTATTACACTACTTATCTCCTATGATATGATGATGAGATAGGATGGATGATTGACAATGATCTATTACATTGGATTACAATAATTATTGTTATTCTTAATTTTTCTCAAAAGTCACTTCTTTTGGTTACAATGACCCATGACAGCTCCCATTTGTGTTATGATTTGATCTTCTGTGGCTTCTCTTAGGCTTATGTAGATATTTGTTTTCTTCTGACAGTTTTTAGTGGTGTTCCACAATTATACAAAATTCATCTATTTTTCTAATATTACGTGGTTTTTTAGAATTATTTGGGTGTTCAAGTGTTCCGTGGATTTTCAACCTTCCATGGGTGTTCAAATTTATTTATCCTTTAGTCTTTGAAATTGATGAAGAATCATGTCAACAACTTGATTCATTCCCCTTAGATGAGATGTAATCTATCGCAGCCTCCTATCCCTTAGTATATGGGGATTGGATTATATCGATAAATTGCCTCGATCTCAAGATTCATGTATTCATCATTACAACCACAAATTACTTCACTAAGTGGGTTGAAGCCATGCCCCTCACTAGTATGTTTGGCCTTACTACATATAAATTCATCCTCAATCAAATCATTTTCCACTTTAGAATTCCCCACACCATCATATCTGACAATAGTGGGAGCTTAAAATTCAAAGAAATGAAGCAAATTTGCACTAATTTCAAATTAAAACATCTATTCTAAAAACACCATATCATCCATAGCAATGGACAAGTTGAGTCCATAAACAAAATTCTCAATAAGATCTTACAAAGACAATATGAGAATCACTCACAGATTGGAATACAAAGTCATATATCCTACATTATGGGTGCATTACCACACTAGCTTCCATATGGCCATTACTGGGCAACCACGTTTTCACTCGCACATGGAGTTGAGGTAGTCCTTCCACTCGAGGTGGAACTTCCTTAACTCGCACATTTCCCTTCATGATATCATTCCGCATAAGGAACTCGTGAAGCATGTCTCCATGACCTTTCCCTAGAAGAAGAACGTGACCGAGCATATACTCATAATGAAAAACATAAAAACACATTGCTAAACAACATAGCAAAATTCTTTGTGAATGTACTTTCAACGTGGGTGACCTTGTCCTTAAACTTGATTACACATGACAAAGGAAAACATGCTCATAAATTTTGGGGTTATTACCTTATCAAAGATATCATAGGTCCTAACACATATCATCTTCAAACCAATGAAGGCCACATCTTCAAAGAACCAACAAATGCTCGATTCCTCAAAAATTCATGCATGAAGGAACTTCGTAGTTTTTCACTTGAGCTACCATCTCTCGTCCTTTCTCTCAAATTCACTACTTTATCAACCTTCTCTTTTCACACCAACAACATTATCAAAAAAATCTTTATACACCCCCGATCTTTCCTATCGGATCACCTCGAAGTATTATGTACATCCTCACTCAAAGTGTTAATGACCTTGCTTGGATTTATGTTTCTATCCGACAACCTTATTCTTATAACATATACCTCAGGGTTTTTTGCACTTTTTAGTGTTTTTATACGCCCTTTGGGCTAATCATCCATTTTCTCTTTATTTACACCTCCAAGTTTATGACAGCTTTCCCTTTGAGTTTCTACCATATGGTTTTACACTTTTCGGTGTTTGTTACCCCACCGCTTGGCATGACACTATGACACCATACCATTTGACATTATGACATGACATCCATGGCCCATAGTTATGTAATTTATGTCTTGTTTTACTGATGATCCTCTAGTGTTTCCTTTTATTTTTACTTCTTCAACATTACAAGCATTGATTGTACATGCACATGGAAGGACGTAAAGATACCTATCGAGGGTATGCATTAGTGGGTATATTCCATTCTAACTAACCTTTCAACACTTCTTATGTCCATACTTTAATATCTACTTTTAATTTAAAGTGTTATCGATTTTATTTCTTTCAATTGACCACCCCATGTTTCACTATTGCAATACGTTGATCAATGGTTGGGGCATATGTATACACCTAATTTTTCACTTTTCATCTTTCATACATGTTACTAATAAATTTCAAATCTTTGTATAAAAGGGTCTTGATACATTTATTTCTTTAGTGGGTTCCTTAAGGGCCTATCAAAATGGGGTATGATTATTCATAGTAATCATTATGGGTTAGAGATAGTACACAAAAAGAGTATCACTATGTGGTCCCAACCTTAGTTTTCCTTACATTAGTTATCCTTGTCCCTTTATGTCTCATACACATTGTACTCTAACACCTTTCTAGCATCTCACCATTTGGAACCTTATTCATCCATTTACTTTATCTACCATACTTATTTTCACTGACATAGGCACATTACCTCACATTACCATCCTTGGTTAATTTATTTGTATCTCTCATGGGAAATGGTGTCGGTGTTAGGTTTTTCTATAACATCATCCACAGGAGATGGTGTCATATATATACCTACCACATTTTGACATTCATGAAGAAAGGATTAGCATTTAATTCTTATCAACTACCATATGCTTTGGTCTTTTATGTCAACTTCACATATGCTCAGATCTTGGTTCATCTTGCACTTTTCTTGGATTAGATTGAAATTCTTCATCTTTGTGATTGCTTGTAATATTTAGGTCATCTATAGTGAGTCTGGCAGATATGACGATGTTCCCTTCTCCACCTAATAAGAGATTCCTCTCGTGTGATGTTTTCTTTGGAGAGATAGATGCATCGGCAACCACCCTATAGACACAAGTGAGTGCTCTTACTCTCTTTATCATTATACATATATTAATTTGTTTCCCTTCCCCATTGCGAAATCTTAAAAGTGCACTCATTATAGTCCCTTTTAAATATATCCATTATGTGTTGGTTCATGTGTGTCTCTTACTCATTTGGGTCGATACCCTTATAGAATGGAAGACTTAAGAGTGCAAGTTATTGAGACACATTTTTTGCCCGCCATATAATGATCATAATGAATTTGAGGGTGATTAATATATGGAGGTGACTCTTCCTTAATTTATTATACAAGATAACTCATGAATCAAGCCTAAACTAATCTCATGAAATTTTCTGAATTTGAAAATTGATTATTGCCTCCATAAAAATAATACTAATGAAGGTATATAATATCAAAAAAATAATATTATCTAAGGTACTAGTAGTTTCCTAGGGTTGGGAATCAAAGTTTAATAAATAGAGTATATTTGTGTAATTTTTCGAATGAATGATTTTAATAACATCCATGAGACCAAATAGACTATGGGACCAAGAGATGAAACAAAAGGGCACCACTCTAGCATAACAACTAGACACGTGGGCCACCCTATCAATCTTTCATACTTATAATCTATTTTGATGTTTGATCTTCTATTTATATGTAGCCACTCTTGATACAAAAATTGTCTATCTTTTCAAACCATGTCTCCTTAAACATGTGTTAATTTGGAATCTTAGGTGTCTTCACACTTGATACATATATTTTCACTATAAGTTACACACTCCACAATGTAATGACATTTTTCTCCACCCCAATCTTTTTAAAATTAAGCATATTCTCATTTCCCACTCCTCCTTGGGCGTTGTCCACCTATCTCTCACACCAAAGATGATGTGAGCTAGTCCTCAATTGGTCCATCATCATCTTTATCTTCCACTTGATTTCTAATCCTATGTAGCCTTTTCATCATGTTCCCATGTAGGATTAAATTAGTTTATATAATTAAGTTTTCTTTTAGCCAAGTTTCTTTTTCCACATGGTTATCCTGAATTTATCCCTTACACACTTTTTGATTTCCTCCATATTATCTTTACATTATCATAAACTAATGTCCCACTTTTCATCCACTCATTGTTTTGTTCCATCCACGTATTCTTCCTTCTTTTTATCTCTTCTTCCATCACCATTTTGGGTCATCACCAATTCTCCGAGATATTTCATACCTTTTAAAATAACTTAAGTGTTTGAGTAACTCTACTCCATCGAGAATGGCCTATTTTAGTGAGGTCGATAAAATAATTCAACCTTATGAAATTAAATTAAACATAGAATAAACATTAAAGCATATAAAATAAATTACATAATGAACATGGATATAACGTGGAAAAAACCCGAGATGGGTTAAAGACCACATAAAGAGAATTTCCATTAATGAGAAACATTATACACAATTCGGCCACACCCTCCAACTCCTCACTTCTCTCCATAATAATTCACCACATGAATTATAAATTACAATGATCTAAAATCATTTGACCCATTAGGGTCATATATAAATTATATGATCAGTGTGTCTTCTCACGAAGCACCCCAATTAAATAAATTGATTTAATTAAAAACCAATTAACCATAAACTCATAGTTTATATTAAATAATTAAGAATATAAATATTCTAAATTATTTAATTATAAACTAAGGTTTATAAGAACACTTAATATTATGTTCTAACACTCCCCCTTAATATTAAGTGGGAACATATGCCAATGTTACTGTTTATACAACAAGATTTACAAATCCATAAACCATAGTTAAGGTTTAGGCTAGCATATCACATTTGAAGGATTTATACACCTTCATCATGCTCATCTTACATTTTGGTACAAAAAGATTTTGTAATCCATAAATCATAAGTTATGATTTAGGCTAAGCATGATTTGTGAGACTACATCTCACAAGTTTCTCATGGAAAAATCTCTACAAACATCTCTAGGAGCCTTTTATAACATAGGGACTCTCCTTTAAAACAATTAGATGCAACACACATTGATATTGACATCGTAAACTTAGAGTTATAAGTTTAAAAAGATCATAAATTATCTTTTTACAATGCTTTACAATGAAGTATAAGTATAGAGGAGAAGGATAAACACAACCCCATTAGGAGGTGACATTGACATGCACACTCCCTCAATGAAAACTCGAAAGCCAACATTTCATGAAACTTGCAAAACTTTACAACACATAATGGCTTTGTAAACATATCTACAACTTGATCTTCATTCGGGAGTATTAGAGATCTATATCACCAGAGCACCTTCTCTCGGATGAAATGCATATGAATCTCTATATGCTTTGTTCTCTTATGCTAAACTAGATTCTTAGTTAGAGTAATGCAACTCGACTATCACATAGAAGAGAATACTTCTTTAACTTTATGTGTATCTCTTCAATGACCATTTTAGCCACATGGATTCTTTCACTACTTCCATCACACTTCTATATTTTTCCTCAGTAGAAGAGATGGAGATGTTCGAGCTTTTTTTACTGCTCCAAGTAATGGCACCTATACCAAACTCGAACACATATCTAGTTGTAGATTTTCTATCTAACACAACACATATAAACACCAATTTTTGGTATCCTCATGTCCCTCATTCCAAGAGCTTACTCCCCTTCATTTTCATTCTCACATACATATCTCTCTTCCCATTTCAAATTTCCACTTTCTATCTTACCCCATTATCTATTTTATTTCCCCTTAATTCACCCTTAATCCCATTTAATTAATCCAGGGTAATCATCCTTAATTATCCCTAAACCTATTTATTAACCATTTTTATCCTCCCTAAGCACCCTATTTACCATCCTTAGGTTCTCATCTACCTTCATTTAATATTTTCTTATCTCCCAATCACCTTTTTGTCTTCCCAAGCATCCCAACACATTAACCACCCAAAACCTAATATCACTTACAAGGCTCTTTGCATCGAGTATGATCACATTTTCACCACCCAAATCAATGGATTGTCGTAGTCATTTGAGAGACCCATCCGGGGTAACTTTCAACCCTATAAATACGACCATAGCCCTCCTCTCACCATGATTCAAAATACAAAAATTTTAAAAATAGCCTAGAAATAGACTTTGCATTGAACTTTCTCTAAAAATACCAAAAATAGAAATTTTAAGAATTTCCAAAAATAGATATTTTGAAACCATGTTCTAGACCATTTTTATTTTATTAAGAAGCAAAGGGTAATGTTACATTAAAGGGAGCCAATGGTTTTCATTATTTATTGTTATCATATATGCATTTCATCTTATTTAGCTCATCTCAGATTCTCTGATTTGAAAATTCACATTCTATCGAGCATCATATCGGTTATCCATTATTGATTTATCTTTATTTTTATCAAAGTGGGTTAACATCCATCCTAGAAGTTTTTACAATTCATGAAATAATTGTCATTTAGAAACCCACCATCCTATCTACTAATAATTTTCTTGTTGAATAATCTCTTTTTGTAAGCAGTAATCAAGCTCACTACGATGAGGATCTTTTGCGCCGTATCTATCATCATCTCAAGAGGTAGCCTTTAACCCTCTCATTATTGGAGTTTTTGATTTTTTTGTTACCCTTCACTAATTTGAAACATGAGTGAGAAAATAAAGGACTTAGCCATATTTGGCATTCTAGAGGCACTTGAGGAAAAGTGTGAGGACCCGACTAGGTGATAAGTGGATAAGGTGCCATCCTGGAGCCTGGAGGTCAAGAAAAGGATATTCCATAGTAGGAATATTCCTAGAGACATCATCATTATAGAGAGTGGAGGGGTTTTGCAAAGGGATAAGCATTCACCAATGGAGGACCACATCGACACTTGGCACATGATCTTCTCATGCTTGGAGAAGGCATGAATGTGGTGTGGTGATGATCTTATATAAAGGAATGGAGATATAGAGAGACAGAAGATATAGAGAGAAGATAGATTGATGTGTGTATGGAGAGGCATAAAAGAGAGGTAGGATATACATATGCATATATATGGGTACAGAATAGAAGGAAGGAAGAGTAAAAATAGTAGAAAATGTTAGGTAATAATGTTAGGGTTTAGGACTTAGTGTACTAGAGGTTATATAGAATCATTAAGCATATGCATATGATGTTAGGGTCTATAAAATGGGTTAAAATGGGAAAAAGGGTATAGTTAGGATCTCATATCAGAGCCTGTTTGTATAGAGTTAAGTCTCTATCATTTAATATATATGGTCTGAGATGACCCTTTTGACTGTAATGTGGCTACCATAACTCTTTTAAATATATATATATATGGGTTTATTCTATATATCTTGTTTATGGGTGTAAACCCTTCTGATATTTAGCATGTTATAGCTCATATCTGTTTTCCTATGGTTCATTCAATGTTTATCTACCTTCTCTGATGCATGGGTGTGTGTGTGGATCTGTTAGTTTTATGTTCTTCTTTTAAGATGCATGTATTTCTATATTCTACAAATAATCCCCCATTAATGGTGGAACCTTCTCACAAATCTCACATAAAAGAGGGGCTCAACACCCCGTGCGTGCCTCGGGTGAGTGCCCAAGTGCCCACTGGGTGATAGGTCGATGTGCTTGGGGTTAGAAAGAAGTATTAAGGGTAAAATAAATGACTACATCTTGGTTTCATTATTGGGACCTCTTTTCAAAGTTGTTGTGAGAATGGTGTGATGATGACAAGAGTGCTTGACCTTGGACAATGTCAAAGCATGGCTTAAAAGCACATGGAGGATGAGTTTTCTCAGAGATTTAGTATGGACCTGAGTTTGATGCACGTAAATGGGTAGAAGAACATATGTATCATGAGTTATATGAGACCTTATTTTGTTGTTTTCTAGTGGAGTTGTATGAATGGATTTCAAGCATATGCATCTAGATCAAGATGGTACTATAGACCTCATGTATGGACCCAAGATGAGTATCAGAGGCTGCATGATGTTGATCTGACTTGGACACATGTTGTTGATCATTGGTGGAGTAGAGTGTTGATGAGTTACACCTTGAGAGTACGTGATTTCTATGTATTCTGTCCAGAGATTGTTGAGTTTGAGTTCTTGAGGGAGCCAAGAGGATCATTCTTGCATGTTATCCCTTTAGCTATAAAGATCTTGATCATTACACTGAGTTTGGAAGCATTTCCTATGGTGGCTAAGCTTCTTTTGAGTTGGGTGAGGAAGCTAGAGTGGAGGAAGATGGTGGACCTTGTGGCTGAAAAGGAGAGGGAAGAGAGATGACTCAAGTATAATGAAGCTCATGAAGAGGGAGTTAGATAGACAATGTGAAGTTATAGGAGTGATGGATTTATGGAGGTAGACGTTGTGGAAGGAATTGAGGTTCACAGAGGATGTGGAGCCTGAGTAGTCTATGCTACCCCATCTTGGAAAAGTGGAGAGAGACCCTTCAGCTTCGATGAGAGAGCTCATCATATGAAGAAAGGAGAGAGTCATTGGTGTGCATCTGAATCCACCTAGTGACCAACCCCTGGTGCTTATTTTTCCAAATCTAGAGATAAGTATTACTAACCTAGTTGGTATTGGTGGAAGTAACCGATCAACACCTAGGAGGTATAACTTTTCATTTGGCACATCTATGGCTACACAATCATTTCCTGTGTTTGGAGGTATATTGTCTGGAATGACATTTGGGAAAAGTATGGGTACACAAAGCTTGGGTATCACATCTAGAAGTGGCATGGGACACACATCTGGTAGTGGTGCAATATCACAGACTATTGGTGCACAAGTTCAAACGTGACAGTGGGGACACAAGGCATGACCACTTCAGGACCTTTACTAGCTATGGGAGGTGGATCTGGTGGGTCAAGTGGAATAGGAACTAGTGGACTAGTGGACCTGAGTGGATCTGGAGGATCTGGTGGGTCAGGAGGGACAGGCTAGTGGATCTAGTGGATCTGGTGGTGGAGGAAACAACATCGAGGGAATCAAGGTTCTGGATCAGGTGGACAAGGGCCTCAACCACCTCAACAAGTATTTTTTGAAATGTCTTTACATCTACCAGATTACAAAGGTGTTGAGGATGTTTGCAGAACATGTACACAAATGTGAGTTCTATATGGTGCATGCAAAGGGGATCACTACCCCTGAAATGGAAGGAAAGTCAGTTTGCAACAATGTTGCAAGGGCACATGCACATAGTTGGTACCAGAAGTATGACCCCCACAGAAATAGTAGTAGATTATACCACATGTTGTGTAATGCCTTCTTAGCTGAATTCCATATTCCTGAGTTTGAACAAAAGAGCATTAGCATGTTGAAGGAGATTCAACAAGGTATGACAAGAGAGTGTGTGGGAGTATGATGCACATTTTAAGACTCTCTTATCAAAATTGTCTTATGATATTCATCCTTCTCAACATGCTCAATGGTTTTTTGGAGGATTAATAACACCTTTCAGAGAGAGCTTTTCACATAAGACTTTCACAGACCCACGTGAGGCCTTGGAGGCTTCCCTACATGCTGAGGCTATAGGAAGCATGGATACTAGTGTTAGTCCTTTTCTTGAAGCTCAAGATTGCTGCAATGGAAAAAAACTAGAGAAGCTATCTATGAACTGGCCCATGAGACTCGCAAGTGGCCTATGGTGCATGGATTGTGAGGTAGGAGAGGGGCATACAAAGGATAAATTTTTCCTCGAGAGATCGATGCATGCCCATGATGGTAGACTATGAATTTTCCATGGAGATCATGATGCAAGTAGGTGTTTCTACTACTACAACATGTGATCCATAAGAATGTGTCTTGTTATTGCAAGATTTTCACCTCTACTACTCATGACACCAAGGATTGTAGATTGATTGACCAGATACATGATGCCATTGATATTGTGTGTGCTAGACCAAGCATTGCAAACAATTCCAAGGATGATGGTCATCACTATGAAGGATGCATGGATGGAGGAGCTCATGGAAGAGGATTTTTCATGGAGGATTTAGAGGTCATGGAAATCATGGAGGTGGAAGAGGTGAATTCCCTCATGGAACTTGTTATAATTGTGGGTCCACAGAGCATTACAAGTGTGAATGTCCTGACCTACTACAATGCTCATGGTGTGGGAAGAAGCACAAGTATGAGGAGTTCCCAGAGCTATTTGAACACATGAGCCAACAAAAAAAAAAGAAAGGGCATCGGGATGGTAAGTGTTAAGAAAGAAGACTCATAGTGGATGCCAAGGGTGGTGCATGAGTCAGAATTAGAACCTGTACTTGGTGATGATGTGAGCTGAGGCTGCATGCATGTGCCAAGGAAATACCAAAGTAGAGACCACTGATTACAAGAGAAGAGGTGGTGTATGGGAAGTATCTGGACCCTACCCATAGAAGGAAGTCTATCAAGAGACCATGGATGTAATCAAGAGTCTTCAAGGGGAAATTCAATGTCTAAAGGAGAAATCCAGGAAGTTGGGAGTAGAAGAAAAGTGTTGAGGTCCCTCAATTAGATATAGATGATGTCAAGAGAGGTGTGTAAGATGTTGTGCAAAGAATATCATTCCTCTATTAGGAGAATGGTTGAGGGATAAGATACCAAGTGCTGAGAGAAGAGTGAGAGGGTAGGTTTTGCATGCTAACCTTCCTCCCCACAACCTTGACTATGATAAGGAGATTACCTTGAATGTAGTTGTTGATGGATGGCTCCTAAGAAATATTCTGATTGACATGGTGTGGAAGTTAATGTTCTCACCCTAGATGCCTGGAATCAAATGGGAAGGCCCCCATTACAACCATCTTCAAATGTGTTGTATATGGCTAATAAGACAAAGGCAATGCCCATTGGTGTTTTAAAGGATGTTGTTATCACTATCCAAGGGGTGAAATTCACTGGAGACTTGAAGTCTTAGCACTTGTTGAGGTGGAAAACTTTCCAGCATTACTTGGGTGCCCTAGTGCTATAAGAACAATGTTGACTTATGTTTCAATAAGGGGTATATAAGTTTTGAGAACAAAGAGGAACATGTTATCATTCCTTTGATGGATGGGAAGTCAACACCCTATATTGAGCCTTTAGGAGAAGAAGACCTAGACAAAATTTATGTGTGCACTATCGGGACCCTGAAGTTGTGCAACCAACAAAAGAGGGCATTATTCAGTGGGAAGATGCTCAATCTATAAGTGATACAACTAGTGTGGCATGTGAAATTGGGTGCATGGGACATATGAGTTAGTGGAAGGAAGTTAAGAGGCTCTATGATGAGAGTAAAAAGGTGTGCTCAGTCAAGTGCTAGGAGGAAAGAAGTTTCCAAGTTATTTTGGGGGAGCCAACCCTGATGTTTTCCTATGAGAAATGGAGACCCAAGTGGAGATGTGAGATCAAAAGGAGAAGGATGCTTAGCTATACCTTTCTTGGAGACCACAACACATTGGTGGGTGACCCATGTGATAACCTTCTAGAGTGGTGCATGAAGTGAGAATCATTCTCTGTTAGGTTTTTTTCAGAGTAATGCACCTACTATCATACAAGATTATCATGGGAAGGAACCCACCTCATTTCACATCCAAGCATGTGAGAAGGCCTAGATGGAAGGCATGGAAAGCCTTGCCACCTTCTTTATGGGTGCATAAGTTGTACTCCACCTTACAAGGTTACATGTGTGTGTGCATGGTACATTCACTCAGAGATGTGCCATCAGACAAGAACTAAGGAGGAGAGTTTGACGAACTGACCTCCTTCAAGATTTTCAAATATCGAGAGTACTAAGCCATCGGTGGATGAGGTGTTGTAGGTTGTTAAGCACCTAACTATGGGAGATAGTGCCATGGATTGGAGGATAGAATACTAGAATTATTGGGTGAACCTAGCTTAGAAGCATGTTTTGATGAGGAAGAATAGAGGAGATACAACTTGAGCATGCATGCATGGAAAAAGAGAAAGGAAAATTGGTCTATGTGATCGATGGTGAAGAAGTGGAAAATTTGGATGTTAACCATACTATGGGTATGCATGAAGTTATGGATAGTGTGATGATGAGAAAGCACGTACCTACCATGAACCCCTAAAAACCAAGAAGGTTAACATTGGTTTGGAGGTAGAACCTAAGGAGGCTACTATTGGAGATTACTGGATAGAAAAGGAGGTTTCAAAGATCATCGATCTGTTGCACATGAATTTTCAAGGATTTTTTCCATGTGGGTACCATGAGCTTAAAGGAGTTCACCACTCCTTGGGAGAAATGAAGATCAAGTTAAAGGAAGGTGTGCACCCAATTTGGAAGAGACCTTATCGAATGAATCTAAATCTTCATGTCAAATTCAAGGAGGAGATTGACAAGATGATCACATCAGGCATCATTGAGGTTGTGAAGAATCAAAATGGATAAGTTCTGATGGTCATCAACATTAAGAAGGATGGGAGGATAAGGATTTGTGTTGATTATAGGGATTTGAATGTGGTATGTGTTATTGACCCTTTTCCAACCCCCTTCACTGAGGAGATCCTGGAAGGAGTAGCTAGGTGTGAGATCTATTCTTTCATAGATGGATTCTTAGGATATCATCAAGTTAGAATTACAAAGGAGGACCAAGAAAAGAAAACTTTCACCACTGAATGGGGAATATTTTCCTACACAGTCATGCCTTTTGGACTGAAGAAATGCACCTGTTGTGTTTTCATGCATTGTGGTGTAGGCATTTCAAGACTTCATCCATAAGTTTCTTCAAGTCTACCTTGATGATTGGATGATATATGGATTAGTGAGGGATCATTGTGACAATCTGAGGCTGATGTTTGAAAGATGTGGTAGTTGAGGATATCCCTCAACATTAAGAAATGTGTTTTCGCTACTCCATTTGGAACCCTTTTGGGGCATATCATATGTAAGGAAGGCTTTGTTGGTGGATCCTGCCAAAGTTTTCATTATTGTGGGATTGGGGGAACCTACTACCACCAAAGAGCAGCAGTGCATGGATTCCTTGGGCATATGGGGTATTACCTAGAAATTTATTAAGGGGTATGCCAAGATCACGCATGCCATTGGAAAATTTTCTAAAACACAAAAGTACATTTCACTGGGGAGAGGCACAACAGATGGCATTTGATACATTGAAGAATAAGCTTATCACTGTGCCCATATTACACTTTCCTTCTTGGGATAAGCCATTCCATGTACATGTTGATGCTTCAGGATGGTGATTGGGGAAATCTTAGCACAACCTAGAGAGGGAATTATTGACCACCCCTTGTGTTTTTCTAGTAGAAAGCTAACCCCAATAAAAAAAAACTATACTACTACTGAGCGTGAAGCATTTTCAATGATCTACGCACTACAAAAATTTAAGAAGTATCTATTGGAAACACCCTTTATATTCTACATGGACCACATGGCATTGAAGTACTTAGTAAACAAGCCCATTTTACAAGGGCATATATATGGTGGGTCCTTGTTGTTTCAAGAGTTTGAGTTTATGGTTGTTGTGAAACCGGGTAAGAGTAATTTGGGACCTGACCATTTATCAAGGATTGACTAGGGGAGGATGCACAGAGCATTGAGGATACAATGCTAGATGCACAACTATTTAGATTATGTGCATGTGCCCTCTGACTTGGAAGATATTGTTGTGTTTCTCAAAATGGGTGTGGCACCGAGGGAATGAAGACTTTGGAAAGGAAGAAGTTAGCCATATACGCACCACACCCTACATGTTAATTAGTGGAGACTTATACAAGCTAGGCCATGATGAGGTTTTGTGCAGTGTGTGTGTTAGAGACATGAACATGTGTTGCAATCATGGAGGAAGCACATGGTGGAATTGTAGGAGGACACTATATGCAGGAATGCAACCATGCGCAAGATCCTTCTAGTAGGTTTTTGGTGGGAAATGGTTTACAAGGATTGTATCGAGTATTACAAGGCCTGTGACCACTACCAATGCCTTGGTAAACTAGGAAAAGAGATGAAATGCCATTAAGACTGATTTCCAGTGCAGAACCATTCGAGAAGTGGGAAATTGACTTTGTAGGCCCTATTTCCCCACCACACAAGGACAAGTTTCACACTATATCATTACATGCACAAATTATCTTACAAGGTGGGAAGAAGTGGACACCTACAAGGGATTTACAAATGGTAACAACAACTAGGTTCTTGTGGGAAAACATAATCAATAGATATGGATGCCCGTTGAGTTTAACAAGTGATAGGGGTACTCATTTCTTGAATGAGATAGTTAGGATCTTGTTGGAAGAATTCATGGTAGCCCACCACAAGACTACCCCTTATCACCCACAAGCTAATGGGATTGTTGAGGCATTTAACAAAATTTTGAATCACATGTTAACCAAGATTTGTGATGTGGGAAGAAAGGATTGGGATGATAAAGTTTTTGTTGTGTTATGGTCATACCGACTACTTATAAAAGACTGAACAAGGCCACACCTTTTCAATTGGTGTTTGGCATGGAAGTGGTGTTACCTATTGAATTCATGTTACCATCATTACATATACATGCACAGTAGGAGGATTAGATGATGAACAAGCACTTGAGGAGAGGATTGATAAGTTAATGTAGTTAGATGAGAGGTGGGATATTGCTCACTGGAGTCAAAAAATAGAAAAATCTAGGAAGAAGGCATGGCATGATAGACACATCAAGAACAAATAGTTTGAGGTTGGGAAGATGGTTCTATTGTATGATTCCAAGTTTTTGTGCCATCCTGGGAAATTCAAAGTCCATTGGATGGGCCCATACATTGTATCCTATATACTTGATTCAGCACTTTTCTAGTTACAAGCACTGGATGGAACATGGTTACAAGCCATTTCAATGGGAGTAGGCTGAAGCCCTACTATAAATAAGTCTTCTTTGTGTTTGTAAATAAGGTAGTATTTCCAATTAGCCTAGGATTTCCCTTTAATGCATTTTCCTTCTTTGTTTCCCTTTTCTCATTTCTTGTTCCCTTTTTTTTTTTTGTTGTGTGCATGTTGTGCATTAGTAGCCACTTACTTATTTTAAAAAGTTTTCTATGCAAGAGGACCACACATCTATTTTTGTGTGGGGTGAAGTGATGTGACAAGTACTAGAAGTTGGTATTGGAAGTTGTGTTTTGATGGCCTAGGTTGAAGGATCAAAAGCACATAGTTTGGAAGAGCAGCGCACGTAGAAAAGGTGAACATGAGGAGTTTGGTGTCAAAAAGGCTTTACAAAAACCATGTACAAGGGTGAGAAGCAAGAACAACATGAGGTAGGTGATGTCAAAAATTAGGATAAGGATAGAAGAAGTGCCTTTGCATTGAAAAGCACATGCGTAAGGATCTTTGGTCAAAAGGGTTTTTTTTGTGCATGCTAGAAGGTTGTAGAAGTTTTTCACATGTAGGATTGGGCATGGGGGTAAAAGTGTGAAGGTTGGCATTAGAAAAAAATCCACCTTTAATGCAAAAGTACGTTGGTAGGTGGCATGACATTTATTATGGAAAAAAAAAAAGCTATAAGTAGAAGGTTCGGGGTGCATTATTGTTTACCTTGTATTTGTGTTATCAAAGAGCTCTCATGAACTAGGGCATCCTTGAAGAAAAGTTTTTGTGAAAAAGGGTTGTGAAGATTTTGCATGCATAGCTAGTTTGATCAATGAACCAGAGTGGAAAAAGAGTACATGGGTGTGAGTGGAGAAGGTGTGTGGAAGAGGATCCCATGGGTGTTATACATCATCTTGTGGAAAAGGGTTTTTCTAGGTTAGGGTTCCATAGCTAGGGCATGGGGATTGAAGGGATTTTTGCAAAGGAGTGGAGCCAAAGTTTGAGAAGAGCTAGATCAGGAGAAAGGAAGAAATTTTAAGGACCTGATGAAGAAATGACACCAAGGAAAGTACAAATGTTTCACCAAAGAAGGGAAAGGGAAAGGGGAAACAAGTTGTTTCCACCAGTTTCAATGAAGAATGGTACAGAGATGCAATATCCAGATGATGTATTACTTGAAAAGAATGGGTATCTCATGTTAGAAAGATGGTCATGAGTGACTACAACCATCAAATGAGCACCACAGAGAATGAGATGGCATTGGAACTGGTTCATCCCTATAGACAAGAGGACACCAGATGGAATGCCTATCTATGATGATGAGGTAAAGGTGAAAATGGAGAAGGTTGGGTTATTACAACTCTATGAGTTTCCCTTTTTAAAAACCTGAGTGACTATACTAGTGGTTAATGTCATGCATGCATGAAGACCACTTCTACTTCATAGGATGAAGGATGTGAATAACTCCCCAACTGATTTCTAAGTTTACCGGTCTTATCTATGAAGGAGAATCATTAGATGATGACTTGGATGATAAGGAGGCCATTAAGAAGATTGTTGAAGCTTATGACTACAAGAAGGGTTCGTGCTACTTTGACATTTCTATAATTTTGACCCTGTAATGAGGATGGCCATGCACTTGGTCACAAAGTTGAATGGGTAGGAGAGATGGACACAAATCAACAAGGCTTGGTGAAATTTTCCATAAGATCTCGAGGGGACCATCTATAACCTATCGGATTTCATAGCAGAAGAAATCATCAATGTCACATGTGATGGAGAGAAGATCATGTTTGGTAATGTCCTCCTTACCATTGTATTTTTAGAGATTGGAGTGCCCGATGGGCCAGATAAATTTTTTTGGGAATACCCAGATGAGAACCCTTCCCCACCAAAATATTTGAGAAATACACTTGTGACACCATGATGGCCACCCACAAGGCACCTAGAAAATGGTATAAGTGGATGCGTGATGCATTTGGTGCTGAATGGAGAATACCCAAGTAGTTACCTATTTTACTACAAGGCAAGGCTGAATTCACCATATACCAACATTTTTGTATTGAAGGTTTACTCTGACAGATGGTGCCAAGGGTCCCTAGTGTAAATTTTCATTCTCCTTCACAACACAATACTTCCAGGCTGGGGTCAATCGATTCAAAGAGGAAAAGAAGCTAAGGTTTGACCTCAAGTATGGTAGACCAAGATTACCATGAGCTATGTAGAAAATTGATATATCCAAAGAAGTGTGCCTATGTGGAGAAGTATGTCTCCCATGACATACATATGTTGAAACCAAGTGACATTTCCTATTGTTGGGAGGACCACAACAAGGGTATACCTGCGTATAAGGCCTAAGTATGAGAAAGGAACTTACATTGAAAATGATGTCTCTATCCTAGAAGACCCCACCATAAGGAAGAAGGCCATGCCAAGGAAAAGGGAGAGAGAGGAGGCTCCTGAGAAAAAAGGCACCAAACACACATATAATGTAGTTTGTAGGCATGCAAGAGTCGGGTGCAAGACCAAACACCTATGCATGGAGGAAGAAGTCCCCCATAAGAAGAAAAAGAGAAGACACCTGAGGAAGAGGCACCAAGAGAAAGAGAAGTCCCCTACAAAAAGAAGAATCACCGGAAAGAAAGGAGTCACCTAGGGAAGAAGAAAAAGAAAAGTCTCCTATATTGGAATCACCAGTTAGGAAGAAGAAAAGAGTAACAAAAAAGGTGGACTTAGAAGAAACAAAGAGCATGGAGGCCATGAAAAGGGTGATGAGGATGATGAAGAGCATGGTGAGGCTTAGAATCACCCTATGTGTATGATGTACATGAGTTAGAGGAAGAGGGAAATGAAGAGAAGGATGAGGATGAGGAAGGCACCCATAACAAGGAGGAAGTGAAGAAGTAAACATGAAGGATCAAAAGACTCCAAGCCTGACTAAGGAGAGTAGATAGAGGATGCCATGAGAGGGAGGTAGTAAAGGAATTATAAAGGACTTAGTGGATCAAGAGGTGGAGCAGCAATGCACCAAGGAAGTATTAAAGGAGACAGAGGAAAGTGAAAGTGTGGGAAAGGAGTATGGAAGCATGGGTAGAGACCCCACTTAGCAGTAAGCTTCCCAAAGGCAAGCACACATAGGTGGAAAGGGCATAGTAGTGGTAGCACAAGAACAAGAAATGACTTACATTAATGATCCAAACATAAGGTATTACATGCACATTTCCAAAGTACCATGCCCTGCCTACAAACCAACTCCTTACATGGTCTTCTTTTCGATGAAGAAGAGGGTGCATACCACGCATGAGGAAAATGCTATCTTGGGATTTTGAGTCCCATGTTGATGAACCCAAATTTGAGGTCAACCAAGATGCATTGATGAAGATACCAGATGCCAAGGGAGTAAACCCTCTGGTGAATGCCCAACAATTATCGATGAGAAAGTTTTGTAATGTGCAACAAAGTATCAGAGAAGTGAGAAGCAAGAGACTCTTTGGGAGAAATGATAGAATAAGGGTCTTGGAGGAAGAGCTTGAGAAGAAAAATGAAGAGATCATTGAAAGAGAAAGGAGAGATAAAATAAAGGGATTGATTGATCAATGTAATTAAGGTGTGAGTTAAGGGATGAAAAGGAAAAGGTGTGAGATCCATAAGAAGATAGAGATCATTTCAGATGCCATAATCTTGAAGCACCTAGACTAACTCCCTCCGAGTAAAAATATGAGTCAACCATGCAATGCTTGGAAGACTTAACCCACATCCTCACCATGGGGAAAGGTGAAACCACTCACATTAGAGTCGGTGGAAGAGGGATGATGCGCATGCAAAAGGAGGAAGAAAAAATGAAGATTGGGGGGAGATGGTTACTTGGTATTTCGAGATTCCAAGCTTTTCCTATAAAACCACCACCACACAAATGGTCGAGGTATATATATGAAAATTACACTGATAGAGATAGGTAGTAGAGCATATTGGTTGCTACACATGAGGTGGATCTAAAGGAATTTCAAGAAAAGAACAAAGGAAACAAGGTGGAGCATGATAAGATCCTAGCCGAGGTTGAGAAAAATTTGGAAGCAATCAAAACCTTGCGGGGTTTGATTAAGAATCATCTTAAGGAGCTATATCCCTAGGTCACTCGCAGAATGGACACATTGGGATGATCTTAGCAAAAAGCAACTAGAAGGCATTGTAGATACATTGAATGCTAAGAGAAATGAATTGAGTTTTGATGAAGTAAGCACTCTAGTAGGTGACCTACTTCAAGTAAGTGCATGGTGAGGTAGATGCTCTGGGAGAAGATTGAGGCAAACCGTGAAGAAGGAATTCCCACTCCTCCTACAACAATAGTAGTAGATTCTTCTATTCTTTCATTCTTTATTCAGATTGTCCTAGTTCCACTATTCTTTATTCTTTGAAGAAGCAAGTTTTTTCGAGGATGGAGAACACGTAGTAGTGTGGGGTGATGTTGGACCCTAAAATATTGGCTAAGTACCAAGAGGCATGTGTGCAGACCTAGTGAGAAGAAGGGTGCTCAAGGGAAAGTGCATGACAAAGGGGTTTAAGAAGGGTTTTAGTGAAAACTAGGCACATGCGTGGGAGGAAGAACATGGGTTTAAAGGACTTAGCCATATTTGGCATTCTAGAGGCACTTGAGGAAAAGTGTGAGGACCCGACTAGGTGTGATAAGTGGATAAGGTGCCAGCCTAGAAGCCTTGGAGGCCAAGAAAAGGATATTCCATGTAGGGAATATTCCTAGAGACATCATTACAGAGAGTGGAAGGTTTGCAAAGGGATAAGCATTCACCTATGAAGGACCACATCGACACTTGGCACATGATCTGCGCTTGAGAGAAGGCATGGTGGTGGGTGTTGATCTTATATAAAGGAATGCTTGGGTATAGAGAGAATAGAGAGAGAGGTAGATGATGTGTGTATGGAGAGGCATAAAAGAGAGGTGGGATATACATATGCATATATGGGTACTAGGAAGCAAAAGGCAAGGAAATGAACTACTGCATAAATGTTAGAGTACTAGGGTTTAGGATTTAGGGTACTAGAGAGCTATATAGAATGTCATTAAGATTGTACATTGATGAATTGTTAGGGATAGTAAATGGGTTAAAGTAGTATAAGGGATCTCATATCAAGAATTTTAGCCTTATCAGTATAGGTGGACCTCTATCATTTAATATATATGGTCTGAGATGACCCTTTTGATTGTAATGTGGCTACCAGTAACTCTTTAAATATATATATATATATATATATATATATATATATATATATATGGGTTTCATTTTGTATATCTTGTTTATGGGTGTAAACCCTTATGATATTTAGCATGTTATATAGCTCAGATATATTTTCCTATGGTTCATTATGTTTATGATTTCATAATGTGTGTTTATCTACCTAGTTTTATGATGAATTAGGATGCATGTATTGTTCTACAAATAATCCTCCATTAATGGTGAACCTTCTCACAAAGCTCACATAAAAGAGGGGCTCGGCACCCGCATGCCTCGAGTGAGTGCCCAATGCCTGTTGGGTGATAGGTCGACATGCTTGGGGTTAGAAAGAAGTATCCTTTGGGTATATTGAGGACACCATCCAAAACAACCTAAAACCATCCATAGTTTGGCCATTTCCTAGGTTCCCCTTTGAGCCCATTTTCTTTTCTTTCTCACATTCTTCTAATAAGCAAGATAATTAAAAATTTGTTGTGTGACTTATTTGAAATATTAAAATCAGCATATTTTCTTGTTTTATTGTTTCATGCCCATTATTACATGTTCTCAAGAAAAAAATGGAACAAACCATGTCATCCAACAACATTCCTACTTTCAACATTACTTCCCAACAAACTTCAGCCCTTTCTATTATCTCCTCCACTCCCTTGGTCACTTATTTTATAGTTACCCAACCTACGGTTTCCATTCCTCCTCTTCATGAGTCCCAAGCTATCCAAAATAACCCCATGTTGACACTAACCCCTTTGTTTGCATTCCTTCTAAACCAGCTACACCCCCATCTATCATTTCCTTAGAGACTTTTGGACCTCTTACCATCCCTCGTAGATGTGTGGAGTTCCAAGAGCTTATTGATTTCAATCCTGTTACTTTACATGACTACCTTCTTCATAAATCTACCAATCTCCCCATTGATGAACCCCTCTTCAAAAAATTTATGCTTATCACTCTCACCCCAGAATCCACCCAAGTCCTCACATCACAACTCATTGTGTTCTTCCCTAGAACCATGAACTAAATTTCCATGGTGCAATATGAACTTGGTTCCCATCAATATTCCTCTATAATTCCTTAAACTCACCAATCCACTCAACTAGTGGTCCCCATTCCTTCCAATCTTCCTCGTATCAACACCACACTTGTTTCTTCCATCCCCATCACTTCCTCATCAACTGTCATCATTAGTACCCTACCCAAACATTATAAGAGTCCCATTTACTTCTTCCACCACCCGAATAACATGATAAAACTTTGGTCCCTATCTACATGTCCTATTTCCACACAAACGTCATCACATCACAACCTCATCCTTCGAGTCTACCCAAACTCACCAACCTCCCCTTCAAAGTGCCTTTCACTACATCTTCCCTAATCAATCTACTCAACCATCTCAACCACCCCATACTTATGTCTCCACTCACCCCATGCAAGGTCAATCCAACATCCTCGTCTCTCAACAACAACAAATGCAAACTTATCCATCTAATTACATCCCTACCTCTCAACAACATCCTATTTCCTAACCCATTCAATCACAACCCTTCAAAAATATTCCCTTATCAACCACCCTCAAACACCTACTTATCCACAATAATATCAATCTCATCCACAACCTCACCCATCTACCTCCTATATCCCACAATATCATCCATCTGTTTCTAATCCTCACACATCTACTAACCCTCTTCATGTTTTTCTAAGTAGAATGGCCAATCTTAAAGCCACTACTTTAGGGTCTAAAACCACCTTCTCTTATGAACAAATTTGCAATGAGCCCATCAATCCATTAGTTCCCATAAAACCCTATCTACCACACTAGGAACTCCCAAAATTTGAGCATTATGTTTAATCAGTAAGAGGACCCACAACAACATCTTTATGCCTTTAGGCATGCATGTTACCTTATTTCTCACAACCAATATCTTATGCTCCTTAAGTTACCTATGTCATTGGCATGCCTCACTTTAGAGTGGTATAACAACATTCCCTATTCTTGTTCCTCAAATCGCAAAACTATTCCTAGAGCAATTTTCTATTAACATTGCACATAAAATCACCATTACATATCTCTATGCCATTAGACAATTTGATGACGAATCTATCGCATATTTCATCGCTAGATGGCATGGCATAATCAATCAATTATCTTTCTCCCTTCCATAGATCAAGCTAATCGAACTCTTTTCATGGTCTTGTGTGAAGCATATTTCCTCCACTCTTCATATCTAATCCTTCCAAACTTTCAAAGAGACATTCACCATGGCTTGTAAACTTGAACTTCACACCCTTAAGAAAGGCCATGTTAAACTCTAATCCAATAAACCAAAACCTAAATTCACTAAATCATCTACCCATGGTGACAAATCTAAAAACGAGGCTAACGACATTATATTCAAATCTTCTTCGGTGTCTACATCCCACACTAAGCCTCCACAAATGGATCCTAAACCAACCCTCAATTATACCCCTCTTGAGTAATCCTACATTTTTATTTTTGACGAGTTGATAGTTATGCATCTCATCCAACTTCCCCTATCCAACCTCTTAACGACTCACGACATAAACCCACATGGTATCACGAGAAGAACTATTACAAATGTCACCAAGTCCATGGTCACGACATTGAAAAGTGTCTTACCTTTAAAGATATTTTATAAAGGATCATAGATCATGGTGATCTTCAATTAGATAACCCCAATGCACCTCCCAATCATCCTCTCGATGTCTTCAAAAACCTTTCCCAACCATCCACCAAATAATCAAACTACTCCTCTTATGTCTCAGGAACCCAATGCCCACACAATCAACACTCTAAGCCAAGAGTTAACATCATCACCTACACCTACCATTCCTTCATCCACTACATCCATGTCTATTTCAGATTCTTCTATAATCTTACCTACATCCATACCCATCTCTACATCCATTATATCTACATCAACTATACTCATGACCATTCCACCCACATCCACTCTAATCATGTCTACTTCTTCATCCATATCTACACCTACCACACTAACACCCATTACATATAGCTCCCCACCCATACCTATCCTAACATCTATCACAACATCCTCCTCACATAGCCCTCTATCTATGTCCTCTTCCATTCCTTTACCTATCACCACATCTATGGCTATAACCACTCCCATATCAACATTTGAACTTACTAAGTAGACATCTTCCCCCATATAATCACAAACAATATCCCCATCTCATCCACATCACCCACATCAACACCTCCCACATCAACACCTACAAAATCTATACAATCCACAGCCTCTCCCCATCTCAACAAGCCTCTTATCCAAACATCCCCTTCACCTTCAACCCCCATATCCACAAAATATGCATCCAAATCATCCAACCCTATTTCTAAGGACCATCCCCTGTAGATGTCATTTTTACTCCCACTAAGGTCAAATTTTATAAAAAAAAAACTAAAAGCATCAACATTCCTCCTGGAAGTCTCTCACTCACCCACACAAAAAGTTGGAGTTATCTCCTTCCAAGCCCCATCACTCTAAGTCATATAATATCTCATCATTAATCTTAGTAGTGCCCCATATATTTTGAGGTTGGTCCCTTCATCTGAAATCCCTATCATCATTAAATATAAATCAAATCCACCTATTCTTCCTCTAAAATCAAAATCAAAATCACAACCATCATCTCCTATTCTCCCAATATCAAGTTAGAATTAAAGACGCCCACAAAACCTCATAAGAGTAAAACACCACTCTTTCTTTCATCTACAATCCACATGACCCCTCATCAAAAACTCCCATCAGATCTTATTAAAAAATTCTTCATTGCCTTATTCGAGCACTTATCATCACTCTTACTCCCATCAAATATTTCAATTCACGTGTGCAAGAAACCCATGTGGTTTGATTCTAATGTCATTTGTGTTTATCATTGTACCCTCGGACATGATACTAAACATTGTAGGGATCTTCAAAACCTCATCCAAAATATTATAGAAGATGATGACCTTCTCATTAAAGAATACCATCCCCTCCCATCTAATAGTGCATCATGTATCCAATCGTAACCCTTCAACCAAATATTCATCACCCAATGGATCTAAATTGTCTTCTTCTTCAAAAACCTTTTCTACAATCCCCCTTCAAGCAATTATTCTCTCTCAAAAAGGTCCCCTTCTATTTATCGATGCCATCCATATCGCAACATGCTCTAGCTCTCATGATTCTCAACTACCTACTCAATCTAAACCAAAGTTTTCATCACCACTCCATCTAGAAATCATGCTTCATCATCTTCTTCAAAATCCAAGGTATCCATATTAGATGCCCAGTTTACTCAATAACTCGTTGTCATCAAACAAAGTATTGTGAAGCAACTCCATCAAGCACCTATTAAGATGTCACTTTATGAGCTCATCCAAAGCTCCCCAATCATGGGAAAGCTCTCTCATCGACACTTTACAATATATCCATATCACTAACGAAGAGACTCAACCTTTCGTAGCCCTTTTCGGAGCACTCATAACCTCATCCACCATTTATTTTGATGACTCGAAATTCTTGACATCTCACCTGAGGAGCACGACCTCCCACTTTTCATCACTATTCACATCAATGACACATTGATCTGACATCCAATGATAGACAATGGAGCCAGCATCAACATCACATCATCCCATATCGTTGATCAACTTAAGCTTCATAACTTCATTATCACTTAATCACATGTGGTACTTTGTTCTTTCAATGATGTTTTGGCCTTCATTTTGGGCACAGTTCTCCTTCCCATCCGCATTAGTGAAAGACTCCTTCATGAGCTCTTTTATCTTGTTAAGGGGATTTTCAAAATAATATCTTACTTTGACAACCATGGATCCGCGCCATGTGTTGTGTCCCTTCTAATCTCCATCATTGTATCAAATATGAGCATGAGTGGAAAAATCTAACACTCCCCATGGAAATTCCACCCTTCAAATCATGTCACATGACTTATTGACCAAATGATGTGCTTGTCCCTAAACAAGATTCATTTGAAGCATCTACTAGCTCATTCGTCCCTGCATCTAAACTACCTAATGACAAATTTATCGACAATGTGATGCGTTGTCTTCCATTGGGGGAGTACCACCTTCTCACTCTCAATTCCCTTCTCACATCTAATCAACTTGGTAGACTCAATAAAGCACCAATGTACCAACCTAATGTTGGGGATATCATTTCTTTTGGACCACCTCATCTTCGAACCAATCTCATTTATGGTGGTATCAACCGCCCTTCTTCTCACATCGACACTCAACCTCACACCAAACCATACACCAATGGATTTGATTTCCTCTATAATAAATATTTTGTTTACACCTACCTCCATCATTATGTATAGAAAGGATTTGGTATGGGGCATTATGAACAAGGAATACATGATCTTATCATCGACCCAATCTCGTAAGCCCAGTGAGAAGTTCAAGTTGGGGTTTAAGGAGAAATCCACCAACTCTCTCTCACTTTCTCCATCTTCATCTCCTATGAACATTGACCACTCATCCAACTCTTCCCCATCTAATGAACGCATGGATATGAATGATATCATGTCCATTTATTATAGCTTTTAAAATCTCCACGATCACTGGACCGCTCACTTATCAGTGTGAAGTTGAAATTAGGTCCCTTCCTCTTCAACTTCATGATATGATAGAGGAAGACTCCCTTACCATTGAAATTATTCAATGCACCGATGGCAATTCCATTCTTTATTATATGGGGGTAGAGGATTCCTATCTTCATAAGTCATTACCTCTAGATACATCCACCCTTCTCAATGAATTAACTATCATTGTCATCATTAGGACTCCACAAGATCCCCGCATCCTTAAAGTGGGCTAATCCCTTAATCCTCATGAGCTTGAGTCTTTCATTGCCTTCCTCTATAAATATAGTCAACCCTTTACATGGTCCTATGCTGAAATGTCATGCCTCGATCCTTTTATTGTCATCTCGCAACATTGTTTCCATCCTATTGTTATGCAAATGTGCAATGAGGTAAATTGGAAGTTTCCAAACATGACAACTATACCTCTCTTGCCAAAATTTTCATGTTTTATATTCCTAGGCACCCCCTGGTTAAATCCATCAGTCTAGTCACCCCTATTTGATGTCAAATTTTTCCCTAGGTGATTTAGGAAAGTCTACTCATTCCCCTACATGATTTTAGGGAGTTCGAAAAGACACTATCTTGGTAGTAAGAAAGGGAAGGGCTATCGCTAGCCTTCCTAGACTAAATCAACCCCTAGAGCAGAACGGAAGGGAAAACTAAACATGGAGGAAAATTGAAGACATTATAACATCATGGAAATTATTTTGGAATGATTGGGGAAGGTTTGAAAGACTTGGAGAAGTCTCGAGTGAAAATAGGGTTCACAAGCCTCAAAGACACGTGCCTAAAAATGTATGTTGGGCTTCAAAAGAAGATTCTGGGAGCTCCATATGGAGTTAGAAGTAAAAGAAACATCTTCAGAAAGAGGATTCCAATACCTACATGATGGTGAAATATTATTTCTCACAACGCTTTTCTCGCATTAGGTATTCGGGTAGTTTTTATCGTGCATGTGGAGTGCTAAATAAAAATCTGTTTTTCGTGGATAAAATGGAAGCATAAAGACATGATATCCATACCATTCAATTAAAAATGACATTTCAAGTTAGTTTCATATAACATTTTTCTAAAAATGTCCATCGGGAGCTCAAGTTATCGGTGTTTCAAGTTCGGGACTTAGCGAAAAAAATTGGAGGACACGTGTCGGCTCCGGGAGCCTGGCAGATTTTGTGTCCTCGGCGTCCCTGAAGGTCGGACATCAAGGTTGGAAAATTTCACCCAGCCCCCTTGAATCCCTCTCATCCCTCATATGACCTCTTGCACCCTCATGTGACCTCCGACTTGATAGTTCAACCCCAAGTGCATTTTGGAGCATCCACTCCTGTCGTCGGATCAAGCACCACGTGTCAGCTCCAAGACCACCGTGGAAATTGATGTCCCTTATGTCCCTAAGTTTGGGGACATAATACATGGAAAAATGTTCCCAGCCCCTATAGAGAGTCATTTGGACACCCACGTGACCGACTTTCAGCCCCCAAGTGCATTTTTGGAGCATTCATTCCCTATCGCGATCGGCGCCACGTGTTAGCTTCAGGACCACCGTGGAAACTGATGTCCATTATTTACCTAAGGTGGGAGACATCAGACATGGAAAAATGTTCCCATGCCCTATGGGGAGTCATTTGGACACCCACATGACCGACTTTCAGCTCCTAGTGCTTTAAAGCAGCTTTTCTCACCTTCATTACCTGTCGTCAGATCGTCGCCGCGTGTCATCCTCCTGACCATCATGGAATTTGATTTCCCTCATGTCCCTGAGGTTAGGGACATAAAACATGAAAAAAATTCCCAAGCTTCTCCCTCCATGCATTCAAACTTTGAAAAATCTAACCGTCAATCGCTTAGTTCTTCTCAATGTTTCTAGTTGCTTTCACTCCAGTGCACAGACAAGCTTCATTATTCCTCTACAACTTTCTTCCATCACTCCTCCATTGCTGAAACTTGAACCAAGCATACCAAGGAGGTAATTCCCTTCGCTCCATGATAGCAGTGTAGGTCCCAAAATAAAATTAGAGAAAACACAAAAGGACAAGCACAAAACAAAGAAGGAGAAACATAGAGAAAACTCCATGGCCATGAAACGAACAGTCATAGAATTCTCCCAAATGGATGCGTGAAACAACAAGTTATATTTTTTTGTTCATTCTTCTACCCAAGGTCATCAAGAAGACACCTTCAAACTCTCCTCTCGTGCACCGAGCATCCACAGCAAAGAAATCCCACTTCTGGCTCAACGAAGAAAAAATCAAATTTCCCATCAAACCGTTGGGTGAAATGAAGTAGAATTGCAAGTGAAGCACCGTAAGAAGAATCCTATCATAATGAAAAAATTTAATCAAAAACGGAGGAGAAAATTTTTGAACACCGCACAATTACATTGAAAAAAACACCGAATATAATATTAAATTTAGAAATCATCCAGGATATTGTATTCATCTAGAGATAGCTTCTTATACAAATGCTTAGTCTTCCTCATATCTCTCTCCATGAATCTCTCAAGCTTATCCCTAGGATCACTCACACTTCAAAATAGCTACGTGAGTTGTTTATTCAACAACTTCACTCACACACAATTATTAACTATATTATTAATATGAGTTGTATTAACTCATTATTAATAATATTAAAATTTATTAATAATGTTACATAATATATTTGTAACATTCACTCCCCTATTGTTAACATTATTAATTCCCAATAAAAATAAGACCTGTAATTTTGAGGTCCATTAATAGCTGCCACATCTAGAAGCACTACTAAGTCCAAAAAATAAAAGTTTAAAATCTCCTAGAATTTTGAGCGGGTGGGCCTAAAATTTCAGAGGGGCAATATTGGGAAAAAACCCATATCAGAAAAATTCATTGCACATCAATCGACTTCCAAAATCCCACTTTCTAAAAATAGCATGTCTACTACATAGGGACTGCTATTTTGGGAAAGCCATCAACAAAAGGACTTACGAAGGAGATGACGACATTGAAGGTGCATTGAGCTGAGAATTCACCAAAACGGATATTTTGGAACTTACTAAAAATAGTAAGTAGGCCCACGAGCACCTACTAAAAATAGAAAGTTGATCCAGATGGAGTGAGAAACGTAGGGAAAAGAGGAAAACAGAGGCAGATCATCAACATAACAATTCACTCAATATTGGTGAGCGTTTATGATGCTAATTTGAAGGAATTTCAAAGTGTGTAAGGAGTTCGAAGATTCAAAGTTTTTACAAAGATTTGGAGCTTTCCCTCAACGAGGATCAATAGAATTCATTGGGTGACATCTCCTCTTCTTCTTCTCTCTCTCTTTTCTCTCCTCTTCCCCAACTTCCTCTCACTCTCTTCAATGTTATATTTTGCGTTGAGGGTTGCACTTTTAATATGACTTAAGTGACTTCAAAAATATAATGTATCTTTAAGTCACTTTGCTATTATAAAAGGGACTTAAATATTTAAAGTGGAATATGAACAGTCTTAAGTCATATTAAGGTATTCAAAAATCCATTGGGGGTAGATGATAAGTCACCTCTCATTCTATAAATTGTAAAGCCATTCCCATTTCAAAGGGTTGGTGATTGATCTTATAAACTCAAGAGTGCATTATACCTAGAGAAAGCAAAGGAGATAGCCATTTTTCTTCTACTTTCCTCCACTCTCAAATTTCTTCCATTCTCACACTATGTACAACTTTTGTTTAAGCATCAATACAAGAAGAAGGAGTTTCTAGCTTTCTTTGACTAAGGGATTTCATGATACTTTGTGTTCATCAAATTCTATTTGGTCTTGTTGTCATTCGCAGGGTTGTTTCCTCTTAATTTAATGCATGTGGTGAAGTTTCTAACTAGTGTATGTGCAGAATCTAATTTTCTACCTGTAGCATTAGTTCTCCTACCTCTTTTCTCATTCCCCTTTCCCGCACTTTAGACAAAGTCCTCTCTAGCAAGAAATTTCTAGCTTTTCCGCAGGTCGGTGGAGTACCTCGTCGGATCACTAGTCAAAAGGTCACCACAGTTAAATCCGCAATTTTTCACACATGCATACATGGCATGCACGGTTAAGTAAAGGGACTTAGATTCCTAAAGCATTGGTAAGAAATCCACAAGTTTGTCCACCTAAAAATTTCGCCATGTGATTTTTGGCACCCACATGTAGGGCAAATTTAGCAACATTTGCACCCAAAATACGACCGTAAGGTCCAAAAATTAAAATAAAACAAATATTGAAAAATCAAAAATGTGTTCATGAAAGTCCATTGCAGAAGATACACTTTGTCAAATTCTTGCATGTGACCTTTCATATTCCACGATGTCTTTTCATATTCCCACTTCAAGAATTTCAAAAGTGGTGAAGGAAGATACACTAGGTTGAACAAGTCGAGAGGTGGTGTTGTTTCCAATTTCGAGGCTTTGCAAAATCAACAAGAATGAATTAGAGATAATCCATACTTCTTCTCTAGAGCCTCCTCTCCATCCGGCGCTTTGAGCATTTTACCCGGAAATCCTATCCGAACTCCTGCTGATATCTCCTTCAAATTCTCCCATTTTTCAACCACCATTGAACATTGATTTCATGAAAGAAGAAGAATTTGAAGAATAAGTAGTAGAAGAAAGAGCTAAAGAAGAAGCAAAAATGAAAATGGAAGATGAAGTAGAAATACCTCAACCCATTGTTCCATAGGGAAGGAATACAGGCCCGCTTTCTCTTGAACCTCCTCTTCACAGTCTACCAATGGGTTCCCATGCAAGAGCTTTCCAAAGTTCAAAGGTGACAACACACAACATCCTCACGAAGAACACATTGCTGCTTTCACAACATCATGTGGAATTCTTGGTGTCCAACATGAAGATGTTGTTGTGAGATTATTTGTGGAATCCCTCCAAGCAAAAGCAGCAGAATGGTTTTACCTCCTGCCTACCCAATCTTTCACCGGTTGGGACAACATCAAGATGCCTTCGAGTAAATATTCAAATCAATCAAGATTTTCGAGAACCTTTTGGTTTAGTAGGCTCGAGATGAGGAAAGGAGAAAGAGAAACCATGAGAGACTTTGTGGCTCATTTTGAATGATTGCTTCACATGATACGAAGAGGATTCACCGTCTCGAACAACATTAAAAGGTTCTTCATCAATGCTCAATCATCGAAGTAGGATTTTTCTATGAAGATCCCAACCAAGAAACATCACGAAGCACAAAGGATGGCCATTAAACTTGATGACAATCTCATCCTCTCTAGAAAGATCAAGAATCCATCAAAGGGAAAGGCCCAACATCCTGGAGATGAGAGAACCAATCCATTGCTGCAAAATTTGGTGAATGAGATGGCCTCTTTGAAGAGGGAATTATTTGAATGGGTATCTTCTCAAAGAAACAACAGAAATAAAATTGCAGGAGCACCTCAAAGGCTCGCCTTAGAGGCCCCACCTGTCACACACAAGTTACGTAATCCAATAAAGTGAAGTAGAGTTTGAACAAGTAATTGAAGGTGATGATCTCATAGAAGTTGATGAGCTTGAGAATGATACACAAATTAGATTCTGTGAGTATTCGGAGGTGATAAAGGAGATGAAGAAGATGCACCCAGTTTCTCATGTGTGGTATTCACTCATTCTCATTCCAAGAAAGGATCTTATTCCTCCACTACTACTAAGAAAAATAAGGTTTATGATCCTCCTATAGTGACTCCATGCAAAACAAAATAATCATTAGAGGATCCCCACTTCCATCTACCATGGATTATGCATTGTTGAATCTTGATCCTGTAGCAAGTAAGAAGACTCCCACTATTCCAAGTAAGTCATCCGATGCCTTTTCCAATTATAAATCCAAATCCACTCCTACAAAATCTAATACCTTGAAAGATCCTAGTGTGACATTCAAAATACCCTCCATTCCTCAAACATCAAATCCTACTCCCAAACCTATCTTAAATCCAAAAGCAACCCCTTCACCCCCTTGTCCACATCTGCTCTGTTTGATTTCATAGAATATGTAAATAAAGTCAAATTCCAAATTATTGAGACCGAATATCTGCAGACTCACCCTGAACAATTTGAGATATTTTTTCAATACATCGGGAGTGGTAGTCTAACACCCAAAGATGTAGTTCATCATCTTAAAGGATTACTACCAAATCCACCTACACCTCCCTCACAGTAACATGTTTTCTCTGAGTGCATCAAAGACTGATAAAGTTGAATGTTTCTACGTCTCCCTACTTGTTGAAGAATATGTACTAAACAATTGATAATAGATTTGGGTGCCTCGATAACATGATGCCTTTGAAGGTTTCCAAAGCTCTCAAACTCACCATAGCTCCACTGGTGGCTCTTATTACTATTTGGAGTTGAAAAAGGTATCACTTGTAGGGAAGGTCAAAGATGCATAGGTGTCTCTCGCTAAATTTCGAGAAAAGAAAATTTCAACGATGATTTTGGTAGCCAATGTCCCAGCCTCCTTCAAAATGTTGTTGAGTAGAAGTTTTCGCCAAGACACTGGGAGGTAAAATTTAGATGAATTGGTCATCCGCAACCATACCAGTGAAGGAGACATGGAGAAATTACTTCAAAGAAGAAGATGAGGTACACTTGTGCAAAATTTTGGAATCCCGTAAGCTAACATTTTGTACCAAAATACTGAAAGTGCAGATGAATCACTTGGTGATAACCGAGGAGGAAGAGGATATTCCCATCTTGATAGGGCCATACATGCCTTCCCGAGAGATTTGTATTTTGAAGAAGCATTGAGGAGATTCAAGTTACAAGAGGGCAGCCCTAAATTGCTAGATGATGCAAACCATGAGGAAGAGGAGATGGTTCTTGATGATTTTCAAGAAGAAAAATCAGCATATGTGCTTATCTGTGATGAGGAGTTATTCTCATTCCCATTTGGGGATGAAGATGATCTCAGTCAGGCCATCTATGGAGAGACAAAGTTATCTTGTGATGAGCCCATGAAACGCTTGAAAGAAATCTCCGTATAAGGACTGCTAAGAGCCGCAGAAGAAACAGAAGATCCTGAGATCAGTCTTGAACTCTTGATGTAAGCTATAAATCTGCAAGACAAGTGTGAAGCTGATTTGTAAGCCTTAACCAATGTGAAGGTTAGCCATATTGAAAATTATGATGCCACTCTTGAGCTAATGGTTGATGGATGTAATAATGAAATGGAGATATTTTCTTTCCCATTTGAAGATGAAGAATCCTTTTATGATGAATAATTTGAAGCAAGGAATTATGTGGCCCTTGAAGCTAAGACTCCTCTAAACAAAGGAGTGATAAAATGCAGTGATTCCCAAGATGATGAGGTAATACCTCTAGATAGTTTCCTCGAGATGCATTCTTCAAAGGCATACAAATATGAGCTATGGAAATGACAAAGCATAACTTCGTGCATGAAATATTGGATGCACTAGAAGTTGTGAAAGACCCCGAGCTGATTCTTGATCTCTTCACTCATGCCATGGACATACAAGACAAGTATGAGGTCGCGTCCAATCCTTCCATCAATACTCAAGCACCTCATAGTGGAGTAATGGAAAAGGATAAGTCTGAGGTTTCTCATGGAAGAGATGTCAATGAGCATAGACCTAGGAAGAGAAAGTAACTAGAAGATTCACGAAATTGGAATGAAAATCAGCATTGGGATAAAGATGATATGCTCAATGGAGAGTCAGCTATATGGATAAACATGGAAGACAACTGACATGATGAAACTGATTTTAAAGAGCATGAAGGTAGTGGAATTTCCAAGCAAGGACCTGAACATCAAGAAGATTACATGGAATCACTCTGCAAAGTAAAAGGACAATCATTGCAGCACCTGGTTTCCATAAACAATTGAGGAGGGGAGCGTACTTTCTCAAACTAGTCAATGGCTTTGTAGAACAACATCACTCAGTGTTTCCCACTCACGGGTAACTTTTGAGAAATGGAAAGTGTTTCAATGAAAGTGGGTTGTCCCCTACCCTATACCATAGGTGATTGTTAGGTGTGTTTCCTTTCTTTTGCATCTATTTCCCTTCCTGTTTTGTGTCATGTGTTTCCTTTCTGTCATTTTGTGTGTGTGTGTGTGTGTTTCCTTCTTCCAATCTTTCTTTCTCGAAATTGTACATGACTCTACAAGGCCCAATGGATAAGGCACTGGTCAACGAATTATATGGTCTAAAATTGAGATTCTAGATTCCCATGTCATGTCTTCACTACATTCAGTCCATGTCATGTCCCTAAGATAGAGCCAGTTGTTTTTGTGCAAATGTGCAACAAGGAAATTGGAAGTTTCCAAGCACGACAACTATACCCCTGTGCCAAAATTTTCATGTTTTATCATTCCTAGGCACCCCAGGTCAAATCCGTCAATCTGGTCACCCCCTATTTGATGTCAAATTGGTCCCCTAGGTGATTTAGGAAATTCTATTCATTCCCCTAGGTGATTTTAGGAAGTTACGAAAGACACTATCTTTCGCGGTAAAGGGAAGGGTTATCGCTAGCCTTCCTAGGACTAAATCAACCCCCTGGAGTAGAACGGAAGGGAAAAATTAAACATGGAGGTGAATTTAATACATTAGAACATCATGGAAATTATTTTGTAAGGTTTGGGAATGTTTGAAATACTTGAGCAATCGAGTGAAAATAGGGTTCACAAGCCTAGGCAAAGATACATAGGTGCCTAAAATAGTTGTTGGGCTTCAAAAGAAGATTCTGGGAGATCTAGATGGAGTTAGAAGTAAAACAAAACATCTCTATAAATATTATTCCAAAACCTACATGATGGTGAAATAATATTTTCACAACACTTTTGTGAATCAATGGGTAGTAGGCATTTTTTTCGGGTATAGTGGAGTGCTAAATCAAAAATCTAGTTTTTCAGAGATAATATGGAAGAATAAATACATGTAACCCCCACCATTAGATTAAAAAGTCCATTTCCAATTAGGATCATATAACTTTTTTCTAAAAAGTCAATCAAGAGCTCAAGTTATCATTGCTAAGCCGCAAGTTCGGGACTTAGCCAAATTTTTGGAGGACACATGTCGGCTCCAAGAGCACAGGCGGGATTTTGTGTCCTGATGTCCCTTAAGGTCGGGGACATCAAGGTTGGAAAATTAGGCCCAGTCCCCTTGAATCCCTTTCAGCCCTCATATGACCTCTTGCACCCTCATGTGACCACCATACTTGACAGGTTCAGCCCCAGGTGCATTTTTGGAGCATCCACTCTATCGTCGAATCAAGCACCACGTGTCAGCTCCAAGACCACCATGGAAATTGATGTCCCTTATTTCCCTAAGGTGGGGGACATCATACATGGAAAAATTCACCCATCCCCTATGGAGAGTCATTTGGACACCCATGTGACCAACTTTCAGCCCCAGTGCATTTTGGAGCATCCATTCCTCGCCGTCGGATCGAGCGCAACATGTCAGCTGAGAAAAAACCACCATGGAAACTGATGTCCATTATTTCCTTGAGGTGGGGGACATCAGAAATGGAAAAATTCTCCCAGTCCCTATGGGGATTCATTTGGACACCCACGTGACCGACTTTTAGCTCCTAGTGTTGTAAAGTGGCTTTTCTTACCTTCATTCCCTGTGCCGTCGGATCATCACCACGTGTCGTCCTCCTAACCGCCATGGAATTTTATGTGCATCATGTACCTGAGGTCAAGGGCATCAAACATGAAAAAGTGTGCCCAAGCTTCTCCCTCCATGCATTCAAAATTTGAAAAATCCAATTTGCCGCTCAGTGCTTCAAAGCCTACTTCCACTTGGCACGTGTGACATGCTTCATTCTTCCTCTGCAACTTTCTTCCATCACTCCTCCATTTTTGAAACTTGAACCAGACATGCAAAGGAGTTAATTACATTCACTCTATGAAATAACTTAGGTCCTGAAGGAAAATTGGAGCAAGCACAAAACAAAGAAGGAGAAACACAGAGAAAACTCCATGGCCATGAAATGTTTAAATAAAGAAATCTCCCAAACGGATGCATGAAACAATAAGTTATATTTTTATATTCATTCATCTACCCAATTTCATCAAGAATACACCTTAAAACTCTCCTCTTGTGTACCAGAGCATCCATAATGAAGAAATCCCACTTCTGGCTCAACGAAGAAAAAATCCAATTTCCCGTCAAACCATTGGGTGAAACAAAGTAGAATTACACATGAAGCACCAGAAGAAGAATCCTATCACAATGAAATTTGTTTCATCACAAATGGAGGAGAAAACCAGACCTGCAATTTTGAGGTCCATTAATGGTTGCCGCATCCGATTGCATTCATCGATGGTCCAAAAATAAAAGTTTAAAATCTCCTAGAATTTTGAGGAGTGGCCTAAAATTTTAGAGGGGCAATATTGGGCAAAAACCCATATCAGAAAACTTCATTGCACATCAATCCAACATCCGAAGCCCACTTTCTAAAAAATAGCATGTCTACTACATAGGATCTTGTTATTTTGGGAAAGCCATCAACATAAGGACTTGTGAAGGAGACGATGACATCAAGGTGCATTGCAGGTGAGAATTCACCAAAATGGAAATTTTGGAACTTACTAAAAATAGTAAGTAGGCCCATGAGCACTGTTAAAAATAGAAAGTTGATCTAGATGGAGCGAGAAACGAGGGAAAAGAGGAAAATAGAAGCAGATCATCAACAAAACAATTCACTCAACTTGGTGAGTGTAGCGATGCTAATTGAAGGAATTTCACGGTGTGCAAGGAGTTCGAAGATTCATATTTTTATGGTATTTGGAGCTTTCCTCAACAAGGATCAATAGACTTCATTGGGCAACATCTCCTCTTCCCCCAACTTCCTCTCACTCTCTTCAATGTTATATTTTTGCATTGAGGGTTGCACTTTTTAATATGACTTAAGTGACTTCAAAAATATAATGTATCTTTAAGTCACTTTTCTATTATAAAAGGGACTTAAATATTTAAAGTGGAATATGAAGAAGTCTTAAGTAATATTAAGGTATTAAAAATCCATTGGGGGATAGATGATAAGTCACCTCTCATTCTATAAATTGTAAAGTCATTCCCATTTCAAAGGGTTGTGCAATTGATCTTATAAACTCAAGAGTGCATTATACCTAGAGAAATCAAAGGAGATAGCCATTTTTCTTCTATTTTCCTCCACTCTCAAATTTCTTCCATTTTCACATGAGATACAATTTATGTTTAAGCATCAATACAAGAAGAAGGAGTTTCTAGCTTCTTTGACCAAGGGATTTCATGATACTTTTTGTTCATCAAATTCTATTCGGTCTTGTTGTCAATCGCAGAGGTTGTTTCCTCTTAATTTAATGCATGTGGTGAAGTTTCTAACTAGTGTATGTGCGTAAATATGATTTTCTACCTGCAGCATTAGTTCTCCTACCTCTTTTCTCATTCCCTTTCCCAAACTTCAAAAAAATCCTCTCTAGTAAGAAATTGCTTGTTTTGTAGCGAGTGGGCAACATTGGAGTGCCCCCTGTTGGATCCCTGGTCAAAAGGCCACCACATAAATCCACAATTTTTCATGCATGCATACACAACAATGCCGCATTAAGTAGAGGGACTTAGATTCCCATAGCATTGGCAAGAAATCCACAAGTTTGTCCACATGACAAATTTTCTCACCAACACATCCCCAACACTAAGTGGTTAAATAGAAACTTCACTACATACATCCCCATGTTTCCCTCCTTGTCAAAGAGGATTTGGAAAGCCTTATCTCTTACCAACTTCCTTATTTCTATCAATTGTCTCTGAGTATGATGTATTTCCAACATCTTACCCATTGTCAAAGCCTCTTTGAAAGCTCTGGATTTGCACCAACTTCTCGAGAACTAAATCTCACTTGCCCTAAAGACAACTTTCCTCTTCCTAACATCAATAAACTTGTTGACCTCGCCACTAGACACAAAATGCTTTCTCTTATGGGTCATTTTTCTAGTTATAATCAGATCCTCATCGCACCTAAAGACCAGCATAAGACTTTTTCATCACTACTTGAGGGAAATTTTGTTACCGTGTCATGCCCTTTGGTTTAAAATACATAGAGGCCACCTATCAACGTTTCATGACTTAAATATTCCATGATCTTATCCACAAAACCTAGAGGACTATGTTGATGACCTCTTGGGTAAATCCAAGCATCGTCAAGGTCATCTTTCATCCCTTGAAATACTCTTCATGTGTCTTATTCAATTCTTCCTCCATCTTAACCCCACCAAGTGTGTTTGGATTTCTAACTGAGAAACTCCTTGGCTTCATCATTTCTATTAGGGGTATTGAGGTTGACCTCGCCAAAATAAAAGGCATCCTTGAGATGTCTCCTCCTAATATAAAGTAGCTTCACGATCTTGAAGGACGACTCTAATATCATGCCGCTTCATCTCGCAACTCTCGATACCAAGCTAACTATTGGATCTCAAATGTGCACCCATGCCCGAATCATAGACAATTTGGGATTTGAGTCAACATGGGACTGTCTCCAAGTTGTGGGACTCAAACTGAGATATACCTCCCGATGAGTTCAACTTCCTCTACTCACTTCTAATGCTAAACTACTCCTAGGAATTGAAATGCAACTATCTAGCTCTACTCTAACTTTCCAAGGGACTAGGGTGAGAAGGAGATGCATAAAACATAAACCTAAACTAGATAAGGTGATAACACCAAAATAAGGGGATGAATACTTAAGAAAGAGAGAAAATGGAAGAAAACAATAATGAAGAGGGCCAAAATGAAAGCCATAGATCAAAATCACGTCCAAGGTTCCACTTTCATGATGCAAAAAGTTGTTATTCTAAAACAATGCATACAACACACCTATAAATGAATGAGAGGTAAGAGAGTGCAATAAAACAATAGCTAAGGTAGAAATGAGCCACAAAACCAAAGATTTTATTTCCAAGAGATCATGCACAAATCATCACGATATAGAGGAAGATGTAAAACATTTACAGAGACATAGCCCAAGGCATGTGACTCTTAGAACACTTGTGCAACATGAAATGATGCCCTCGTATTCCCAAAGTATCCAACATTAAAACAAGGCATCACTTTACAATATATAGAAAATTAGAAGAAAGAGAGAAGAAGAAAAGAGAGGGAAATTCAAATTCCTCCTTTGTCCCCAACCACCTTCATTTAATTTTTCGATAAGATCGATTATTTCTTCAAATTATACCTCCCGTGCCATTTTCCTTATTGAAGAAGGAACGACACCCATACTGCATTTAATTTTGGTAGTTGGGCCGACTAGAATAGACCCTTTGTGTGTTGGAGATGTCACCCCTTTGCTTTACCCACCTACCACCTACCTGATTTAGAAAATCTGATCTTATTCCATGGAGGAGGACAATATTTCTTCAATAATATCATATTTACAAAGATCTAATCATCAGATTCTAAATTTATATCAATTTCAACTCCCCACGGAAAACTACTATTTTATTTGTTATGCGGATTTTCTTTTAGCTCTACACAGCTTTTATCAAGATCCCATGAGACTTATTTTCCTTCAATCTGTGGTTTTCGATTTTTTTACCCGTGGCTTTACTGCTTTGGTGTATTCTGTTTGCTAGACAATCTGTGGCATCTTTCTATCCCTTCACGGCACAACCTAGACTTTGGCGGTCCTTTTCTCTTTTCCCAGCCTTCATCGTGAGCACGCCTTTACTCGTGGCGTTCACTCCTTAGCCGTGGCATGCTAAAAATTCTCTATGGTCCTTATTCCAAGTCCAAGGTGAACCAAGTTGCCCTATTTTTGAAAGGGGTGCAAAAATAGAAAACACCAACCTTTTCACCATCTTCTTCACAAAGATATCGACTTTAATTGGGATGAAAATTTCTAAAAGGCCTTTGATGATCTCAAGTAGTATATTCTATCCCCACCTATGCTCACACATCCAAATGAGGAGGAACCCTTCTATTTATACATTCTCGCTACCAATCATGATTTAGGTTCCATGTTAGCACATCACGATGAATAGGGTAGGGAGAATGTTGTCTATTACATCAGTTGTACCCTTCATGATTATGAGACTCATTACATGAAGATGAAAATTTGTGTTGTGCTCTCTTTTTCACCACCTCCAAGCTTCTTCATTATCTCCTTAATCACAAAACCTATGTCATCACTAAATTTCATCCTCTTAAAACCATGCATTCAAAACCTTATCATAACGACTACATCACTCGATGGCTCATTCTCATGACCGAGTTTGACCTAGATTTCATCTCTTAGAAATAAATCAAGGGCTAGGCTATCACTGATCAACTAGCCAAAGCCCCTCTTCCTAAAAATCATCTTCCTCACGAGAAATTTCCCGATGAGTCTATCTTCACCATTGATCATGAATTTTCTCCCCTCCGGATGACACTCTTCTTTGATGGATCTAAGTGTTGGTAAGGGGGAGGCATCGGTGTTATCATCATTCCTCCTTGGGATACTCCTATCCCCATCGCTTACAAGCTTAATTTTGAATGCACTAATAATATGGCTGAGTATGAAGCCCTCATCTTGGGTCTCGAAACCACTTTCATGCTTAGTGTCCAAATCCTCGATATCTATGGTGATTCTCATCTTATCATCAATCAAGTCAAAGGAACCTATCAATGTAAAAATGAATTCCTTCAAAAAATAAGGACATCATTGATTTTCTCCTTTAGGCCTTTAATTTCTACACCATCTAGACTGCCATCCTCTGGTCATCTAATCATTTCATAGACATGATTGAATCTCTCACATCTCTCATCATTCAATCATGTTGTTCATGATCGACTAATCATTCAAATCCCTGGTACTCTAAAATATTCGACTACCTATCTATACCCAAAGTTCCCTTCGACCTATCAAAAAATGGTAAGATTGCTATTCTTCAATGCGTCAACTGCTATGTCATCCTTGGTGGCATCCTCTACAAGTGTGGGTTTGATGGTATTCTACTACATTTCCTTAAATCTCATGAATCTACCTATGTTATTCGAGAAGTCCATGATGGTATCTATGGTGGACACTTTAGAGTTTTGGTTATTACCAAATGCATTCTCCACATGGGCTATTATTGGCCCACCCTCAATCAAGACTGTTGTGAATATGTCAAAAAGTGTGTCAAGTGCCAGCAACATTCTAATCTTATTTTCATCCCTATTCAGGCCTTACAGTTGGCTTAAGATCTTTGGCCCTTCTCACAATGGGGTCTTGACCTCATTGTTCTCATCAATCCATGCTCTTTTTAGTGTCATCATTCTATTATCGACGTAACCAAGTACTTCACCAAATGGGTGGAATCCATTCCATTTGTGTCCTCTACAACTAGAAAAATCATCAACTTCATCTACATCAACATATCATTTTCCACTTTCATGCCCTCATAAAATCATCATGGAAAATGTAAATTACTTCAAAAATAAATATCGTAAGAATTTTTATGACTCTTTTAATATTAATCTTAGCTTCTCATCTCCTTACTATCCTCAAGCTAATGGCCAAGCCAAAGCCACTAACAAGACTCTTCGTAATATCCTTTCCAAAATTGTTGATAAGGCAGGTCAAAATTGGCACCTTCACATCCCCTTTTCTCTTTGGGCCTATTGAACTAGCATCCGCACCTCTACGGGTGCTAATCCTTTCTCTCTTTTCTATGGCTCTAAGGTAGTTATTCCTCTTGAAGTCCAAATCCCATCCTTATGGGTTTCCTCTGCGATTTTGTCTCTAACAAGAGGGACTATCGTCAAAAGTGTCCGGAACAACTTGAGTTGTTAGACAAATGTCACCCAATTTCTCTTCAACATCATCATGTTTATCAAGAGTGCATTAAACGTTCCTAAAAAAACATCTAAAAGAACATGACTTTAATATTGGTGACCTAGTCTTAAAAGAAAATCAGAATGTCACTACTTTAGAAAGGAGCCAACATGGAAAGTTTTCTCCCAACTAGATTGGACCATACATTATCACACATAAGTATGGATCGGAACCTATCATTTAGCATCTCTTGATGGTAAACTAGAAACAGAACCTCTCAACACCTTACACTTGCAACCCTTATACTATTAACATACCTACCAACATGATCTAGTCACATCCTAAGATCTTGCTCCCATCACTAGCATTTCCATCTCTCATTGTGATGATTTGGAATTATGTGGTCTATCGTCACTTTCTTATCTATGACCTTGAATATGGGCACCATGGCTCTTCCCATAGCATATTCCTTATGGAAAAGTTCCTCCTTCTAGGTAGGAACCCCACAATCATTACATATGTCACCTTCTTATCTACCTACTAGAACCATGCTAAGGGTCCACATGTGTTACTTGTACATCTTATCATCCCCTCCCCAAGTGGTTTACTTGGTTATCCCTAACTTTATCCTAAAGTCAAAATTTTGGATGCTCATAACAAAAAGCTATCATATCCAAAAGAATACTGCTCCCTCGAAGGATAGTTGTTCATATAAAACAAATAATGTCAAAATTATAGACTGATCCCTCAAAGGACAATTATCATGCATATCTTATCTGTCATCTAAAAAGTCAAAAGTCAATATCAAAAGAAAAAATCCTAATGTAGACCACTCCCTCAAAGGATGGCTACTTTCTTATATCATGGCAATAAAAGGCTTCCGCATTGATCAACCTTCCAAATCTCTAAAATCAAAAACAAAATATCAAAATCAAGCATCCCCAAAAAGCTTCCTACATCAATTATCTTTCCCATTTATAACAAACTTCTCGCATTGATTAGTTTACACCATATTTCTCAGAGTTAGGGCATAGACCTAGGACTTCCACCTAAGGAGAACCTATTTTCCCCGTACAAGCTCCATCTTAACCCCTTTGTCATGTCTACAAGTGGGTCTATAAGCACACTTTCCATCTTTCCCTTGAGATCTTAAGTTTTAATAACTATTGTTAGTTATGTGTTAACACTTGTCAATGGTCGTAAGTGCAATCCTTTGTATTGTTCCCTTTCATGTTTCACTTCAATCCTATTCAAAAGCATCTTTTCTATGTATGCTCCTCCCTATGACGAAGTGCACTTTCTCACATTTCAATCACCCTATCAAGGTCGCATCCTATCCAATTACGCTCTCTTAACCATTGTCACTATCTCTTCCCTATCTACTCTAGCTACTCTCATCATCATTTTGTCTCTGTCTAATCATATGTCTAACATCTATATCCAATCTATCAATCCATCATATATTCCTAATTATCCAACATTGTAAACCATCATCATGCCTAACATCTAAAATAATCTACATCATGATAATATCTGGATCCATCATTTATATCGTCACATTTAACATCAACTTTGATATACTTCCCTCCGAATCTATCACATCTAATATAATCCACGTCATATCATCTCATATCTATCACATCACAATCTAACATCAATATCTATTATGTCATCACATCAAATCATTTAACCCAATCATCACATCACATATCTAATATCTAATCGAAATATCATATCAAAACCAAACATCACATCATCCAACATCTAAACTAACATGCATAATATAATATAATCCAATAATCACATAGATCAGCAAACAACACATATAAACCACTTAAAAATCATAAGTATATATATATATATCCTCATAAAAATATTTTTGTAAATCCGTGATAGGCCTCTATGGGATCTATCTCAAAAATCTAGATACATCAAAATACAATGTTCACCCTCTAGGTGGTGAACTACAAATCAGATGCTCGAGCTCGAGCCTTGCCCTCCTAGGGAAGGTGTGCACACATCTCTCTATCCATCATATCCTCTTTCATCTAGACCTAGATCTCACCTCGGTTGCACCATGCTAGCTGTGCTCCCGGATGGTGTTGCTCACACCGAGCTCCCTGTTCTTCGCTCCCATGCTAGGTATGTTATGTATCGCGACACATCTGGTAGCCTTGATGTAACTATGCACTCATAGTAGCGCACCTCTACACCTAGTACCTTGTATTGCTCTAGTGATATAGTACTCGAAGGATCCATCTGGTTGGATCCCCTGTGAAGTTTTTGGTGCCTCGCTCCTTGATGTTGCAACTAGAGGTCCAAGATCTCCAAATCTTGACCTTGTAGGCCTCCTCTCGTCTATGATACATATCTCTATTATATAGTCAGTATCTCTCTCTTGGCATAATCATATTACCTCCTAACACTTTGTGTCCCTCTCATTCATGCTAGTAGTATCTAACTCCGCCCGTAAGTGGGCTATCTCCACTACCTCTCCTCCTGGTGTTTCTCCTCCTCTCCCGCCGAAACCACCTCATCCTCATCCAATCCTAGCTCGCCATCTCCTCTATTTCCCGAGCTACCCATGCCTCTGTCATCCACTCCATAAATCCTACCCCTACTCCCACATCATCATCACTATCCCATAGATGTCCTACCTCCTCTAATGGATCAGCCATCACAGGACTAGGTATGTCTCTCTCGCCTCATCTCATTTATACCGATAGAAGCCCCGACACTATTTTTACAATCCCAAACTACCTCATCACTCGTGGAAACCGTAGTTCCACCATCACCGTCATCTACCCTTGCACCCACCTGATCCCCTCATGTCAAATAGCTAGATATTCATGCCTAGCCATGTAGGGAACCCTTAGTATGGCCTTCATCTCACCTGCTCCACATCAAATCCCCCCAACCTCTCCCGCATACCAATCCTCTCATCTCTCTCTCTCTCTCTCTCCTCTATCCCCATGAGCCTAGTCGACCTCCATCTCAAGAATCCAAAAGATAAATCTATGTGGTCCCCAGTCACCCATGAAATCCCCGACATCCTCACCACAACCATGTGCTCATATGCCTAGTAGTGAAGTAAAATCCCACATCTAATCCAAATTTCTCTCTCCGTAGCATACATCCATAACTCATGATATATTTGAGCCAATAACACTGTACCAAATGAGAAAACTATCATGTGCTCCACTACATCTGTTAGCACCCCTGCCAATGTCCATGGAAATCTAGCTCCACCAGAATCTGGTAGTGCATAACATGAGATCCCATCATGACCAAACATATCAACTTGCTCCTCAATGTCCTTGGCTCATATCATGCCTCTATATGAAAGGTCCCTAATTTAAATATAAAATATGTTAGGCATTGACTCAGAATAGTCGTGTCAATACACCCAATATCCTCTCCATTGTAATAGGCTTTATGGGCTCCCCATGTATCGATAGCCTCAAAATCCGATACACATCCTCTAGTGTCACTATCATCACCCTTGTCCCTGAACCAAAATGTACTATTCCTCACATCCCACCTATCAATCAATGAAATCATCAATCCTACATCCCTCGGTATCCTTTGATAATGGCAGAATCTTCCAGCCTTATCACCTACAAGTGATCTCACTCGCATCAGTCCATCCCCTCTAATCTGATCATACATCACTAGAACTCGTCTCTCGAGATATAATGTAATCCTAGCCTGTAAAATTAATCAAACGAGCAATCATTAGATCCAAATATACATAAATCATCATCTCTTATATTTTCCGGCCGATACCGACCCAATTTAGGTCAACACCACTCGGCTTGGGTCACTTCCCCATGAGGCCTCGGTTTCCACCGACCACCCTTGGTGTCCATCTCAAAACCTAAGGAAAATGTAAAAAAATAACAAAAAAACAACCAAATAACTTAAAACCAAAGCTAGGGCTTAGGTATTAACCATCCTCTAAGTCCTCGGCACTTCCTCGCTCTCTGCTTCCTCCATCTCACTGTAACATGGGATCACCTCTCAAGTTGTGGGACTTGGGCTCGAGGTGAACCTGGAGAAGGTCGGCTTCCTCTTCCTAAACTAAACACAACACTACTTCTAATGCAATAAAATAACTAACTAGACCTATACTAACATTTTCATGGGATTTAGGAGAGATATTTTGCAAGAAATAAAACCTATACTAGAAGTGGTGATGCACCAAGAAAGGGTGTTGCTAGACAAGTTTTTGGTTTTCCAGTGAAGAAAGATGAAAATGAGAAGGATGAACAAGCACCACAACTCAACCACATAAAAGCTTCACTCCTAGATAAGCACAAAACTTCCCAAAACCTGCAATGGAAACTTGAAATTGCACAATATACCTACAAACATGAGAAAGGCACAAAGAAGTAGCAAAAATGATGAAAGGACCAATAATTAGTCATAGAACACAATTTTATTACTTCAATCACATGCACAATGCATCATTACATGAGGAAGAGGCAAATGTTTTCCATTACAATCTTGGAAAAAGGCTTGAAAGTTCCCACAATCCACAATAGACTAACTTGTGAAAAGAGAGAGGAATCTTGGAAAAAATGTCTAACCCTTTGGAATGAATTCCTCCTTTACATTTATAGAAAATCCAAATGAAAGAGAAAGAGGAGAAATCCTAAATTCTAGGCAAAATAATATCACATGATGGCCTACATATTTAATTACATTATTAATTACATTTTAAGAACATTCCATCATGCCCTCATAAATTCAAATTTTGAATTTATCCTCCATTTAATAAAAATAATATATTTTTAATAAAATATTTTAAAATAAAATATTATTTTATTGATATGGGACCCATAAAAAAAATTTATTAATGGGGTGGCCTTGATTGTGTTTACTTTGAAAAAAAGGCATTTTATCATTGGCTTTCAAGGGTTGAGTTTACCTCTTCCATGTGAGTTCTACTCTTGCTTTATTTATCGAGCAAGCTTTAACATTTTACTCTCGGTGGACTCCCCTTTCACTCATTTGAATGTCACCTCCCACATCACATGGTAGGCTCCTCCAACATTTGCACCATATGGTGAGTTCAACATCTTGACCATCATTGGCTTTGGAATCCTGAAACGAACTTGTTATGTTTTCCTTACTTATGGTTCCATTTCCATTTTTCAGCTGGCCTCAACGCTCTCCATTCACACATTACCTTCGGTCACCCGTACACTTATTCTATTCTTCCCATTACAAAATTTTGACATTGTGTGAATGATAATGATAATATCGCAGACACGTTTGTGCTTAATTGATCGACCTAACATGGCTCAATTCACAAATTCTCAGTGTCCCTTACTTAAGCTCTTCACCATGTCCTGAGTGACTCCATCCAACCCTTTCATCGGCTATGTAGACATCCATCATTGAACAAGTTTCGACATCAACCCAAATGCCCATTACCATTTTCTTTGCACAACTTGGTGAGTTCCCGATTCTCACTTCTCACCACTAGCACGCGTAATCATTATTATACCTATCCTTTTGAACTCGGCTTGGAATTCTCAACTTTGAATACTCCTACCATGACCCCCAATTTGTCATGTGACTCTCGGCTCCATCCCTAAAAATCCACATTCAACTTGTATTCTACAATTTGGATCAACTAAAATCCCTAAGATCTTTGACACCTTAAACATTCACATGTTCTCAGCTCATTGTTTGACTTGGAAACTCCCCATGTCTTCCTCCTTCCCGAGTGGTCCTCTCTGTCTTCGGAGCCTCCGACGAAACTTTTCATGCCATTCTTGACCTGCATGACTTTCACACCATGAAATCTCGCTTCTTCTATTTTGACGGATTTTCAGATTTTCGATACATCATTTCCCACTCCATCTATGAACTCTCTGTGTGAGTTGGTCTCCATCTCCATAGTTCTCACACGATGCCTTCAAATCTCCTTCCTCATTTTTAAGTGTGATTCAGGCCATTCGAAAGATCCCCACTTGACCAAATCTTGAACCAAAATTATGAATCTCCAATGCTTTCCAACTTAGCCTACCTATATATGCATCCGTTAATCCTCCATCCTTCTCCATGCATAAATGTCCACTCACTCCTTCTCTTCCATACCAATGAGATCACATCTCTATGTGTAACTTCTCTCATACTGCACTCAAAATCGAGCTATTATCTCCGACTCCAAGTTATTCACTAAATCATTGTGCTTGCATTTAAGACTCCATGGTTTGCAGAGTCTCCTCTAAGACGAGCATTCGAGCCCATCATAACCTTAGCTGATTTTTCTTACCTACTTCATTTTTTCCAAGTCCAACAGTTACTTTATGACTCAATGTCGATTCATTCATATGGCTTCATGACTTGAGTCCTCAATTGAGCTCTGCTCATACACAAATCCGACTTAACTCATCTATGTAATGTTCATGTTGAGCTTTTGGAGCTCATGATCCTCTTATGATGTTCTCAACATCATTCAATGACACTACCTTCAGATCTCCCCAATTTGAATTAGGTCATGACTTATTCACCACTCAAGCTCCACTCATTCATAATTTCATCACTTGAGGTTCACACTAACTTGAAAATGATTTACATCCATTGAGCTCAGTCTCACGCATTTCCACTTGAGCCATCCATCACTTCAGCTGACCCGATCCATCATCAATGCCTACCCTATTTAAGAACCCAACTTGATCACCTTTCTAAGTTCACTCTCCACTAGCTCTATTGAGTATCCTGCAATCTCCATGAGCCATCTTTTGTTTCCTCTTCGAGCTCGATGCATCGAGCATCCAATGAACATTTTGAGCCATGCATTTCAAAAAAATTTAACCAAAACTCATGCTGCTCATTATCCCATCATGTATTGAAGCTTTTACGTTGACATGGTTTTCATGAGTTGTCGAGTCCTTCCTTCAACTAAACAAGCCCAATACGAATACCAAGCTAATCTACATGAAATCTTCATGAATTACTCATTTCATCCATGATCTCTATTCTTTGTCATGGAACTCGTTCACTATGACTTTTCATTTCATTCCTTGAGTCGGATGGTATTTTGTGAACAGTGAGACCCAATTAAATTCATTTTTAACAAACACTTTGAGCTAGAAAATTGCTTACAGCTTAAGCTCAAATTCCTTTTATATTCAATAACTCAAGATTTCTTATGGTGGCTCCTAAGATTACTCCCATTCAATTCATAGTCAAATCTCAGCTCACTAAGACTCTACTTGGTGAGCTACTTGAGCTGATTTAATGCCATTTCACGCCCCAATTTCTGTTTTGATTGAGTTTTTATTTTTATAGGTTCTTTCTCAAAGACGAGAATAATGGGAAGTAAAATAAGACTCCTAAACTAAAAAATGAATTATCAATTTTACATCATCTTTTCCTTTGTAGACTGAAGAGGGTCCAGCCATAAAAATTTCACTTTCTCTTGAGCAAAACCTTAAGCTTTTCCAAAGACCCTAAAAAGGGAAAATAATTAAGCCAAAATGATGTCAGAACATGCACCCTTTAACACCATAATTGACCCTTCAAAGCATAAAATTTTGAAATGTCCAAAAAAATTTCATGAAATCCCTTCCGTGTCCTAGGGAGCACAACTGTAGCCCATGTTGTCCAATTTTACCCCAAGGGTAAAATTGGATAACATTTTTGGTGACCTCTCGGGATGATTTCTTGCTAAGCATGATTCTAGTAGCCTTAAGTCATCCATTAGGCATGGATTCAATGTTGGAATCCCAAATTGATTGATTATTTTGATGGATCCTGAAATCCCTTGAGCATTGATGATCCTAACCTTCCTTGTAATGCTAAGTAAGGAAGTATACTATGAATCGATGAATGCTTGACATTATGGCATATTGTGGAATTTGAATGAAACATTGTTGAAATTCTGGAATATCATGAAACTCTTATTAAAACTTGAACCTTTCTTTTCCTCGAAAAACTTCCACATTGATACACAATGTGCAAGAACAACAAAAAAACACAACACACACAACAACGAGGAAAAAAAACAACAAAACACACAACAAAAAACAATGCAAAGCACTTGGAGGAAAACACCTAACTAAACTATACAAGGGTGGAAAACTCTCAAAAAAAGCTTTGAGATGTATCCCATTCACATGAATGGGAAGTTCTTCTCCATTGAGCCTAGATAGATGAAATGAATTCACCTCCTTACAACTTGTGATAATGTATGGCCCACTCTAAAGAGCATCAAACTTGTGCATGCATTCCTAGTTTGGCTCTATCAGCATCCCATTTGAGAACTAAATCTCCCTCTTGAAAATGCCTATTGGATGCCTTCTTGTCAAAATATTTCTTAACTTGAGCCTGATGTTGCTCCAAAATTCTTCATAGCCTTGTTTCACACTTCTTCTAACTCCATGAGTTCAAGAAAACCTAATTGTCATAGGATCACTCTCCATAACCTCAAGCTAATGAGCTAACTCCAAAGAAGGTAATTCCAAGGATAGTGGAAGTTTTTCTTCTCTTCCATATACCAACATGAAAGGAGAATTTCCGATGGCCCTTTTAGGTGTGATCTGATCTGCCCATAAAGTAGTCTTAAGTTGTGTGTGCCAAGTCCTCCTGTTGGTTTCCATTTGTGCATTTGATAATTTTATGAGGTTCTTGTTGCTAGACTCAACCAACCCATTTCCTTGCGGATAGTAATTGGATGAATTCTTGAGATAAATCCATTCTTAACAACCCATTCACTCAGCTTTAGACCAAGAAAATCCATTGCGTTGTCTGAAATGATTATAAATGGGACACCGAACCTTGTCATTATGCCTTCGAGGAAATCAAGAATAGCTTTTTGTTCCCTCCTTCAATGCTACCACCTCTGTCCATCAAGTGAAATAATCCATTGTGGTAAGGACCCATTTATGTCCATCACTGGATGGAGGATTAATCATTCAATGAAATCAACCCCCATTGAACAAAGGGTTGATCAACTTGAATTGGATGGAGGGGAAGAGCTGCCAACTTCTACTTTCCAGTGAAAAAGGCACATTCCTTGCACTTCTTTACCCTAGAGATGGGCATCTTTGAATAAATCTAGCCAATAGTAGCTGACCCTCATGATTTTTGTAGCAGTTGTTCATGTAGAGTAATGCCCTCCGATAGACCATTGTGAAATTCTTCTAGTATCTTACTTACTTGTTCGGACCTATGCACCGAAGAAGAACACCATTCAAATCCCTTTGAAAGAGAACATTATCTACTAGAACATAAGGAATAGAATGAAGATGAAAGGTCCATCTTTGAGTCCTATCCATGTCAATGGGTATGTTCCTGAGAGAAGGAATGCTTTCATCTTTGATAACCAATCAACCGATCATCTCTTTCATCACTATTTAGAAGCATCACATCCTCATCACCTTTTGATTCCAAATCTGTGGCAAGTTGTTGACACAAACCTTTACCTCTAACCAACTTAGTAACTTTGATGTGTACGTCATACTCCATCACCTTTGTAATCCACCCAACACATTTCTCATTCATATCTTTATTTAGAAAATTCCTTAACACCTAGATGAGACACCATCAAATGAATTTTGTTGTTGGACAACATGTGCCTGAATTTTTCAAAGCTTCGAATGGTAGAAAAAAACTTCTTTTCAACAAATGAATATTTGAGCTCATAGTATTTTAGGATTGGATGAAGAAAGCAATTGGTTGTTCCATCATATTGTCATTCTATTGAGTGAGGATCCCGAAATGCTCTCATGACCTACAAAAGCATAAAGAATAAAATCCTTATCAAACCTTGGATTCACCAACATAGGTGCTTGAGAAATGGTTGTCTTAATGGCTTCAAAGCTCTCTTCCCTTCCTCCTTTTCCATGAGAAAGGACATATTTTTCTTCAACATGGTTGTTAATGGTTTAGCCAAGGCCGCAAATTGAGGGATGAATCTCCACAAAATTTATGGTTCCTAAGAAACTGAAGACCTTTCTTGTGACTTGGGAGAGATAGAGGACATAATCGAATGAATCTGGTTGGATCAATTGAAAGTCCTTCCATTGAAAAACAATATGTCCCCTACAAACTTTTCTCTCATGCACTACAAAAATACATTTCTTAAGATTGAGTGAAACCCCAAATTCCTGCACCTCTGAAAACCTTCCTTAGATGTGTAATGTGATCTTTTGCATGCTTTAGAGTACATGATTATATCATCAAGATATACCAAGATGATGTCATTGATTAATCCCTTAAATGCCATGTCCATAGCTTGTTGAAAAGTAGCTCGCATTAGATAATCCAAATGACATTTTGTTATAGGCATACGTGCCCCACTTGGTAGTGAAAGCCATTTTGAATTGATTAGATTCTTTGACCTAAAATTTAATTATAACCTAAATATCCATCGAGAAAAGAAAACCTTTGAGCTCCTGCCATATTTGAAGGATTTGCTCCATAGATGGAAGAGGATAATGGTCTTTAATGAAGCATGGTTCAAATCCTGAAGTCCACACATACCAGATTTCTCCATTCTTCTTTCTCACGGGAACTAGGTTGGATACCCAAGAGGAATGCTTGATTGGAAAAATGATGCAAGCCTTCAATGAGTTTGGTTAGCTCCTTTCTCATCAGTGGCTCAATTTTGGGATTAATTGACCTTATTTTGATGGACTGGCTTGGCATTAGGATCAAGTTCGATGGTATGTTATGCTAAACTATGGATCAAAGCCACACATATCTTTATAACTCCATGCAAAAACATCATTATATTCTTGAAAATTTTGAAAAGCCTTTTTCTCTTTTGGGGTACACACTTTTCCAATCTTTAGAAACTTTTCATTTCTACCTCAACTTCTTCAAAATCATCTCTTTGACTACCATGTTAGAACTTTGTCTTCTAACTTGATCATCTGAATTAAAAATGGACTCAAGAGTAACCAAGACTTTTGGTAGCTTGTTGCTTTTCAATTGTATAATTTGGTCACTATATGCTTCTTATAACTTATCTTGATTTTTCACAAAAAACTCCACCTCTTCTTGTAGGAAAAGAATGATTTGTTTTTCACTATAAAAAACTTGCCAACTACCCACATTATCAAGAACTGCAGGTCGAATGACCATTTTAATAGGATGTCACTCTTATTTCATGATATCAATAGGTACATCATATTGTGAAGCCAACCATAGCAAGCCTATCAACATCTTGATTTTGATTTCTAGGAACCCGTGTGGATCCCGAAAATTCAAAATATTCAATCAAATCCCAAACTCAGTTCTTGTAAGATCTTAACAAATCATTTTTGGATGCACTACATGACTCTTACTTGATGTACAACCAATTCACTATCACCAAAAATAGTCAAAGCTTTGATTCCCTTCTTTTGAGCCAACTGAATTCCTTGCACAAGAGCTTCATATTTTAAACATTATTGGTGTAAATGAATTGCAGTAAAAAAGATGAGAAGTACTTATCTCCTTAGGAGAAATTAACATGACACCAACACTTACTCCATTCTTACTTCTTGAACCATTGAAAAATAGTTTCAAAGTCCTTTAGAGCTGTTTTGGGTCTTAACAAGTTGTGGTATGATCGCATCTTCTTCATGGATACAATACATACCCAACCCCATCTCTTCAAAAAATAACAAACCAACTTCTTCTTCTGCTAATGCCTCAACATAGGGATCATAATGATGATCTACACTTACCTCATCCAACATAGTATCAAGGACTTCTTCCACAAGAGTGGTTGGTTCATGATCAACAACTTCTTCCTCTCGATCATGAATGGTATAATTCCCATTTATAGGACTAGTGGTATAAGGCTCCACATGATTATGAAAATTGGTTCTTCCCTTATAGTCACTTTAGTTCCGTATTGAGTCCTAAGGATCATATGTGACCAATCAGCTGATAGGTAACCACCCATCTTGGCAAGTGAAATCTCGTGATAGGAAAATGGCGAAGAGAGGAGGAAGATTGATGACGATATGTCTTGTGTGAACAACAAACTGGGACATGCATGGATAGTAAGTTGAGTCCTTTGATGATTCTAATGGTTTAAAATATTGTACCATCCAACTGAACAACTCCTCTAGAGACTGGTGTATATTGGATTCCTAACATGTCTATAATTTTCTTGGGCATGCTGACTACTGGCACTAGAATCGATCATGCAATTATGTACCAAATGATCACCAATGATCAAGGAAATATAGAATGGTGGCGGTTTATTCACCTTAGGAATACTTTTCCTTCCGGTTGACACAAACTTGTAGTAGTTGTTGCCCCATGACCCGATGATCCATTGGTTGTACCAAAACTTTTCAAAGCCTCTTGCAATAAGTTTCTTTGAGAAGGAATTGAGAGTGTCCCACATGGTAACACTCAGGTTGGTCTTCTTCATTTGTTCTACAATATTGAAAGGGATTGCTCCTACTTTTCCTAACATTTCTTTGGGCATTAGAATCCTCTTTTAGAAAATGTTTTTGGGTACTATGATACCTAAAGAACCTTCTTTCCTTGTAGCTTGACTAGCAAGCATTTTTGTTGACTTCTTTCCCTTGTCTTTGTTGGAAACCACCACTTATGGTTGAGGCTATGAATTGGATTCTTGATCATCTTTGGAAGGTTGGGATTCCATTGCCCTCTTTTTGGAGCAAGTATTTGTTTCTACTAATGAAGAATTTGTGTTCAAACCCACCAAAAATCTTCACTTGCTAGTTTAATAAAGTGGTTTCTTAGTGCCTCGCAGTTGATTTACTGCTTCCTACGTAGATGAACTTTTTGTAATGGCTTGGCGGAGCAAATACACATTGAACCATAAGGGCCTAACTAAGAACTCCATTGGGGAAAATATTTTAATTATGGGGTTTTGAACAAGGATAACACATGAAATTTAGAATCCCATTTAATTATGGGTGCGAGTGGGCTTGAGTGTTATTAACTAACAAGGATTACTTGAAATTTCAGCAAACAAAGGCATGGGAGGTCTAGGTGTAATCTTCCCTACTTGGATCAAATAATAATGGTTCGACTCTTGAAAGTTTAACAACTTCCTACTTGGTAGGTATTAGATCTTATTACAACTTCATAGGCATCAGGCAGTGTGGTCCCTCCCATGGATTGAATCATAACTGTTACATCACTATTCAAGGCTCATAAATAATACAAGAATACATTATTAGGAGAAGGTTTTATGAGTGCTGGAATTCTATTCCAAGTTTTTGGAATCGGAAGTTGAAATCACTCATGTATTCTTGAGGAGATCTCTTTATGGTAGTGAGTTGTTCCATGAGTGATAGGTGGTCACTCTTTTCTTTGAATATGTTTGTAAAATTCTCTCCCAACACATCCTAAGTGGTTATAGTACCAAATTCTAACCCACGAAACCACTGAAGTGCTTTTCCCTTGAAGGAAGTGGCAAGGATTTTAACCATACATTATCTTCTATAATATTATGTACTACGAAAATGTTGGCTACATCAATAATATGTTCCACAGTAATATGAGTTTCCCCTGTGTAAAAGGGAAAACTTTTGAGTTCCACACCAGGTATAGGATCACGTTGAGCCAATTGAAGAGGATTGCTTGCATTGAAAGGAGGAAAAACTTGGTTCCTTGCAGGGGCTGCCATAGTGATGAGAGGTTGATTATTCCTTGGTGGAGGAAACCTTCCGTAAGGAGGAGTTGAATGACCCCTACGAGGTGATGTTTGCAATGGTGATGTTGAAATGCCTCTTCTCCTTCTCCTTGGAGGAGATAAGGATAACTCGATATGTTGATAATTTCCTTCTCGTCTAATGAGAATCTCTTGTACTGAATTATTTTCGCATATGTTAACACATTGAGATTCAAAACCTAGAGATATGGAGTCGCCAGTACTTTGATTCATGCAAGTATAAAGAGAAGTACCAACTCTTGTCCCAATGAGAGTGTAAAAAATTATTATCGCCAAATCAACGTGCACCCTCGAATGGCCGAGTGATGGATAGGGCATTCGGTGTGATTGGGTAACATGGATCACCTCTCAAGTTGTGGAACTTGGGCTCAAGTTGAATCTCTAGAGAACGTCAACTTCCTCTTCCTAACCTAAATAAAACACTACTTCTAATGCAATAAAACAACTAACTAGACCTATGCTAACATTTTCATGGGGTTAAGGGGGAGAGATTTGCAAGAAATAAAAGCTATACTAGAAGTGGTGATGCACCAAGAAAGGGTGTTGTTAGACAAGTTTTGGTTTTCCAGTGAAGAAAGATGAAAATGAAAAGGATGAACAAGCACCAAAACTCAACCACATACAAAGCTTCACTCTCTAGATAAGCACAAAACTCCCAAAACCTGCAATGGAAACTTGAAGTTGCACAGTATACCTGCATACATGAGAAAGGCACAAAGAAGTAGCTAGAATGATGAAAGGACCAATAATTAGTCATAGAACACAATTTTATTACTTCAATCACATGCACAATGCATCATTACATGAGGAAGAGGAAAAAATTTCCATTACAATGTTGGAAAAGAGGCTTGAAAGTCCCCACAATCCACAATAGACTAGCTTACGAAGAGAGAGGAATACTGAAAAATTTCCAACCCTTTGGAATGAATTCCTCTACATTTATAGAAAATCCAACTAAAGAGAAAGAGGGAGAAAGCCTAAAATCTGGGCCCAATAATAGCACATGATGGCCTACATATTTAATTACATTATTAATTACACTTGAAAAGGTCATTCCATCATGCCTAATAAATTTGAAAATTGAATTTATCCTCCATTAATTAAAAATACATGTAAAAATCCCTCGGAGGTCTAAATTGGCCCATTGGAGGGACCCATAGTTTAAAAATTGCATTGGGGTGGCCTTGATGTGATAGTTTAAAAAAATGGCTTATCATCCCATTTCGCCGAATTTGGGCCTAATTGGCGAGCTACTCCTTTTTCCTTACAGAGCGAGCACTTAACTCCGTCAACCCCTTTCACATTTGAATGTCAAATCCTTTACATCACATGGTGGGCTCTTTATTTGCACCGTATGGCGAGATCAACATCTTAACCACCAAGACTTGGACTCCTTACAACTTTTCATGTTTTCCTTACTTATCGGTTCCATCAAGTTTTTCGTTGGCCCAACGTCCCCATTTAATTCGGTCACCCGCACACTTGTTCTATTCTTCCCCGTTGCAAAAGTTTGGCATTGTCTTGATGATAATATCTTGCCATGTATGTTCTTTGGTTGGCTGAGCTAACATGGCTCGCTTCACAAATTCCTTTGTATGTCTTTATACCTGACCACCCGTCGAGTGACTCGGCATCAACCCTTTTGATATGCAGTTTGTATTAAATTGAACAAGTCCTTCCATGTTTGTTTAGCTCTGTGTTTTACGCTATGTGACACTTCTAACCTTTATGAATGTATTAGGAGGCTCCACGTGTTACCCTGGATGCCTGAGCTACTCGTATTGATCTCTGCCAGCTCGGCTAACAATATTGGCTCGCTGCCAAACTAGTCAGCCTTTCCTTTATTGGCACGTCAACCACCGCTTAGTATTATACATATCCCCATGACTCAACTTGGACTCGACCAGCTCTGAATGCTCCTGTCGTCCCCACAATTCGCGATGTGACTTGGCTCGGAACCCCCTAACAAAATCCGCATTCAACTAAATGGTTGGCCAACTCGAACCCGATCCTTGACATTCTCGCATTCACACGAGCTCATTGTTTGACTCAGAAACCAAACCCATGTCTTCCCCGAGTTGGCTCTTCCATTCTCGGAGCCCAACTGACACTTTTCCATGCTAAGCTCGGCATGGATTTCACACCAAGAAATCCCGCTAGTCTGCGGCGGTGGATTTTTCAGATTTTCGATGCCATTACGCCCACCTATCAACTCGGCGAGTTAGTCTCCCATCACCGCAGTTCCGCGACGGGTTCAAACCTCCTCAGGTCGATGTTTTGAGCACGGGATTTAGGCCATTTTTTCCCACTTGATCGGATACTGAACCAAAATTCCCCACAATCTCCCAATGTTTCAGAACTCGGTCAACCTTATCTGTGCGCTCATTGATCCTCTGTCTTTTGCCATGTATGAATGTAGACTCGGCCTTTCTCTTCCACACCGAGGCCTTACATCATTCTATGTAACTTCTCTCATATGCACTGAGCCCAAGTTATTATCCAGACCCGAGTTATTCATGAGCTCAATGTATTGAGACTCCATGCTTCGCAAAGTTACGCTAGCTTGAGCATTCGAGCCCATCATAACCTTAGCTCAATTTCTTACCTGCAAGCCACCTTTTCCCAAGTGCCAACAGTTATGCCACGACAAATTCCAAGTCATTCATGGCATCCGTGACTCCAGTCCTCAATCTAGCTCACTTTATACACAAATACCGACTTGGCTCGTCTTTATAATATTGTGTCGAGCTTCTTTGGAGCTCGAGCCATATGAGTTATTCAGAAGCTTGATCTTCTTATGAGCCTCTCGGTATCCATTCAAACACTACCTTAGAGCCTGCGATGCCGAACCATAGGTCGAGCTATTCACCGCTTGAGCTCCACTCTTCGTAATTTCACTGACTCGCCACGGAAAGTGACTTGCCATTGTCTCTTTTCCACTCTAAGCTCCATCACTTCTGAGCTACCCGATCCATCTCAACCTAAGAGCTCGAGTTTTTGAGTTTGATCATGAGCTATTATGTTTTGAGAAATCCTCCAAGCTCCATTCTCCGAGAAACTCGTCAATGCCTACCCTTTTCGAACCCAACTTGGATCATCTAAGTTCACCCTCCACTAGCTCGACCAATCTCTACAATCTCCACGAGCCATCTTCCGACCTCTTCAAGATCAATGCATTGAGCATCCAACAAACATTTTGAGCCACGTATTTCAAATTTCTTTAATGACAAACTCATCCTCAGTTATCCTTTCTATGCGTTGAGTTGCTTTCACGTTGACATGGTTTTCGCGAGTTGCCAAGTCCTTCCTTCAACTAGACAAGCCCGATCTTACATCTGAATTTGTGACTTCAAGCTTGAGTATCTAAGATCGAGTTCTTATTTTTGCAGTATGACTTGGTTCCAGCTTGGGTCTGTTGAGTCGGTATGGTATTTTGTGAACATGTGATCCCAGTTAAACTTTTTCGTGCTTAACAAACACTTCGAGCTAGAAAATTACTCGAGCTCAAGTTCAAAGTCCTTTTAATTGAATAACTCGAGATTTCCTATGGTCGGGCTCCTCCATTACTTCCCATCTTAACATATAGCTTGCCGAGCAACTCGACGAGCTACCTCTTTGTTTAATGCCATTAAGACCCCCCCAACTGTTTTAATTGAATTTTGATTTTTATAGGCTTTTTCTCAAAATAGAGAGGTAATGGGAAGTACAATAAGACTCCTAAAACAATGAATTATCAATTTTAATCATCTTTTCTTGTGTTGACCAGAAAAGGGCCCGCCAAAGATAATTTCCTTGTCTCGAGAAAACCTTAAGCTTTCAAGACCTGGAAAGGAGAAAATAATTCAAAATTGTTTGGGACATTCTTGGAACACTGTAATTGTTCTTCAAAGCACAAAATTTTGCATGTAGGCGCTAAGTTCTCCCATGAAGCCCTTCCCTGGTCCCAAGGTCCTATGTACCCATGTTGTCCAATTTTACCCCAAGGGAAAAATTAGATAACAACTTGTATGTTGTTCATAACACACTTTTTTGTCCCGATGGACTTACCTTAATATCTCCAATCTCATTACACATCCTTAATCACATCCAAGCATCCCACTCTGTGTCCATCTTCGTGTCCCTCTTAGGGCACCATATTTCATCCTAAGCCCACCATTGTGGCCATATTTTATCTTCATCCCACCTAGATGCATATTTTTGATTCCTCATATATGAAGGATATCACATCCACTTTTACCCCGTATTTTGTAAAATCATTTCCTTGACCATCCCGCATTTGTTTGCGCATATTTTTATGTCTTCCTTTGACCCATTGGTCTTGTGGCTTGCACATCCATCCAAATGGATTCCCATTAGACTCCCTCTATATTGCCATGATTTTTTCCGACTCGCAGGAGTGCAGTAGGACATTGTCATCGTCTCCATTGAGGTCGTACTTTGTTCCCTACCAAAGTGATTCCAAAATCACCACCATATTTTATTTTTACTTTTTGGTTTTCATTTTTATCCCTTCTCCACTTGGGGTATTTTCTTCCATCTTTTGTTTTTCTCATCATTTCCACTCTTTATCCCTTCATCTATCTCTTTCAACCTAGTGATTAATTCTTCTTCATCGATCCCTAGTTTGAGGGGGAACACCTCAACCATCATCATCTTCTATCACTTCTCATTTTTGTCTCATGGCTTGCCCAATGCAAACCACTCGACAAAAAGGAGAAAATGTAGACATAAATTTTTGGTATCCCCTGTCCCTCATTTTGTGTCCACTCCCCTTCATCGCCATTCCTCACATACATATCTCTCTTCCCATTTTAAATTTCCCACTTTCCTATCTTACCCCATCATTTATTTTATTTCCCCTAATTCACCCTTAATCCCATTTAATTAATCCCTAATCATCCTTAATTATCCCTAAACCTATTTATTAACCCTTTTTATCCTCCCTAAGCACCCTATTTACCATCCCTAGGTTCTCATCTACCTTCATTTAATGTGTTCTTATCTCCCAACCACCTTTTGTCTTCCCTAAGCATCCCTAACCCACATTAACCACCCGAAACCCTAATTTCACCTCATAGGGGCTCTTTGCATCGAGCTAATCACATTTTCACTTCCCAAATCAACATACCACCGCAGATCGTCGGTGACCCTATAAATACTACCATACCCCTCCTCTCACCAGGATGCAATTTTTGAGACTTCGAGCTTTCTTGTGATCTTAGCTTTATTTCTTGCTCTTATTTATAGTTGTTATCACCACCTTGGAGCTACTTTGGAGATCTTGTGCATCACCTTTACATAATATTGTTTGAACACAGACTCTCCATACTAACCAGTACAAACTTGAATGTTCAACTCTAGCTCAAATTAAGGATATGATTTATGGAATGTTTGGTTGGTCTAACACTCAATAATTTTATATCACAAAGATTAAAGGAAAATTGCAAAAGCAGTCACCAACGCCTTTTTTGGCATTGCAAAAGAATGACGAGATCATCTTTTTAGTGATCAACAAACAACCATTCTTCAAGAAGGTACAACTTCTCTAGATTGTTGCACTTATTGGTGAATTCCTTGGAACAATGAATAATGATAATTTTAAAGCTTGTATCCATGATATGAGAAGTTAGTGGAAGTTGAGACAGGTTAAATAATTCCCCACGTGTGCATCCACTTCCGTGTTTACTTATATAGGAAAGTTACCAGCGAGCTTATCGTAATTTATAGGGACTTTGTAGACATGGATGTAAGTGTGCCGAGAGGACGAATAAACAAAATTATAACCAATATATATATTAATTCGGTAAGTAGGTTGTTAATAATAAGCTTGAAGATGGTTGTAAATGCAAGTATGATCGTTCTCGTTCTCTTTGTCGAATTGAGAATTGTTGAAGTTTGGGTGGAAAAATGTTATTATGGGCCTAGAATTTCTATCCTCTGGGCCCCACCCATGGCTAATTGTGCTGAAGGCCTTACTTCTATGGGAAAATGCTTTGCGTACATTCACGGGATTGTGTAAAATTTGACGGCCTTATGAGAGTTTCGACATTACTTTTACAAATTTACTATTTTACACAATTTTGCTATTTTTTAAGTTTTGTTTTTTAGCTTTTCCATGCAATAGCCTTTAAATACATGCATCCAATGCATTCTTCAACACTGTTGGAAGTAAGATCGAGGTCTCCACATGCTGCCCTCGGGTAATTGAATTCGGCCCTTTTGGCGTCCATATTTCAGAAGATCTGTTCTCAATATTAATAGGGAATAAATATGTTTTAGCGTTCCTAGATTTATTAATTGTAGGATACATAGTCTTTGGGTTGTTAGAAAGGCTTTGGAAACTTCAAGCAAAAACAATGCGTGCTGACAGGTGTAAAGTCGATTCCAAAACTCTGCCAAAATCCTTTTTCTCTATGCCAAACAGCGGTGAGCCTATCTCTCACGCACGTTTGCAGAGAGATAGGCGGATTTGAACTCGCGACCTGCAAAATACAAGGCAGGAGGCCCACCACTCTGCCACAGCATTGGTTACTCAAAATTTTGAGTCTTTTTAATTAAATATTCCCCCCGCGAACGTGCGTGAGGGATAGGTAGATCGAAGCGGGCTTCCAAGCAGGTATGGCGTGTACCAAGTGCTTTTATAAAAAAGGATTTTTGTCTTGTGTATCAAATGCCGGTGCCACGATGGTAAGAATGTAACAAATCAATGTAAACATTATCTGTTTAAGGTCGTGCGTCACCTACTTAAAAGTAAAATATCATCTCTATATTTTCTATATGGTGCAGATTGAACTAACGATGACTTTCCCATGTTCTCTCCTACTTCCTCGTGTACGAGGTCTTTCGACTTTTCTTTCCACAGTTTTCCTTAGATGTTGATGACTTCGTGCTTACAATTTCTTTAAAAGGGCATTTTTTTAGAGGAAAGACGCACAAAGTTGAAGTAAAGGGAACAACAGGTTGCAAGCTATGGATTTAGATTGTCCAAGCACACCGAAGTAAGTATGAAATTGTGAATTTATGTGCAGAACATTTGCTTCTGAAGGGGTATGTAGACCTTCTTAAATTACTTTATATGGAAATTAGAGATGATCATTGTAGAAATCTAATCATAACTTTTTGTGGGTACTCAAAAGGACCACAGAAATCTAAACATTCTTTCTGAAAATCAAATGGGTTTCATCATTGATTTTTATAATCTTTGGACTTTCTTTCTGTAATTTTAAGGGGTTTTGACCTCAGAAGACTTGATTTTCATGGTGCCCACTTGTGCTGACTTGTAGAATTGTTGTGATAGGTGTTTTCTTTGATACGAGAGATCGAATGTTTTCTTATATCATCTGGAATCTTACACCGGGCTTGGGAAGTGATACATAGATTTCCTATAAATAATGAGGTTACTTTTCATGGGATTGTACTTGAAGATGTGGTTTATGTGACCTTTCCTTCATTTTCTTTAGAATATTTCATGGTCAGAGATGGCAGATATGGAGAGTGCAATATCCAGAATGAGAACACAGCCTTCTCTACCTGCCTCAAGGGTGATGATGCTAAGCCAACACTTGTTCACAAAGGAGTTCTTAAAATATTCTTGCATATTCTGCAAAGTTTAGATTTCAAAGACCAGGTACATAGGCCATTTACTGTGTCTTATAAAGTTGATCTGTGCTGTAAGATCCATGTAATTGCACTTCAAAATGTGGTTCTTATGCCTAGATAATTATTGTATACCCATCTACACTTGTGAACTAGATGCACTTTTCATTGAAGTATGTGATTTATGATATATCTGATTGATCAGGCTAACAAAATGTTTTTTTAATTCAATTTTTTTAATAGATTACTCTCTTCTCTGTTAATAGTTCCACATATATAACAATTCTGAGCAAGACGTGGTTTATAAAATAGCGCGGGTGAAAATTTTGAAGTTGTTTTAATGATAATCCCATATTTATAACTATTGTGACCGAGACTTAGAAATCTTACCAAAGAGGCAAGAGCAATTGCAAGAAGAAAGCTTACCAATGGGGCAAGAGACTAAAATACAGAATGTTAGATATTATAACCCTTGATTTATGATTGATTGTTTTCTTAGAATGATAAATATCTATGCTAAGAATATTTGAAATTGCAGGAGTTATTGACCTTTGTAAAACTTAAAAAGTTATTGAGGAAAACTCTAAATGATGAATGGCATCACTTCCTTCCATCGGACGAATCATCACTAAGGAACCGAATGTCCCCAAAATAGGAGACTAAAATATTAACAGTAGTTATCATCCCCAAAACAGGAGGCTAAAATCTAATGATAAATATCAGTTAACTTTGAATCCGTCTATAGTTTTATGATTATTCATGTTAATATTATGCACTATAATATTAACATGAATAATCATAAGTTTATTCATTGTTTCGAAATAAATTTATGCCTTATAAATTTACGTAGACTCTCTGTTTGAAAAAATTGGTTAGTCTACTACATTGGACTAATAGGTGAGAATGATTAAATGGAAGATGCAAGTACACTTCAATATTCACATTCCTGCTGAAAAATTACCTCTTTTAGTTCTTTTATGCAATGGGTTAAAAAACCCGAAAATGGGCTTTAAGAGTCATCATGTTGTACATAATATCCAGGGTTGAAGAATTTGAATATCGGTTTCATGCAGATATAGATAGCCTGGCCCGATTTTTAATCACGACGATAGTTGTACATTAGTGTTGGGTCCTCATCTTTACAGATTTCAAGAATCTATAGAATATCAGTCAACCAGGGGTCTCAAAGGGCCCTACAAATGCCCATTGTTGTTTGTTCAATAACATTGGACTCTTGGTCTGCGTTGTAGTTTGCTTTATAAGGGTTTGTTGAAGTATTGTATAGCACAAGTGATTGAGGATCAACTTTGCTTTATATTTTTCTTCACACATTAACTAGCTTTATGGATTTGATAGGAAAATTACCTATATACATTGATCCACCCTATAAACATGCTGAGTCTAGTTTCTTTATGTGATGCTTGTAGCTTGTATTGTCAAACATTTGATGAGCATGATTCATTGTGTGATTGGCTGGATTGAGGCCTGGCTCTTTTTTCCCCTGTTTAGAGGTCTGGTTGCACCATTTTCAGATGTTGATGTATGTGAGGATCATGTTGTGTTTGGGCATGTATGATAGCTACAAGCCGGGTTCCACATTCATTAAGTGTTGCAAATACTTATATAATAAGCAACGAGGTCTTTTAAATACTGGCATGAAATTGCAATAACATGTATGTGAAATACAATTATGGCATAAGACACATTTTTGCCTATAACTAGAGTCCAAGCTTAACTTGTTCAATTTTGCCCCTTTATCTTTATCAGTTAAGCTTCTTTCTTTCTTTCTTTATTTTCCCTTCAAAGCTTGTGTGTCTTGAATAATTGGGATCAAAAGAGGGAGCTTGATTGCAAGGGAGCAGAGGTTGACTCTTTTTCATCTAGGGTAAGTAATTATTATATGCTTGCTAATTGAGCTTAAGATAAAGGCACAGTGCAAATTTGTTTAAATGTAACGCTTCATCTATATTTTTACACTTACAAAATCAATCACACCCACCCTTTATCAACAAGAAATACAAAAGTAATAACTATCTCTCTAAATCAAATAACATCTACCATTCGGCGTTCACATTGCATTGTACACATGCGATTGCTAGTTTAATAAATATATATTTTAAACTTTCTTTGTTTCACAGCGAGTGGTTCGTATGCCCTTTAAACATAATAATAATATTGTGATTCAATTTTCATTTATGGGTATGTTTGAAAATAAAATCAAGGTAAATATATTAATAAAACCATAAATAATATGATAATGAAATCATCATTTTGGAGTTCGAAAAATATTTTTTTAAAGATAGATTTTAATTTTTTTTCAATAACATGTAAAGAGGTATTAAGTCAAAAATAAATTTCTCGGGGTTTGTATGGTTTTCCAATTTTTCAAACTTCAAAAATTAAAATGATAACAAAATAAATAAAAGAATAAATTAGTTGTTTTTTTTTTTTTTTTTTTTTTAAGTGAATTGAGAAGGATTAATAAATATTCATTGCCTCAAGTTTTAAATCAATTTAATTTAGAATAACATACAATGAACCTTCAACGCATACTACAAATAAATAATAACGGGAATTAAAGTCATACTTATAAATGGTAGGAATATGACAATGTTATCAATAACAAACCATTAAATAATTCAAATCTTACAATTAATTTTAGTTGTCAAATGTAAAGAGAAAACTGGAGATTGTTTAATATACATTTAAATGAAATCATTTATGTATTTAATTATTACTTTAAATATCTAATATTGGAGGTAAAAGGAAGATTCTAAATACATAACTATTAGAAATAGGTCGGGGAAAATGTATTTTCGCAACATAAAGTTAACAATGCTCTTCTCCACTTTAAAGTAACTTCTCTTCAATAAATCCAAATAGAGTAAATTTTATGGAAGCTCGAAATAAATTACAACATGCCTATTAAATTATTAAAATATCCAAACATAAATTATCGTATTCGTGATCCGAATCATTCTCCTTTTACTTGTTTGAAACTCAAAATTTGTTAATAATTTTTCTTTAATCCCGCAAAACAAACACATTCAATCATAAATCTATAATAGACAATACACTTCAAATGCCGCCCAAAAACCTTAGTTTTCTCTTCATTCTTCAATGCATTGAGAAAGTTCAGAAATAATTATTTCTTGTTGAGATTTCTCAACCATCGAAAAAAATTTAATTTGAGTTCGGTATTTTTCAAAGATTAATAAAATGGATCAACCCATCTAATCCATTGATCTAATTCACTTATCAAGGGTTCAAAATAATCTATACTTAATCTATGCATAACCCGCATGATTGGATGATTCATTTCGGGTTTGGTTATAAAAATGTTGACCAATAATCATGGGAGATGAATGAATATTTAAGTGCCCTTTAAGAGATCACTTAGGTTTGGAGTTAGAATGCATATCAACTAAACTAGCAATCACACGCGGGGTGTGCGATGAAAACGCCGAAAGAGCGGTTGGACGAAAGAAGAAGAGAAAGTACGAGGAAAGCAATGCAGATCAACTTAGTGCAATGAACAAGATAAAAGAAATAGAAATATGCGCCTTAAGTTGTTTTGAAACAAAAGCACAAGATATATACAGTAGGAAACGACACTAAGATGGAATGGGAATGCGGCCTGCGAGAGCTAGAAGGAGCTAAGAAGAAATATTTACTGGGGAGGCAGAAGAAGACGAAAGGCGGAAGCCGATATTCTTCTTGGAGCCTGGAATGCAGAAGGGGAGTGGAGGACATGCGAGAGCAACGGGAGAAAGAGAAAGCTGGAGAAAAATGAAGGGAAGAGAGAAACAAAACCCTTGAGATAGCAGTGAATGTAAGGCCTTGTCTTTCAGTCCTGCCAATGTCCACCGTAGCAAGTGGTAGTGTAAGCCCTTGAGATTTGAGGATTGAAAAAGCCCAAGCCATTTTGAGCGGTAGTTGTCTGCGGCCTCCTCTAGAAATGGGAGGAACAGGAACATGCAAGGGGTTGTTTGAATCCCAGGGAGGTTCTGTGTAACGATCAAATTTGATGACGAAAAAAAGAGGTAGATTTGGAGGGCCGGAGGATATTCCATAGACTATGTCGAAGATAGAACCGAGTAGTGCGGTGTGAGACCCTTCTTAACCCACAAGTTTGAGAAAGCATTACTTTTTGATTTATGCGAGAGAAGAACCTTGGGCTTGATTGATCATCCTCGGTGTCGCTTGATGTAGAACGTCTTGTCTTTTCAATGAATAGATCGGCTATAGGAGAGTTAAGGGACTTGACATAAAAAGGTTGTGCGAGTCCACAAGGTCATTCTGAGCAAAAAGATGAGGGCCTTCTTTAAACTCAATCCTTTCTTGTTCGAATAGGGAGGAAGCAGAGATGTTGACATAAGAGCTTCCTAGTCTGGATTAGAGGGATGGTGTTACGAATGTTAAGCAAAGAACTCCGGAATGATGTCTGTGCGAAGTTCGAGCCTTGTTGCTGGATATTGAATGAAGGAGACCAACATGTTGAATTCGCACCATATGTCAAAGTGCGAGTCATGATCACGATTGTTCCCAACACACAATGCGATTCTGCACAATGAGCTAAGTCACATTACAATATTTCTAAACCTTTTGGAAAGCAAAGTTAATAGAAACGTAAACATTTACATCGAGGACCGGGAAAGAGAAAAGACATCGTCAGGTTGTGTGTGACCAGAACAAGCACATATGAGATCAAAAGGTATACAAAGATAAATATCGATATAAATGACATAACACCCTTTTCGGCAAAAAAAATTGTGATATGCGGGACATATTGTATTTTTTTGGCATAATTCAATTTTGTTTTTTTTTAAATTGAAGCTTTATAATACAGATGGTAGAATAGTTTCCAAAGCAAAGAGAATGGTTTAGAACGGAGATTGGAATTTGATGTTGGCGACTTAAATTAACTTCTAAGATTCGTAGCATGATCACAAGCATGTTAGCCGTTTTTGCTATGGAAAAATCATTTTTTTCCTTCTTTATCATTTGAGTTTATATATGGCAAAAAAAACTATTATAAAATTGTTAACAAACACATGAAAAAGTTAAGTATACTCCTATGAAATGAAAAAAACACATAGTAACTAAATACTAAATAACACAATCATTTAAAAACAAATAATTATCCCATAAAACAATCAATTAACTAGTTAAGCAACAAAATATGCAAATAATTAACTATAAAGACAATAGATATAGCAAGGAGTTAAAGCCGGATGACATTATGATTACGAAATTTGATGTGAAAGTATTGATTATTAAACACTATAATATATTTTCAAAATGCTATCTTGAATATAATTATGTATTAGACTGTGAAAGATTATAAATTTCGCATGAAATTCTATTTCAATAAAAACGAGACATTAGAGTATGTGGCTAATTATCCATAAATTCAAAAACAATGTACGTTGCGGGATAAAACCCACGACCTATGGTGGCTCCCAGGCACCTGAAAATCTAAAACAATTACGAGCAAAGCAAGGAATAAGGATGACTCAATAGCAAAAAACCAAGAGAGCAATATTACATTTCCTTAATTTGTTTTAAAAATAGTTTATGGTGTCTAATGATAATACGGCATTTGCGGTTTACATTTCAAAAGCAAATTGGGCTAATGGTAAAGAAAAAGGCCTAGGAACGTACACAGATCATTAATATTTACCCTGTTTGAAGACTGGGTGATTATATCAAACAAGTTCAAAGAAAATAAGAAAAAATTACTCTGCATTAACAAACATGAATAAGAATGTGTATTCAACCATTATCACCACTACAAACACCCTTCTATTTTTATCACGAGTTATTCTGAGAACTCATGTAGACCACACTTAGAGGCTAATATCCTAATGGTACTAGCCGAGACGAGCAGATTTTGAGTATAATTTTACACAATCTTTCATTTTTGTTAGAATTTATGTCCCACATAAAGGTACGTATTAAATACAAATTTAGGCAATTTGTAATATCCAAACACACTATGGACAAAACAGTTAATTCTTAAACAATATAAGAGCTGCTCAAAAATGCTTACAGGTGATGATTGACAATGGCATATGACACAAAGCGACTACTTTTTTGTAGAGATTCGAGGTGGTGAAGAAGAAATTAAATTAATTTGGTTCTAGGCAATTTTATAGAAAATAAATTAAAAAGGGAAAGTGGTTGGAGCTAGAGCAAAACACTTTTATAGAATGGTTAATGATGGTATTTGGCACAATGTGGCAAAATTTTGTAGACAGATTCAAAAGATTGAGAGATACAAAATTCATTCGATTTCAGACAAACGTTAATGAAATTTTTAAATTTCCTTCTATAGTTTTAAAAAGTTAAAACATTAAAAAAAGCTCAAAACATTTTAAATAACAAATAAAAGCTGCCCTAAATTTAAATGAACTTGAAACTCTATATTAAAAAACTTTGCTGAAGGCTGTACGGATGTTTTGCTTTGCCTGTGCTGCTACGTGATTCTTCTTTTTCCTCCACACTATGGCGCTTGTCATTGTTTGTTTTTCAGCTGCTATTATTTGTGACCTGCACATTTGGCAAGGTAGTTGCTGTAATGGGCTGCTCTTATTTTCTGAACAGGGTGTGCTCTAGGAGATAAATGTGATGGTTAAGATTCTCGATGCCGTTCAGTACTCATTCCTCTGTCCTCTCTTGCTAGGGCTGGTGCCAGTGATGATCCTCTCTGCATATACCATAAAATTATTTCTGTCAAGAATGTGCCCAAAATGTTGAAAATGGCAATTTAAAGCTTGAAAAAATGTGCATGTGCATAAGACAGTTATTCCATAGATATTCCCAACCACAACTTCATCTCCTAAATTACAGGATTAAAAAAACAACATACCATTTTATGCTTTTGCAATAAATGCATACATACAGAGTTTCTACTAAATTTTAATATTCATCATTTAACAGTCTCATTGGAAGTGAGAAATATAAGATTTTTCAGATCTCTGAATGAGTATTTTGGCACAAGATTGCAGGTGACAGTCAATATGCAAGTAAATCTAGGTATGAAATATAAACTCCAAGCTTCTTCGGTTCAAACAGTTGTAGCAGAGTAAAACTTAAGGAAATCTGGCTTACTCCAAAGACTGGTCGAGCAAGTGAAGCTCACAACGAGCTGGGAAGGGTCGAGTTGGAGAGTGAAGGCCACAAACAACGGCCAAGCTGGGTGTAATGGGTTGGCTGAGCCGGTGAGGATCACAATGATCCAATGCAGCTGGGCTATACAAAACAACTCTCAGGCACACAATCAGTGAGCTCCCAAGAGGCCTCAACTTAAACCCACTAAAGAACACGGCACACCCTAACTCGTCTTTTATAGGCAAAGCAAAAATGCACAAATGGCAAGTCGAGCTCCCTACAGTGAAACCCCAATCGGGCCATACACGAATCAACCAAGGGGATCTGAAAAATCTTATATTTCTCACTTACAATGAGACTGTTAAATGATGAATATTAAAATTTAGTAGAAACTCTATATGTATGCATTTATTCTTGGCCTGTAATATTTGTTTTGAGCATTTGTTTGGTGTGTTTAGAATACATTTGCAAGTTTATTTTGTTGGGCAGGGATCTTTCTCACCACAACTATCTCTTAGATGTCTTTATAGGGATCAGACAAGAGATATGCTTGGCAATGGTGGTGACATAGTGCTGCAAAAGCATAAAATGGTATGTTGTTTTTTTAATCCTGTAATTTAGGAGATGAAGTTGTGGTTGGGAATATCTATGGAATAAGTGTCTTATGCACATGCACATTTTTTCAAGCTTTAAATTGCCATTTTCAACATTTTGGGCACATTCCTGACAGAAATAAGTTTATGGTATATGCAGTCCCTGATACCACATCATTTTGAGGCATTCTTTCAAACAGTTCATGTGCATTAGGTATCCTTTCACATTTTGTATAGATGTCTAGTAGAGTAGTTGCAACTACATCGACAAAATTCACAATTCTTGAGACAATAGGATTAAAGAATGGGGAATAGTTACATGTGTGAAAAGACGTCCATATCCATTTCCGAAGATCCTATTTTGCCACAATGTTGGGAGTATGTTCACAAATGTTAACCGATTGGGTTGAAGACTCATTTCTTGCATATGGTGAAACAAAAGTGTGAGTGCCTCATGACAAAATCATATTTTTCGTATCTTGTGCAATAATTGTATTCCATGACAAAGCTGTCTCATCGTTTCACTTGGTCAAACTCTGTACATACATCTATCAAAACTTTGCACTGGACATACATTTAAATATGTTCTCTATGAAAACCATGCTCATGAAAATACAAGTCTGCAATAATTTAAAATATGTAATCTTTAGAGACGTTGTGTGCACCTGCCTCTGGCAGTGTACTATTGTTTTCGGCTATTCGTATTAGTTGCATGGATACAACATTTATTTGTTTTGACAGATCCGTGTTTTTCTTTGTTATGAACATTTGGATACATGCATTTCTCAATTTTTGTTTCTACAGAAGATAAGTCGGTTCATATGAGACCGTTTTGAATATCTTTGTCTGTATTTTAAATTCTCAATCAAGTAAGCAATCTGATTCTTTTCTAGACAGAACCCCTCTGAATATTACATATCTTCAATTATCGCAGACCTGTATTTTCATGAGCATGGTTTCACAAGGAAAGACAATCCACTCTTTCATTGCTCATAGGCGATACAATTATTCCAGCATACAAAAGACATGGTTATCCTCGTGAGGCAGTCATATTGTTTCACCATTTGCAACAAACAGGTGTTCAACCCAATCAGTTTACATTTTCCAATTCACTCCCAGTTTGTGCCAAAATGGGAGCTTTGGAACAGGGTATGGATATCCATCAAAGCATAAAGGATAGAGGAATTTTGTTAGATGTGGTTTCATGCAACACATACAAATGACCAATAAGATGTTTTAAGATAGCCAAATTCATCCACATAATTAAGTATATATGAAAATGTATAAGGGAAAAAATGCAAAAAAAAACACATAATAAATAACCAATTTTATAAACAATATGGTAGGGAATTTTCCATGAGATAAAGGAAAAAAAAGGTTATTTTGAGAAAAACCTTAAAGTTCATGAACACAACAAGTACATAAAGGCAAGTGAGACACTTCATTCACAAAGAAGAATATCATATTCTACGAGCAATCTTAAAGTTCATGATCATCACAATTATATCTTTGCATTAAACAGTCAACAATGTGCATTGAATGGAATTGTGGAGTTCTGCAAACCGAAAGGAAATAACTTTACATGAGAGTACACAAAGAAAGTAATGCAAAACAACAAGATCAGATCTGCACAAGACAATGTTTATTTCTTAGATGGTTTATTTTGCTAATACTTAAAGATATAATTTGGATAAATCAGTATAAAAACTAACCATACCGAATATAGCAAATTTAAATTAAAGTAACTAGTGATGGAATAAGCTTATAGATGATTTATTTGATTCAGGAAGAACTTTGCCAGGTAAATTTGTAAATTTTGATACGGATTGTAACTAAACTATAAATCTATCTAGTTAAGGAATATGCGGAGGAGTTAGAAATCCTGAAGCTATCTCTCAAGCAAATATGCATATCACAAGATAAGCGAGTATTTTCTCGTGGTTTGTAGAATGTAAATATGCATATCACATAGAGATGGCGAGTAGACTCTTTATGAATGTCGTGGTTTGTAGAATTTCAAATACGGGCCATGAAAACAAAGCATTCAATGCATCAATCGAAAGGATCCGATATCAATGAGGTTTTTTTCAACCTCCTCCTATGATATCATTGTTAATGCTTGGGCAAATCAAAATAAAGGCCAATATTGAGGTGGGACCTCCCGAAGAATGAAGAAAGATATGGGGACCTAACCTTTCCAAAAGCCTAACATGTCCTAAACGCACATGATATAGTTAATTGGGAGTTAAAGGCCAAAGGTTACAATAGAAATGCATCACATTTTGATAGCATGAAGCATTACATTCGGAACAGAAAGATGCCTCTGTCATAAATCTTATGCCTGTGAATTTTTCAAATCCTACGGTAAAAAATTAGTCAAATATCTTACTTGGAGAGTTTGTATGCCATTTTGAAAATGCCTAAAGGTATCCCGCCATATCATGGAGGTGTTTTTTAGACATCAACCTCCTGACCTATTTTGAAAAGTTGGGTTAAATCTATTTATGACAAAATGAAGACTAAGCATATAAGAGCACCATTGTATGGACGTTCCTAACCTGTAGTCATATTAATTAAATCTATGGTTCATAAATACATCTCAGTTACCAAATAAAGCAGCACCTGGTGACCATTGTCAGCAAATATACTAGCAAGATTATAAAACGATATTGTCACTTAAAAAAAGCTACCGATAACTGAAATTGCAGGAAGATTGTTTCTAACACAGTTATACGAAAAAATATGTTTTATTCAGGTCTCTGGCGAAGGGCGTGCCATGGGTTGTTTCATGGCTGGGCCGTCATTCTATATGCAGGTCAGCTAGATGTCTCAAAATACAAAATAGATTCATTATTAAGGTTGCAATCAAGGTAAATATTAATCAAGGCAGAGCAATATTTACTTCATCAAAGATCTTAAGTCCTTTAACAGGCCCAGCTCATTCCTAAATATGACACGAGGAAGGCAAGTTTGCAGCCTAATAACCATGATTTATAGATAATTTTGCAAGAAAAATTACAAAGAGATATAATCCTCAACGTATCAATATTGTTAGCATTATTTTATTTTGGGATTGAAGCGAGAAAATAAAATGCCTTCCAAACTTTTCCCGAGACCCTGGAATCATCCACACATACGGAAGGAGCTGGCCTCGAAGCCATCTGGACCTAATGATTTGTCCAATTGAAAGGAGAAGATGACTTTTTAAATCTCTTCAAGGTTTATTTCCTTCACTTTCTTTTTAACCCTTTAAGCTTTATTTCCTTCACTTTTTTTTAATCTCTTTAAGCTTTATTTCCTTCAACAGCCTCTCATTCATATCTTCTGTACCAATATTTAGGATAACCTCAAGTAGATCTTCTCGAGTCTCAATCCTGCCACTATTATCATCAGATAATGATGTCTGAAAATGATCCTTGGCTGCCTCTCTAATTGTCTTATCCTCGGTTAAATCCTCCTCACCTTCTCTTTTAACCAGAGCAATATGGTTTGTCAGTCTGTGAGCAACCACAATCTCGTGAAAACTTTGGTATTTGCACTTCCTTGTTGAACCCATAAAGTTTTGGATCTGAGTCACAAGGAACCCTCCTCTTTCTCCAAGTTCTCCAACAAAGACGATAATTTTTTTTTTTCTCTGATATTTGATGTGGAAGCATACCTTATGCACATGAACTGTTTGAAAGAATGCCTGAAAATGATGTGGTATCAGGAACCGCCTAATGGTCTGTTAGATGTAGTTGCAAGTGCTCTCACTCTTTGACATACTAAAACAATTCATGTGCCTTGTTTATGCTTCCACATTTTGCTTTCATGGATGTTCATACCCTGTTCCAAAGCTCCCATTTTGGCACGCGAAGGAGGATCTTGACAAAGGTTGTGGAATTTGGCTTTTTACATCTGCAATTGCAATTGCATGAATGTTTCTAAGTAATTATAACACATTTTTAACAAATCCATTTTGGGCATATCTTGCAATCATGACTGTATCCACGAAACTACATGCTTTTTTGAGGCATTGTGTCAAAGCAGTTCACATCCCTTGTCTATGGTTCCACATTTTGCATACATGTCTACAAAATTCCTCTATCCTTTATGCTTTGTTTGTTTTGAGAATTTAAAATACAAACAGAGATATTTCAAATGGTCTCATATCTACTGATGCGGAAGTATCTATGATATCATTGTTAATGCTTGGGCAATGTCAAATAAAGGCCAAAGGTTACAATCGAAATGCATCACATTTGTGATAGCACGAAGCATATTACATTCGTTCACAGTGAGAAAGATGCCTCTGTCACATAAATCTAAAAAAGCATCTTGTGAATTTTAAGCTCAAAATCATACAACAACTCAAACAAAGGTATCTTGAGTCTTTTGGAGAGTTTGTAGTGCCATTTTGAAAATGCCTACACATCAGAACCCTCCAAATCGATGGACAAGTCAAGTTTTGTGAAGATTTGAGATCTCTCCACTAATTAGTGACCTATTTTGAAAAGTTGGGTTAAATCTATTTATGACAAAGTCATTTTTTAGTTTATGGCTATCCAAGACACTAACTTGGCATATAAGAGCACCATTTTATGGAAAATATACGTTTAGATTCTAACGGGCTGTAGTCATATTAATTAAATCTATGGTTCATAAATACATCTCAGTTACCAAATAAAGCAGCACCTGGTGACCATTGTCAGCAAATATACTAGCAAGATTATAAAATGATATTGTCACTTAAAAAAAGCTACGATAAGCTGAAATTGCAGGAAGATTGTTTCTAACATACGGTTATATGGAAAAATATGTTTTATTCAGTCTTTCAGCGAAGGGCGTGCGGGTTTTTTCATGGTGAGCCATCATCATTCTATATGTAGAAGTCACTAGATGTCTCAAAATACAAAATAGATTCATTATTAAGGTTGCAATCAAGGTAAATATTAATCAAGGCAGAGCAATATTTACTTCATCAAAGATCTTAAGTCCTTTAACAGGCCCAGCTCATTCCTAAATATGACACGAGGAAGGCAAGTTTGCAGCCTAATAACCATGATTTATAGATAATTTTGTAAGAAAAATTACAAAGAGATATAATCCTCAACGTATCAATATTGTTAGCATTATTTTATTTTGGGATTGAAGTGAGAAAATAAAATGCCTTCCAAACTTTGCCTCGAGACCCTGGAATCATCCACACATACTTTTGTATCTTTGGCCTCGAAGCCATCTGGACCTAATGATTTGTCAATTGAAAGGAGAAGATGACTTTTAAATCTCTTCAAGGTTTATTTCCTTCACTTTCTTTTTAACCCTTTAAGCTTTATTTCCTTCACTTTTTTAATCTCTTTAAGTTTTATTTCCTTCAACAGCCTCTCATTCATATCTTTTGTACCAATATTTAGGATAACCTCAAGCAGATCTTCTCGAGTCTCAATCCCGCCACTATTATCATTATCGAGATAATGATGTCGAAAATGATCCTTGGCTGCCTCTCTAATTGTCTTATCCTCGGTTAAATCCTCCTCACCTTCTCTTTTAACCGAGCAATATGGTTTGTCGATCTGTGAGCAACCACAATCTTGTGAAAACTTTGGTATTTGCACTTCCTTGTTGAACCCATAAAGTTTTGGATACGAGTCACAAGGAACCCTCCTCTTTCTCCAAGTTCTCCAACAAAGACGATAATTTTTTTCTCTGTTACGATGTGGAAGCATACCTTATGCACATGAAGCTGTTTGAAAGAATGCTGAAAATGATGTGGTATCGGGAACCGCCTAATGGTTTGTTAGATGTAGTTGCAAGTGCTCTCACTCTTTGACATACTAAAAGCAGTTCATGTGCCTTGTTTATGCTTCCACATTTTGCTTTCATGGATGTTCATACCTGTTCCAAAGCTCCCATTTTGGCACAGCGGGCGGGAGGATCTTGACAAAGGTTGTGGAATTTGGCTTTACATCTGCCAATTGCAATTGCATGAATGTTTCTAAGTAATTATAACACATTTTTAACAAATCCATTTTGGGCATATCTTGCAATCATGACTGTCCACGAAACTACATTTTTTTGAGGCATTGTGTCGAACAGTTCACATCCCTTGTCTACGGTTCCACATTTTGCATACATGTCTACAAAATTCCTCTATCCTTTATGCTTTGTTTGTTTTGAGAATTTAAAATACAAACAGAGATATTTGCAAATGGTCTCATATGAACCGACTTATCTTCTGTAGAAAGAAAAAATGAGAAATGCATGTATCCGAGTGTTGATAGCAAAGACAAACATGAGTCTGTCAAAACAAATAAAGTACCAGTAAAATATACGGTGGGCAATGAAGGGAAAAGGGAGGACCAAAATCCTCGGTGTGTGCGCTTTGGAATTTTGTTACTATTTCAGCCTAAAATAAAAGCAAGCAAACCAAAACCCAAAGTAAATATACACGACTAGGGTTTTCTACGATTTTACAGAGATTGACATTGAGAAACTGTATTGTCAATCATTCACCATATACAGAACACTGCTCTGAAACAAAGCCAGCCCCTTTTTTGGAAAAACAAAAACGCTGACCAACTTGAAGTCATATGAATCTGAACACGGTGCTTAAAACTGCTTACCCGGTGTAGAAGTGGAAGAGGTGCGGTTAAAGATCTGTCTTCTCCTCGCAAGCTCTCGTTCGGAAAGCGCGGCCACGCAGGTGCTACCGTCTTCCATTGAACCCGTCAATTCATACCACCGATTGAAAATCGTAACTTGTCCTGCATTTCTCCCTCGCGGAATGGCTCTCCTTACAAGCCTTGTGCAGTCATGGTGTACCATCTTCCATTGAACCCGTCAATTCATACCACCGATTGAAAATCGTAACTTGTCTGTCGCCTTGTGCAGGTCATTGTCTCTGACATTCCTGCTTTTGGAGGACACGCGTAGAGCTGATTTTGCGCCGTGCTTCGTCGACCAATTCATCTGGCGCGTTGGAGTCTCATTCGCTGTCAGAAAGCAGGAGGCTTTCCCACATAGAACACGCCTTTCGGCATAATGACTTCTTTTCTTAATTTACTTTTTTAATTTATTATTTATCTTGTGAAGGAAAACATTTTTAAACGGTGAAATGTGATAGCAATAATTAATTATATTTTTATTTATAATTAAATTTTAATGTGTAAATAGTGTGAGATTTTTATTAGAGATTTTAGAGAAGTGTATACTAGCAATCGCACAAGAGGTGTGCGATGTTAACGCCGAAAGTGATATATTGGCGAGAGAAAAATAAATTGAAACAGACAATAAAGCATAGTGCATTAATCAAATTTGTTGACAACAAGTAAAGATAAACAAGGGGGATGAAACAAAATGTCGTAAACAATGTCGACGATAGAGCTAAAGCAACACAAGACATGTTTAAACCCACAAATTTGTGCAAAGCATGATTTTTGGTTGACACAGAAAAAAATATGAGGAAAAAGGGGCTTATTAGCTATGGTTTTATTGTATTTTATATGACGTGAAAGTTTTCGAGTAGACATTTAATTTATCAGAAAAGATGAAAACATGAATGGAAAGTTAGAAAAAGAAGGTTGAAATTAAATACTTACATGTCTCACATCTATGCCATGGCTCACGTTGTTCATACCCAAATAATATTTGTTATTTGTGTTCCAGCTTTATCATTTTGGTCTCGCTTGCATTATTCACACAAGTGCAATTTATGGTTGAAGAGGTCAATTTGAAAAATGAGGAAAATCAAGCTTGAAACCCAACCACAAGCCTTGTTCATTAGTATTTTACAGCACCCTTATTCAATTTTAAGCTCGAGTAATTGATATGATGGAATAAGTATTGAGTAACATGAATCCACCTAATAAAAAACAATATAGAGTTTAAGAATAATGTTCTTACATATATTGTCACCCATATAGAGGGATCACTCAATCAAAGGCATCACCTTGTCCATCAATTTGACAAATGTCTCAAACCCTTACACCTATGAAAGAAATAGGAAATTTTGAAAAAATATGACCAATAAAGGGCTTAACTATATTTTTTAAACTATTTGTTTGTTGCAGGCCATAAAATGTCACAACAAACAAAGATGGAGGTTGGGTTTTGAACTCGTTACCTATACAACCATCAAAGTACATACACGTCTAAAAGAGATAATAAGAGATTGTTCATTTTCAGATAATTAGAGATCGGTCATCTTATCTAAAACAAAGTAAGCGTGATATATACACATACCACTTGTTATCAGCAGAACCATGGGTAAAACGGCTGATGACACGTTTGGTCAAGAGGGAAAGAATGTGACAACAACTTTGTGTTAAGCTTCCACATAAACGTCTCGACATCATAGGATACAACATACTCAATTGACATGTATAATGTGATTTGGGCAAAGATGAAACCATGCAACAGACCGTGTGGAGTGGACTTCAGTTTACAAGAGTCTTGCATTTGCTTGAAAGTTTCCAGAGTCTTTTCAACAAACCCATTATTTTCGTATCCCACAAGACATTTTGTCAAATTGGTAAATTCCTCTCACGCCACTGATTCCACTCTGATTGTGATGGCGGGCACTCCAAACCACATGGTGGCTTCCAAGGAGTTTAGCCAAAATAGGCCCAATGTCCTGAGGAGAAGATGATCTACATGTCATTCATTATCAAGCCAACGATCACATTTAATTGAAAATTTCAGTCAATTCGATTATCAACTGAAAAATCTAAAAACACCCCCATACCATAAAGTGAAAATGAAAATGAAAACACTCCACCGTCAAATATTGGTTTGGAAAAGAAAATCAGATTTGCTAGTGGCACTTTTACATTCCCTCACATGCAGGGATTTCACGAACTGACCAGAAGTCAGTTACAAAAAAGTACAGAGAAAAGAGGACATCCTAGGCTTTTTGTCCAATCAATGAAAAAGGTTTCTATCAAATTTAAGAAAAATAATTGTGGAAATAAAACTTAGATCAGGGTTGTATGGCAATGAATGTATTTTTGGTCTTCGGTACTTCTCAAAACATGGAAATCCTACTTATAACAGTTTAAAGAACATGCTGCAGACATTTATCATGGCTGCATTAAAAACAACTTCTCTTAACATTTGCATAGCCAAACCAGAAATGGTGGGAGAGAATATGTTTTTTAAAGATGAAAAACAAGGAGGCAATTGAGATTAGAATGCACCCTAATAACCTTAATAGGAATGGAGTGAAGCTCACTGTTTGAATCTCATTATACTTCTACTTAAATTTAATGGCTAATGGGTTGTAGATAGATAATAATGGGCATTAATCGTGATGAAGGAAGCCATCAACTAAACACAAAAATGTAGTCAGTAATAAGTATATACAATATTTAATTTGGCCATCAACAATATAAGGAATCAATGTATTTTTGTAATTTGGATTAATTCAAATTAACTGAAATAAAAAATTGTATGGTCCATGTGATGTTGGCACATTAGCTTTACTTTTCATTTACTTCACCAACAAATGCATAATTTATTTTGTGTTTCCTTTGTGATATTTTCTCTGTTAACCTGTAATTTAGATTTTCCCACACAACCATTAAAGAAATAGGTACAATTACTTATTAATAACACAACTTGAAGGCAGACAAAGACAATATGAATGCTCAAACCAACACATATATTTGGTAGGAACATCATGAAGATATGCTAGATTAGCCTATTGAAACAATTATTAAAACTGAAATAATAGTGACCTTATAAAAATATGGATGTATTGATTTTAGTAGATGCTCCAAATAACATCCGTACATTTTCTTACAGGTCATCCAGATTCACAATGGAGTTTGTCTCCCAATATATTTGGGATATAGTTCCCCCATATGCTCGACCATCTCTATTCTATTATCAAGAAATAAACAATCTTGAAAACAAAATAAATTCAGACTGTTTAGATGAGGTCATCTTGAGTACCAATCCCGAAAGACCCAAATTGTATGTGTAGCTACCCGAAGAATGATCTCATGGACAATAAACTATATAGGATTTCTCAATGTGCTCATCTATCACAATCTACTGAGAACGACATTCATCACTGCAAAATGCTCTGTCATCCCTATTACATGCATCAAAAGTAGAAAATGGATTTATTTAGTAGGTTTAAAATTTTGCAAGTACAAGTCCCAATGCATGAGCAACAAAAGGAATTCCATGAAGTTACAAGTAGTCCATTAGAAAAGATGAAAGGGAAATGACATCAAAAACCAGGAAATGATAGGTTCTATAAGAGGATTGCTACAGAGCGAGAAAAACAGAGGAGAAATCCCTCTAGCACGAAAAAAATCTCAAAAGGTGAATTACTTTGTGTTAGCAGATTGGAAAATAATTTTCAATATGGTTTAATGAAAAATGCATTTCTTGATCAGTTCACGTGTGATCATTCATATCAATGTTCCAAGTTATAATAGCACTGATTAGTTGGTAGCAAAGAAAGAAAGAACTGTATAAAGCCAAACGTTTGAAGCATTCAAATAGCCATGTGAATTTAATCTTGAAAGATATCCAAATTCTACCAATCTTGCTTGAATGGTCTGCACATAAAAATGTTCATATTCAAACAATATAAACAGAAAAGGCATCAACTCATGGAAATTACAGTTGACCATCACCACCATGGGTTGCCATTCTAGAACACTATCAACATAACTATCAAACATGCAAATGGGGGAGTGCCAATTCCCCGTAGATCCCATCCCCTCCTTGATTCATTGATCAAGACCACATTAAGATGAATACAGAGCTAGAAATTTCTTGGCACTTGATGAGTCAACAAATGAGATGGTACTCCTAATGACACACTTAGCTAGATAGTCTAGACGTGATTAGTTTTTTCTCTCTATTTTCATGGAAAGAGATATAAGGGTTGATGCAAATTTGAACCAAATTTATTATATCTTTCACTAATGTACAAGCTGGGATAGAAAAACCTACAAGGTAATTGAGAAAAACACGCAATCTTTGGAATCCAATCAGATGGACAGAGCGGGAAAGTATATCAAACATACTGAATGGTCCTGACAAGAGTATTTACATGAGAAATGCACACCAAATAATTGACAAGGACGTGAAGACCGCCAACTTACTTCTAGCTAATGATCAGATTGGTAAATTGGGCATTTTTTGGGCCTTTTAGGAACAACAATGAATGGTAAAGCTTCTCATGCCATTACCAGGGTAAAAGGAACTACAAGATACTTGGATACCAGAGTATTTAATCACCACATGCTAGAAGATAAAATCATACTTAAACAGAACAACCACACAGAAAGTTCCCCAAACTACATACACATTGAATGTATTGATTTTCTGCATCATGGGCATAAGAAACAGAACAATGTGCCGATATCAGAAAGTTTTAGACATCCAAAAGTACACTAAAGAAGTTGAGATAGAAAGTATAGACCAGAAAATACGAATGTTAGAAAAGCATAAAAGAGCAGCCACTGAAGCACTAAAATGGATCAAAGGCATTAACTATGGAGGTCACAATGAATATGAAACCCATGTTTCGAGCCATTTTAAGCAACTCACAGTGCTATGTATCAAGATGAAAGCAGAGAAGGTCAAGTTACTTGGTTCAGGTAATAAACAGCAAGTAAGGAGCTGGTTCAAGTCAAAAACAGAGCCCGGTCCAATGTTAAAAATACAAGGGGTGAGTCAATAATCAAAGCATCTCAGTGTAGGGGTCAATAATCAAATTTGCTCTTGTAGGGGTTAAGACATATATGAACACTTGCAATACGCTCGAGCTGGGAAGTGTGTGAGATGGAAAACGAGCTATAATTGTCAACGAGCTAAGTAAGTATACGGCCAAACAATACCAAGCTTAAACGCAAAGCCGAAATGTATTTCGCTAGCCCAAGTTCACACTTGTCCAATATAGAAAAATAACCCCCAGCAAAATGCAGGCCATAATGAGAATACGAAGGCGGCCATATCAAACATAAGCACAAGCAGAATCAGAAGCTTCAAAAATAAAAAGGAATGAGCTAAGTGAAAACTAGAAGCTTTACCTTTGATGATGGAAGCCGTAAAAACAAAATCAGAGCTTAATATGGCAGAGTAGGTATGTCCAACCCACCAAAATCGACCAAGGTATTATACAAGCAGATAATAATCCATACAGAGACCACGAATGGCCCAAAACCATGGCGGCCATTGAAAATGGCAATGACCCAAAACAGAGCAAGCTCGAGTTGGAGAGATGCCCAACCGCACCAAGGCCTTCAACAATGGTGACTATGGCTAACACAGAAACGAGCCAATGAAAAACCCCAAATCACCCACCAGATGAAAAGACCCATGAGTTGCATCGCGCAGGGGCGACCATACTCACTGTTCATGGTGACGATGGAGGTGTGGCCACCTGCACGAAGGACTCCCGGCACATGTCCCGCATTTATGACTGGCGATGTTTTTCCTGCTTCGCATTACAATCCTTTGCTCTGGACAATCCTTCTCTTGGTCGCCATGTGTAGGGCACGTAACAAGCCGTGCATCGTCAACCAACGCATCTGAACCGTCGGTGTCTCTGTCCGCGTCAGATGGGAGGAGGCTTTTATATTATACATAGTCAAATATATGAATTAGAATTATCTAAAAATTCATATTTGTGTGTAATATAATGGTGATTCGTGAAATATCCATGTTAATAATAAGAGAAAATGTGCATATTTCAATTTTTGTTTGTGAAAACTTGTTTTTAAATAAAATTATAAATATTTTTTCCATTTATAATAATGTTAAAATGATATATTTTATCTACCATCAATTTTAAGAATTTATTTGTAATAAAAGTCATGTAATGTTTTGATTATATATATTATAATCAAGTTTTTGTGGGTAATGTAGAAAGAATTCACGTTTATATGTGAATTCTTCACAATAAAATTTATGTTATGTGGATCATCCATAATTTAATATTCAATTACTATAAATTTGTAGAATATTTACAATACTATTTATCGAAGTGTATTGCTATTGTGGATATTCCACAAATATTCTATAAAACTTATTTTTTGTGGATATCATTGTGGATAAAAGACCCTTTCTCTAGTAGTTAGAGTGAAATCAGACCAACTTTTATGTTGGTCATCTTTTTGACAAAGAAGGTGCGTTTCACGTGTGCGGAAGATGTTATTCTATACTTTTGAGTCCCACATCGGCGATCCATAATTTAAGGTAAGTGTGAGGTCATTGTTGGATCCACACCCTCCCACGAGTTCTAAAGATATGAATCCATTTGTGGATTCACAAAGAATCGACAGATGAGCAAGCATGTAATGCGCTAAATAAAGTCTCGGTAGAGGTGGAGGCAATATTATTTGGGAGGAACAATGAATAAAAGCTTTGGAGAAGTAGTTGGATGAAAATAATAAGGAAATAATTAAAAGAGATAGAGAAATAAAGGGAAAAGACAAAATAATTGTGCGATTGAAGATAGAGCTAGAGGAGGAGAAGCAATGAGACACACGATGCATATAAAAGGAAGAAATGATAACAAATTTTATTTGTTTAGCGTGCCTAGATCTCGTTCCCGGAGAACAAGTATAAACCAAATCTACATTGTTTAGAGGATATAACACACATTCTTACACACACGAAGGCTCCCCTTGCATTATAGTCCGTAGAAGAGGTTATGGAAAGATAGAAGCAATAGGAGAAAGAGAAAATTGAAACCACCATAACCTAGTATGATGAGCTTCTGCTGCTTTGCAGTTTAGGTAGCAAGCTCATATGGTGGAAGTAGTTTATGATAAGTGCGAGGATCGAGATCGTGTGGCAAGCGTTGTGGTGGCCACCCATGATGTAGATCCAAAAGAGTTCCGGACAAGAACAAAGGAAATGGGGCGGAATGAGATAAGTTCCTTGCGAGAGGTTGAAAAGAAAATGTTCAAAAGGCAATTGAAATTTTGAGGACCTCAATCAAGAATAATCAGAAGGAAGTATATCCCTAAGTAACACGCAAGATGGACACCCTAAATGATTTTGGGAAACAAATGGAGTCTATAGTAAACACTCTTAAGGCGAAGGGTGAAGAAATGACATTTGAAGAAATTGGTAATATGATTAGGGATTTATTCTAGAAAGTGCTGAGTGAAGTGGAAGGGTTGAATACTATGGAGGCTTCATTAAATAAATATTTTCCCATCCTTCTACAACAATAATTCTTTCCTTATTCTTTAGCGCAAGCCACTTATAGGTGATTCTTATTCTGGACATTATTTATTCTTGAAGGCGAGGATGTTGCGGGACGGACAACATCATTAGTGTGGGGTAATGTTGGGCTTGGAAAAATGACTAAGTGCCCAAGGAAAGGTTAGTAATGCGGGAACATGATGAAGGAATGCACGCTTGAAGGACGAGTTTGCGTGTGGAAGGCAAAAACATGGATTGCGCGCATGAAAGGATTTATAAGGTTCAATACTTAGCCATTTTACGAATGGGGCTAATAATAGACTTAGAGTAACGGTGAAGCAAGGTCTTGAAGATAGAATTAAAGCATGAAGACTTGTAGATGAAGTAAAGTCTATTTTGAAGATTAAATCACATAAAATGCTTTAAAGCTATTAATAGGATTAAAGAAGAATTAATTATTGTTTATCTATTTTTAAGAAAATCTTGCATGCTTTTTTAGGGTGCATAGGTGGTGAAGGGAAAGTCCTCACCCCTATATATATATATATATATATATATATATATATATGTTTGTATGTATTGATTTGCACAGTTCTTGAATGGACTTTGGCTATGGATATCATCATTCTTTGGATCTTGCATAGTATATCTAATCTTGGTGTTTATGTAAGTTCTTGATGTTTTTGGTTAGATCTAGTTCATATATGCTTAGATATGGTGTCTTTATTGCTTTTATGGAATGTATTTGATTACAACTATGAAATAATATATCATGCATGCTAGCATCCTTGAAAAATCTCACATAAAAGAGGACATGTCTCCTTCGATCGTTTGGGTGAGCGCTCAAACTAGTCGAGTGATATTCAAGCACGCGCTGGGTATATTTTGGTTCATTGCCGGGACATATTTTGAAGTTGTTGCAAGAATGGTGTGTGATGGTGGAATGTTTGACCTTGGCCAATGTGGAGACTTAACTTGATAATATAGAGGATGAGTTTGCACAAAGATTTAGCACTGGACACGAGTTTGATGTACATGCGTGGGTTGAGGAATATTTATATCATGAGCTCTATAATACTTTGTTTAGTTGTTTCCTAGTAGAGTTGTATGAGTGGTTGTTAGCATATGCATCAAGGAAGAATTGGTATTATCAACCTCGTGTTTGGAACCAAGAAGATTATCAATTATGCATGATGTTGATGTGACATGAACACGTGTTATTGATCGTTGGTGGAGTGATGTGTTGACTAGTTTTACGTAGGAGTATGTAGTTTCTACTTATTCTTGCCCGAGAGGTTTTACGCATTTGAGTTCTTGCAAGAATAGAGAGGGTCCTTCTTACACGCTTTACCTTTACCCATTAAGATCTTGATCATCACTCTGAGTTTAGAATCATTTCCTATGGCTAGCTAAACTCCAACCACGTGCGATGGGGTAGAAGTAGGTGTGGTGAAAGATGGCGGATCTATGACGAAGTAGAAAGAGAAGAAAGGTGGCTCAAGTATAATGAAGCATGGGATATAAAATCGGTGAAACAACGTGAATTTGTAGGAGTAATGGATTCATGGGAGGCAGACATTGCGGGAAGGATTTGAGGTTCACGAGGAGGACATGGAACCTAAGAATACTATGCTACCCCATCTCGGCAAGTGAGCAAGAGCAATCCTTTCAGATTCTGATGAGAGTGTGATAGATGAAGAATGGAGAAGGACCGTAGGTGCACATCTGATCCCACCTAGTGACCTAGCCCTTACGCTTAGTGTTCCAGTTCCTCGGACACAAATATTGTTAATTTGTTTGGTGTTGGTGTTGGTGAGAGAGAAACATCAGGTAAATATCATTTTCCTTTAAATTCATCTATGGTCGCGCATACGTCTTTTGTGCTTGGTGGTCTTATTGGTAGTATCCTATCAAAGTGCGTCATTTGGACAAAGTTGGGAGTGTAAAACGAGGTATCACGTCCGGAAGTAACAAAAATTCACGAGAATGTTGGGGTTCGGTTTAGTACAATGGTTGGAATGTAGAGTAACACTACTTTAGGTCATGTACCTGCTATAAGAGGAGGATCTAGTGGATTTGGAGGTTTGGGAGGTAGTTGATCTAGTGGTTCTTGTGGTGGTGGAAACACGGGAGGGAATCGGGGTTATGGATCTAGTAGGCATGGTCCATAACCCCATTAGCAAGTATTTTATGAGATGTCTCTTCATTTTCCAGATTATAAAGGTGTTGAGGATGTTGTAGAGCATGTACACAAGTGTGAATTGTTATGGCACACTAAGGGGATCACAACCCCGAGAATGTAAGGTAAGCTGGTTCGCAACCATGTTGCATGGGCACACACATAGCTGGTGTAGAAAGTATGATCCATATCAAAGCGATAGTGGATTACAACACGTTGTTTAATGCCTTCTTGGAGGAATTTCACATCTCTCAATTTGAGTGAAAGAGCATCAACGCACTCAAGGAAATTAAACAGGGTATGAGAGAGTATGTAGAAGTATGACGCGAGTTTTAAGACTCTCTTATCGAAACTATCTTATGATATCCACCCTTCTCAGCATACTCAGTGGTTTGTTGGAGGCTTGATCACACCTTTGAGAATATCATTTTCACATAAGACTTTCATAGATCCATGCGAGGCCTGGAGGTTTCTCTCTGCGACCGAGGCCTTTGGGAGCATTGATATTGGAGTAAGTCCCTTTTTGGAGGCACATATTACTTCCATGGCAAAACAACTTGAAAAATTATCTATGAATTCAGCACATGAGACTTGTAGTGGAATTTGGTGTATGGATTATGAAGTAGAAGGACACACCAAGGATAGTTTCCCTCGAAATTCAAAGTGACCACCATGTTGTTAAATTGTGATATTTGTGAATGAGGATCATGATCTAAGTAGATGTTCGTTGTTACAACGTGCACTCCGTAAGAATTTGTTCTTGCTACTATAGATTTTCTACATCTACTACGCATGATACTGAAAAGGATTGATGGTTGATAGATCAGATCCATGATGCGATTGATCTTTTGGTATGTGCTAGACCAACGTAAAATAATTCTAAGAAAGAAGGATGTTAGTATGAAGGGTGTTCGATGGCAGAGGTAGAAGTAGAGGTTTTCTGAGAGGATTTAGAGATCATTGCAGCAATGGAGGAAGGAGTGATTTCCCTCACGAACCTATTATAATTGTGGATCTTCATATAATTACAAGTGTGAATGCCCTAACTTGCTTGAATGCTCGTGGTTCGGAAAAAAGATAAATATGAAGAGTGCATTGATTTTTATGATCATATGAGCCATAATTACAAGAAATAAGAAAATGGTACAGGAATGGTTAGGGTGTAGCGCTTTGAACCCCATTTCATGCCTAAGGTAATGCCGACCTCGAGTTTATGCATGAACTAGTAACTACATGTGCTAAGGCTGCGCTCACCAAGGAGAAATATTCTTATTTCAAGAGAAGAGGTCTTGCATGCGAATTACCCTAATTCAACCTATTAGAAGAAATTTTATCAAGAGACTATGGAGGTTATCGAAGTTTATAAGGAGAAACACAATGCTTGAAAAGAGCGATTGCAGAAATTAGCGGTGGTGAAGGATGTTGATATCCCTCGAGAAGGATGTTGATGCTATAAAAGAGGTATGTAGGATGTTGTGCCAAGAAATTATCATTCCTCTATTAGGGGAATGGTTGAGAGAAAAGATACCATACGCTGAGTTGAGCGTAAGAGGTAGATCTTACATGTTAATTTTCCCCTCATAGTCTTGATTATGACAAGGAGATCACATTGAATGTGGTAGTTGATGGATGGCTCTTGAGCAACATACTAATTGACACAAATGCGAAGTTAACGTGCTTACTTTGGATGCATGGAATCATATGGGGAGACCACCATTGCAATCATCTTCAAATGTGTTATACATGGCAAATAGAACTAAAGATACACCCATAAGAGTTTTGAAGAATGATTCCATAACCATTCAAGGGGCCAAGTTCACTAGGGATTTTGAAGTCTTAGCACTTCTACGAGGCAGATAGTTTTCCAGCATTACTTGGGCGCCCTTGGTGTTACACAAATAATGTTGATTTTTGCTTCAATAAAGGTTACATCAGTTTTGAGAACAAGAGCATGTCATTATTCCACTAATAGATGAGAAATTTGTACCTTATGTCGAGCCTTCAAATGAGGAGGATATGGATAGAATTTATGTGCGCACCATCGAGATCAAGAAATTATTGAACCATCGAAGGAAGGATTCATTCAGTGGGATGATACTCAATCCATGAGTGATACAACTAGCATTGCATGTGATAATTGGGTGCATGGGACTTATGAGTTGGTTGGGAGAGAATTGAAGGGCACTGTGACTCAAGTTATTAAGGCACACTGTTAGGCGTATGGGAGGAAGACGCAGTACTTGAGTTACACTGGAGAAGGTAACCCTGATGTCTTTTTGTGCACTATGGAAGTACAATGTACATGTGAAGTAGAGCAAAGGAATATGATTATTTATAATTTGAGAGAAACAATAGCTTCATTGGTGGAATATTCATCAGATAATCTTATAGAGTGGCACAAATTGAAAATCGCGCTCTCTACTAGGTTTCTCTAGATCAATGCACCTTCCAAAATATGTGACTATCATGGGAAGGAATATGTCTCGCACCGCATTCAGGAATGTGAGAGAGCCTGGACGGGAGGACCAAAAGCCTTACCCCCTTCACTCTGGGTGCATAAGTTATATTCCACCTTGCAAGGTTTTGCGCACGCATGATATTTCTATATTGAGTTACGTTGACAAACCAGGAATTGGCAAGAGTTAAGCTGCGCAGGTATTGTTCAAACTTTTGATTATTTCTCTTCTAAGCCACTAGTGAATGAAGCATTGCATGTAGTAAAGCACATTACATTGGGGATAGTGCAAAAAGCTGAGGAGATCGTCCTAGAGTTGCTTAGGGGAGCTATATTTGGAGGTGCATTTTGAAGAAGATAAGACAGATGAGATAAAGTTTGAGCGTGCTCGCGTAGAAAAAGAAAAGGGTAAAATGGTGTACCTGATAAATGATGAGGAAGTAGAGAACCTAGATGTTGATCATATAGAGGGTACACATGAAGTCTTAGATAGTGCAGATGAGAAAGTGCACACTTACCATGAGGGTATGAAAATGAAAAAGGTCAACATTGGCACAAAATCAAAACCAAAGGAAGCAATTATTGGGGATTATTGGATAGATCAAGAGGTTTCAAAGATAATTGAGTTATTGCGTGAATTCCAGGATTTATTCCCACATGGATACCATGAATTGAAAGGATTTCATCACTCATTGGGAGAGATGTAGATTAAGTTGAAGGAAGGTGTGCACCTGATTAGGAAGAGGCCTTATAAGATGAATCCTAATCTGGCGTGAAGGTGAAAGAAGAGATTGATAAAATGTTGGAATTTGGGATCATTGAGGCTATTGAAGAGTCGAATGGGTTAGCCTAATGGTGATTAGTATCAAGAAAGATGGGAGGATAAGGATCTGTGTGGACTACAAATATTTGAATGTTGATTTTGTTATCGATCCTTTCCCAACATATTTTATCGAAGAGATCTTGGAAGGCGTAGCAAGCAGTGAGATCTATTCCTTTACGAGATGGATTCTGTAGATATCATCAATGGATTATGAAGGAGGATCAAGAGAAGACAATTTTCACCACAAAATGGGAAAGTTTTTCTTACGGTTATGCCCTTTGGACTTAAGAATGTGCTTGTTGTATTTTTGTGCATTGTGGTGCAAGCATTTCAAGACTTTATCCACAAGTTTCTACAAGTCTATCTAGATGAGTGGACATTGTATGGTCTAGTAAAAGATCATTTTGAAAACTTGAGATTGATGTTTAAGAGGTGCAAGCAGTAAGTATCTCTCTAAACATTAAGAAATGTATCTTTACTACTCCTTTTGGTACATTGCTAGGTCATATTATTTATAAACAAGGTTTATTGGTAGATTCTGCCAAAGTTGTTATTTTGGGTTTGGAGGAACCTACTAATCAAAGCATCGTGCGTGCGTATTTTTGGGGCATACGGGTTATTATAGGAAGTTCATTAAGGGATATGTCAGCATTGTCATTCCCTTGGAGGAATTATGCGACAAAGGAAAAATTCATTGGGATGAGGTGCACAGGTAGATTTTGATACATTGACGGAGAAGCTTACTATTGTGCCCATTTTGCACTTTCTCTCGGGACAAGCTATTTCATGTACATGTTGATGCGTCGGTATGGCCATTGGAGCAGTATTAGCGCAGCCAGAGAAGGGATTATTGATCACCCCTTACATTTTGGGAGTAGAAAATTGATCCCAGCTAAGCAAAATTACACAACGACGGAGTGTGAAGCATTGTCTATGATATATGCGTTGCATAAGTTTAGTTATTACTTATTAGCAACTCTGTTTATCTTTTACACAAATCACATGACACTTAAATATTTGGTAAATGAGCCCATTTTTCCGGGGCTCTTAAGTCGTTGGATCTTGTTATTTCGGAGTTTGAATTTACAATTGTGGTAAAGACAAGAAAGGGCAACTTAGGACCTTACCATCTTTCAAGAATTACTTTAGGGAGGATGCACACGGAGTATTAAAGATGCAATGCCTAATGCACAATTGTCTGAGTTGAACCGTGCCCACCGATTTGGAGAACATTGTTGTCTTTACGCACTAGTGTGGCGCTTGAAGGAATGAAAGTTATAGAGAATAAACAACTCGTCATTCACACCTTGCACCTTACATGTTGATAAGTGGAGATCTATACAAGCTTGGTCACAATGATATTTTACGTCGGTGTATATTTGAGCATGAGTGCACAAGTATTATGGAAGAAGCCCATGGGGGAATTGTTGATGGACATTATGTAGGACATGAGCCGCTGCGCGCAAGATTCTCGATGCTTGGCTTTTGGTGGGAGACGTTGTATAAGGATTGTAAATAATATGCCAAGGGTTGTGATCATTTCAGTGCCTTGAGAAACCTAGGCATAGAGATGAAATTTCATTTAGGCTTATAGAGAGTGAGAACCTTTTTAAAAGTAAGAAATTAAATTTGTGGGCCCTATTTCCCCACCAAGTACGCATGTGAGTGGTTTATATTACATCATTACTTGTACATATTATCTTAAAAGGTGGGTGCTTCAAAGGATTGCACCGCAACAAGGTTTCTTTGGTAAAATATTATAAGTAGGTATGGATTTCCATTGAGTTTAACAAGTGATAGGGGTACTCATTTCTTGAATGATACCATTAGAATACTATTAGTAGAATTTATGGTGGCACACTATAAGACTACACCCTATCACCCACAAGATAATGGAATTGTTGAAGCTTTCAATAAGATTTTGAGCCACACATTGACAAAGATCTGTGATGTTGGAAGGAAAGATTGGGATGATAAAGTTTTGTTGTACTTTGGTCATATAGAACAACCTACAAGAGGTTGAACAAAGAAACACCCTTTCAGTTGGTGTTTGGAGAAGAGGATTTTTTTCCTGTTGAGTTCATGTTACCATCCCTACGTATTGTGCACACAAGAGGATTGGCTAATGAGAAATCACTTGAAGAGTGAATAGATAAAATGATGCATTTGGACAAGAGGAACACTATAGCACATTGGAGCCGGAAGACCGAGAAGGCAACACAGAATGCATGGCATGATAAGCACATTAAGAACAAGCAACATGAAGTTGGACAGATGGTTCTCATGTATGAATCGAAGTTTTTGTGTCACCCTGGAAAGTTCCAAGTGCATTGGTTAGGACTGTATATTGTGACCTACATACTTTTTCAAAAGATTTCTAGTTGGAAACTTTGGATGGCACACGTTTTCTGGTTACTTCAATGGCAGTAGGTTGAAGCCCTACTATAAATAAGTCTTCTCGGTGTTTGTAATTAGGTAGTATTGTCATTTAGCTTAGGTTTTCCTTTAATGCATTTTCCTTTATATGTGTTTTCTTTCCTCATTGTTATACTTTGTCAATTTAGTTTTGTGTTGTGTTATGCACTTGTGCGCAGTGATTTGATTACTTTATAAGTGATTCATGTGTGCAACGGACCATGCATACGCTTTGTGTGGGGTGGATTAGAATATAGATTTGGAGTCTTCTAGAGAATGGCATGGAATGAGGATAAGGGTTGAGAATGCACATATGCTTGGGGTTATTGGTTGTTGGAGGATGGTGACCATGAGGAAGGTAGAAGAGAAAGTTGGAACATAGGTTAAGGCAGGGAAAACCATATACGGATAGCACAGTACAATAACTACAGGGAATAAGGCACATAGGTTAGTGTACTTTGGCACTAGGAGTGCGTAAAAGGAGGTATGTGGCCGTAGTAGTTTGTGCACAAAAAGGTTGCAGCTATAGTCTGCAGGAGCACTCATATTGAGAGCAGGAAAGCTAGAAAAGCATTAAAGCGTACATGTTTTTGCAAAGAGAAAGATGGGAAAGTAAAAATCTGAATTTATTACGTCGGTATGGTGGTAGGTGGCAACACAATTAATGTAGATAAAAAGTAAAATCTAATAAATATGGGGTCGTGGTAATTCATTTTTACCTTGCGAATAAGTTGTATTAGTGCTTTTACGAACTAGGGCATTCTTGTGAAGAAATTATGACAAATTGCGCACAAAGTTGAGGATTTGTGAACTAGATTACCATGAAGAACATGTGGCTATGTAGAACTGAGGGGTTGTGAAGGGAGTTATGTGGGTTGTGCAAAGCGTGGTGCAGAATTTTAAGGAAGAAAAAAGGTTTTTAGTGGCTAGGGATTCAAAATCTAGGGCACAGAGTATTATGCTTATGCGGGGAAAATTGTTGTAAAATACTTGGAGGGTTGCAAAGACAAGGAATTACAGTATGAATTTGAAGTTACACGACAAGAAATGGCACAAAGACAACTAAGAACCACTTCACCCCAAGAAGATGGGCTAGGAAAGGGCAAGGAAAAACAAATAGAAGCGGTGAATTTTAACGAAGAATGGTACTCGGTGATGCAAAGATCCGGATGGATTTTTACTAAGGCATGAGTGGACATCTCAAGTAAGAAGAATGAAAATAAGTGACTACAAGCATCCGACTAACCAAATAGTGAAGGAATTGGCTTTGGATCTCGTTCGACCCATGGGGAGAGAACAATCGAAGAAATGCCAATATTTGATGACTCGGTAAATAAGAAACTGGAGAAATCTAGATTCTGCTACAACTCTACGAGCTTCTATTCTTTAGGGAGCCTGAATTCTGTACCATTTCATGATGTCGCGCGTCCATGAGGACTATATTTAGTTTGCAAGAAGGTGCATGCGCATCACCCCAACCGATCAATAAGTACATTGACCTTATTTTACAGCAATTCTTTAGATGATGACTTAGCAGATAATCAAGCTATGAAGGAAACAACCAAAGCATATGAGTATAAGAAAGGAAGGCGCACTGCAATATTTCAAACATAGATGACACTATGATGAAGATGGCGGTGCGCCTTCCGACAAAGCTAAGTGGTCGAGAAAGGTGGACCCAAGTAAACAAGCGATGGTTAAATGTCTAGAAAGATAAAGCAGAGGGGACTATATACAAAGCATCTCGGCCTTCATCAGTATAAGACATCATTGATGCCATGTGGGATGGACACAAAATTATGTATGGGAATGCCCTTCTATTAATTGTCTTATCGAGAGATTGGGGTATTGGATGGACCAAAGAACAATATCTGGGAGTACTGTTATCCAAAATGTGCCCCCTGCTCATTTTGTGGCTAACCCCTCTAGTTCTTCCCTCTATTGTGCTTCAGTCACAAAAAATTTCTTTTCAGTGCACTCAAAACCTTCTAGAAATGGCACCATTGGATAGAGCTTTTCGATCTTTCCAAAAAGGTAAAGTTTTCCTCCTAACTCCATGTATTTTTGAAGTTATGGCTCGGCGGAGTTTTTTGGAAAAAATTTCCCCTGAAAGGCCCGCGGCCAATGAGATGCTGCCACGTGGCACCTAGAGTGGCGGAGCGCGGGGAAATTTTGGAAAATTTTCCAAATGACCAAAAAGGTGCAAAAATTCGAATTTTTGCCCGCCAACCCGATTTGGCCCTATTTTGCCCTAAAACTTCAAATCGCCATATCTTTCGATCCAGAGCTCGGTTTTCACGTTCTTTATATCAATGGAAAGCTGGTGAAATTCTCTACAAGATTCTGGGGTCATTTTTTTTTTGATGGAGTTTGGAGAGAGAAAATTGAAAAATGCCTCTGGCACGTGGTCATGGACAAAAATGACGTTTCAACCACCGTTTTTAATGAAGAATGGCTCACATTCTCTCCCAGCATGGCTAAAAATGTCAGGGGATGGGTCCTGTAAGGATGCCCATGCTATTTTGAATTTTTTTGGTCAATGGTTGAATCCCTTCCACGTTTTCCTGTGTTTCTCTCTCCTGGGCTCGTCCCTTGCACTGTAAAAGCCAGATTTGGCTCATTTTCAAAGGGTTGAACATTTTTGTGTATTGCAGGTCCCCTTTCTCACCTTGGAAGTGATTTTGGTGGAATATCAAACCTTTTCTAAGAGCTGCAACTTTATTTTTCCTCTCAGGTGTTGTAATGCAAGTGATTTTGATGATTAAAATAACAATACAGCCTCTGTGATTAGTTTTCATCCTCTTCTGTGTTGTTTGGTTAATTTATGATCCTTCATTACAATTATCAGTTTGTGCATGAGGTTCTTTGTTGCATTTTTATGGACTGTGTCAATCTGCAGAAGTAAAAAATGCTCACCACTCCTTTGGTGCATCACCTATTAGCATTAGTTCTTTCCTTTTTTGCATTTTCTATCCTTGTCCCTTTGGAATTTAGAGTAGATTTAGGAGTTTAAACCTCTGCAATTGTGCAAGTAAAATAGATGATCACAGGAGTTGAGAAACCAACCTCTAAACGGAGATTCCTTTTCCATTTTCCAAGTCCCACACTTGGGAAGAGGATTCAATGTTGTGTAATCACACTGGATGCTTAGAATGATCAAACTAGAAATCTGATCAACATCCAGGGGGTGCTGCTGATTTGCAACAACAGTTTTGGCACGCTCGGTGGGACCTTAGAGGTCTTCCACTTTATCTTTGACAGTTTGGTGTGTTCCTATTAAAGATTCACCTTTGGAGGTACTTTCAAAAGCACATCAGCGACTCCATCGGTAAACAACTCATTCTCTAAGTTGCAGACTGTTTTCCATTCATTTCCATCCATTCTTATTTCCATCATTTTCATTCTTTTCCATTCCATGAAGTTGTGCAATCATGAATTCATTTCCATCATGGAATTCACATTTACAACAGCAAAGATATCACACCTCCAACATGTTTTACAAATCCTCCAAATCAGCATTTTGATCAAATTCAAAATCAGCATGTCTACCCATATGAGGAGCAAGAAGTGCAAAGTCGGTTTGGATATGAAGCATGTCAAGCACAAGGGTATGCTAGTTGTGAGGGCGATCAAAAAGAAAATGCAGATCTGCTGGAACAAATCCAAAAGATGGAGGTAAACATGGTGCAATCAGAGGCTCAAGCACAAATGAAAGCATTTAGAATCGATTTTAGAGCACCTTGTCCATGGGTGGGACCTTTTCCAAGGCATTACACCCTCAAGAGAAGCTAGACTTCATGATTACAACACTACCATTGCTTGCAAAGTGGACTGAAGGAATAAAGGCGTATGAGATGAGTATTCAACAACCTTGTCAACAAGTAAGCACACCATTTCATGCCTTTTCTCTCCTTCTTTCCCAATCTGTTTTATCTCAGCAGTGTCAAGTTTTAAACTCTCCATATACTGTCCCAAGTGTTGAATCCATTTCTCCATTCCCTAGTCTTCCACCCCATCTCAATTATTCTGTCCTTTTCCCTTCCAAACAGCCATTCCCTCCAAAGAAACAAGAGTTCCTACCTCCTCCACCACCACAAAAAATTGCAAAATCAATTGAGTTACAATCCACTTCTCCTCTTGCATTCCCAAATCCATGTTGGGAGGATAAAAATCAGAATGCCAATCAAGGAAAACAACAGCAGAAAGAAGAGCCAAACAAGGATGAAGAAATTCAAAGTCTGAAGAGTTGGGCTCTTAAATTCGGGATTACAAAAATCCCCTTGATGGTGAAACCAATAGAGGATGTTGAAGTTGGAGAACAAGTGGAAAACAAGGCTGATTTTATAACAACAGTGAAGCGAGAAAAACAGCAGTTTGTTGGTGATGAGTTGGGTGTCCATGTTGGCACTTTGCCCAAAGAAAATGTTGATCCAGTTTGCACTGCAAAATCAGCCATCGAGAAGGAAGGAAAACCATCTCAAAACCCCATCTTTGAGGAGCAAATGGATGAGGTCAAGTCAGTTTTTACAACAGTAGAAGAAGGAAGCATTATTGATACATTTTTGCTTTCATTTGAAGGGGCTGATTTGATTGATGAAGCCATTATGGAGGTGAACAAAACAGGTCCAAATTGTGAGCAAAAGGCACAAGAAATTTCATGCTTCTCTCCCACTTCATCTCTCCAACAATCTGATTTTTGGGATGAGTTTGGATTGACAAGTTTCATGTTTGAAAATGAAGTTATACAGGGTGAAGAAAATGCAGATTTGGAGGCCACCATACAAGAGGGAGAGACTTTGTTGTAGCAAGACATTCAAGAGTTTGATTTTCCATTAGACTTAGAAGAATGTTTAGATGAAGAGCTAGCTGAAATTACCATGTTTCCTTCTTCACCTTTCGTTCTCCAACAACAAGAACTTGCTGCCATGGACAAAAGAGTTCAAGGACAACAGCCTACAGTTTGCAACATGCCTCTTGAATCAAAGCTAGAAGAATTTGATCTTCCAAAAGCTACAATGGAGGAGCTCCAAAGCCAACAATGTATTGCAGCAGGTAACAACAATGCAAAAGCAACTTCATTGGATGTTGCAATCAATAACGAGGAGTTGCACACTATAGAAGAGTTCCATGTTGTCATGAAGGAAGAGAAAGGGCAGAAAAGTCCTACCATTGCTTCCACATCACCCACCCAAGAAGGTCTACAAGAAGACTCCATTTTTGGAGTTGAAAATCAGAGCTATGGGCATATCAAATGGATCATACCTTGCCCAATAAGGTATTTGACTTCATTGGAGTCAAAGGAGAAGTCACAACCAGTCATGCTTGCTTCTAAGCATGAGGGTGAGCTACAAAGTACCAAGGATCAGTTGTCATACCTCTTCAATCCAAATGCAGAGCAACTAAAAGAGGTATTGGATTTGTTTTCAGTTGACACCTTGATGATTTGGGTAGAAGACCAGCTTCTTGTTGATTTTCCACTCATTCAATCAGCCATGTTCAGTGCCAAATCAGTTGCATGGTTGCAACTTTTGAGAAAGGGAAGCTATTTCTCCCAACCAGTTGCAGGGTTTGTTTAGCCCACTTTTGCTTCCAGTTAGAGTAGGATAGGTAGTTTTGCTTTCAGTAAAAGAAGTGCTTGTGCACACTCTGCATGTTCCATTTTGGAGCATGTATGACCTTTAGTTTTGTACATAGTTTTTGTGGTGTTGGTTTTGCTCTTGCATAGTCCATTTCAGTGGGTTTCCAAGTGGCTTAGAGAGGAGGTTTTCAAAGTTCAGATCAGTTTGCAGGCTACAACTCATGACTCCATGCCCAATGGATTGCTTCAAGCAACTGGTAACTTCATCCAACAGGCAGATGACCCCTCTGAGTCGCCAAAATTGTTATCCAAAATGTGCCCCTGCTCATTTTGTGGCTAACCCCTCTGGTTCTTCCCTCTATTGTGCTTCAGTCACAAAATTTTGCTTTTCAGGCACTCAAAACCTTCTGGAAATGGCACCATTGGATAGAGCTCTTTCTCAACTTTCCAGAAAGGTAAAGTTTTCCTCCTAACTCCATGTATTTTTGAAGTTATGGCTCAAGCGGAGTTTTTGGAAAAAATTTCCCTGAAAGGCCCACGGCCAATGAGATGCCGCCACATGGCACCTAGAGTGGCAAAGCTGGGAAATTTTGGAAAATTTTCCAAATGACCAAAAAGGTGCAAAATTTGAATTTTGTCCGCTAACCCGATTTGGCCTTGTTTTGCCCTAAAACTTCAAATCGCCATATCTTTCGATCCAGAGCTCGAGTTTTTCACGTTCTTTATATCAATGGAAAGCTGGTGAAATTCTCTACAAGATTTTGGGGTCATTTTTGCATTTTGATGGAGTTTGGAGAGAGAAAATTGAAAAACGCCTTTGGCACGTGGTCATGGACAGAAATGACGTTTCAACCACCGTTTTTAATGAAGAATGGCTCGCATTCTCTCCCAGCATGGCTAAAAATGTTAGGGGATGGGTCTGTAAGGATGCCCATGCTGTTTTGAATGTGTTTTGGTCAATGGTTGAATCCCTTCCATGTTTTCCCGTGTTTCTCTCTCCTGGGCTCGTCCCTTGCACTGTAAAAGCCAGATTTGGCTCATTTTCAAAGGGTTGAACATTTTTGTGTATTGCAGGTCCCCTTTCTCACCTTGGAAGTGATTTTGGTGGAATATCAAACCTTTTCTAAGAGCTGCAACTTTATTTTGCCTCTCAGGTGTTGTAATGCAAGTGATTTTGATGATTAAAATAACAATACAGCCTCTGTGATTAGTTTTCATCCTCTGCCTGTGTTGTTTGGTTAATTTATGATCCTTCATTACAATTATCAGTTTGTGCATGAGGTTCTTTGTTGCATTTTTATGGACTGTGTCAATCTGCAAAAGTAAAAAATGCTCACCACTCCTTTGGTGCATCACCTATTAGCATTAGTTCTTTCTTTTTGCATTTTCTATCCTTGTCCCTCTAGAATTTAGAGTAGATTTAGGAGTTTAAACCTCTCGTAATTGTGCAAGTAAAATAGTGATCGGAGGAGTTGAGGAACCACCTCTAATTTGGAGATTCCTTTTCTATTTTTGCAAGTCCCACACTTGGGAAGAGGATTCAATGTTATGCAATCACACTTTGGATGCTTAGAATGATCAAACTAGAAATCTAATCAACATCCGGGGTACTGCGATTTGCAACAACAGTATCTAAAAGAATATTCCTCACCAAAGAAGGAGATTTACATCTTACACTTGTGAGACCATGACAGAAACTTACAAGATGTGAATTGACAAGTGGTACAAATGCATGAGGGATGCCTTCGAGAGAAGAATGGATAATTCCGTATCATTTGCCCACTTTTGTGAAAGGTGAGGCTGAATTTATCATTTACCAACACTTTTGTATTGGAAGCTTTACACTATTCAATGACACCATGAGCCCTTGGTGTGAGTTTCCTTCTGCGTTCACTGCACACGGTACTTCCAGTGCAAGTTAATAGATTTAAGGAGGTGAAGAAACAAATATTTGATCTTAGCGAGGTAGACAAGGAGCACTGAGGGGAGATGTGTCGTGCCTTGGTCTACTCGAAGAAACGTGCCTATGTTGAAAGGTATGTGTCTCAAGACATATTTTTGGCAAATCCCATCTCCATACCTATTTCTTAAACAACCGTCACATTGTTGTATCTTCATCTACGGCCCAAGTTTTTTGAGGGCGTGTATGTTGAAGATGATGTGAGTATTCCACCCAAGCCTACATCTAAGGGAAAGGTGGCGGTGTAGAAAGAAGATATGAAGAAAAGGGGAGATATGAAACTATCCGCACCAAGTGGAGTGCCAAGTATAAATATAGGTCGCGTCGTGGAGACATGAGGGGTGGGCACGGGACGAGCACTTATGCTTTCTCGGAGGAAAAATTCCCCAATAAAGGAGAAGTCGGCAAAAAAATCTCTAATGAATAAGAAGTGTGAGTGGTAAAGGGTTAAGACTCAAGAAAATGGCGAGTTTAAGGTGCAAGAGGACAAAGTGGGAAAAGAATAAGAAGTGCAAAGAGAAGACCCTCATGTATTTTTGTACATGAGTCAAAAAAAAGAGAGGAGTGCGCCTTCGATGATGCGCATGACTTGAGGGAAGAAGAGGAGGAAGAAGTTGGCACAAACATTGAAGAACCAACCCATATACCCGACTCAGATGTGGAGACTCATGTAGAGCATGAGTTCGCAGCATAATGAAAGAACTAGTAGATATAGAAGTAGTGTGAATAGCATATGAGGAAGCCAAGAGGATTGAAGCAAGAGGGAATAGTAGGAGGGGAAGATAATTTAGCACTAAGTATTCCTAAGGGTGCGCGCTTGGGTAGAAAATGTGCACACACCCACAAAGGACCTCCTTTATACTATGTCGATGATCCGAACAAGGTACTTCACGCTAAGAATCAAAGTACAGTGAAATCAAACCAAATTTTTTGTTGGTCATATTTTGACAAAGAAGGTGTGTTTCCATGCATGTAAAAGATGATATCTTGGAATTTCAAGTCCCACGTCGATGAGCCAAAATTTGAGGTAAGTGTGGGGTCATTGTTGGATCCACGCCCTCCCACGAGTTATAAAGATGAATCTAATTGTGGATTCACAACATTTGACTTGAGATGAGTAAGTGTGTAAAACGCTAAATAAAGTCTTGCTTAGAGGTGGAGGCAATATTATTTGGGAGGAACAACAAAATAAAATCTCTAGAGAAGTAGCTGGACAAAAAGAATAATGAAATAATTGAAAGAGATAGAGAAATAAAGGGGAAAGACAAAATAATTATGCTGTTGAATATGGAGCTAGATGAGGAGAAGTAACAAATGTACGATGCACATAAAAAGGAAGAAATGATAGTAGATTCTATCTCGTATGGTACGCCTAGATCTCGCTCCTCATTTGGAGAACAAGTATAAATCAGCTCTACATTTCTTAGATGATCTAACATGCATTCTTACAACAAAGAAGGCTCCTTGCATTATATTCCACAAAAGAGGTTATGGCAAGGCATAAGCAACAGGAGAACGAGAAAATTGAAATCACCATAACCCAATATGTTGAGCTTCTTTGTTGCAATTAAGGTAAAGAACTCATATGGCGGAAGTAGTATATGATAACCTGATGATCGAGATCATGTGGCAAGCATTTTGGTGGCCACCCATGAAGTAGATTTGAAAGAGTTCCATACTAAGAACAAAGGAAATAGGGAGAAACGAGATAAGATATGCGCAAAGGTTGAAAATAAAATGTAGGCAATTGAAATTTTGAGGGCCTAAATCAAGAATAAGATTAAGGAAGTATATCCCCAAGTAACACGCAAGATGGATGCCATAAACAATTTTGGGAAACAAATGGAGTCTATAGTAGACACTCTTAAGGTGAAGGGTGAAGAACTGACATTTGAAGAAGTCATTACTTTGATTGGGGATTTATTCCATAAAGCAGAGTGAAGTGGAAGGGTGGAATACCATGGAGGTTTCATTAAATAAATATTTCCCCATCCTTCTACAAAAATAATTCTTTCCTTATTATTATTTGGTGCAAGCCACTTACATGTGATTCTTTATTCTAGACATTCTTTATTCTTAAAGGGGCGGGATGTTTAAGGACGAAAAACATCATTAGTATGGGGTAATGTTGGGCTTAGAAAAATGACTAAGCTCCCAACGAAATGTTAGCATGCGTGGGAACATGATGAGGGGAACATGCACCGGAAGGAAAGAGTTTGCATCTTTGAAGGAAGAAACAAGGATTGCACCCAAAGGATTTAAAAGGTTCAACACTTAGCCATTTTATGAACAGGATAATAATAAAATTAGAGTAACGGCTAATAAGCAAGATCTTGAAGATAGAATTAAAGCATGAAGACTTACAAATTAAGTAAATTCGACATATCCCTTGTTGGGATCTTACAAAAAATTGACAAAATACAGAAATTTGCAGCAAATAACAATCTAATTTTTAGCAAAGCCAGATATAGAAAAATATGACAAGAGAAGTACGATTATGGCAGCGAAGGTATAAAATCAGAAAATAACCAATATCTTCACTTTTATTGCAATTAAACCAACATGCAACAACATGCATCAACATGCAATGACATGCAAGTAACATGCATCAACATGCAATGACATGCATGTAACATGCAATGACATGCAATATCAAAAAGTTTCACTGATAAAATAAATGATCTCTCTTACTGAATATGGTTGTCTTCTCTTTCTGGACTTGAAACTGGATCAGCAAGCCTCTGAAACTCTGAATCTGACAACCCAATCTGAATAAACTCACAATAGCAAACTCAGGGCTGGATCTTTCACCACCAAAGAGTGCTTTACTAGCTAGGATAGATCTTTCACTACCGGCTAGGGTTCTTGCGGAATCTTACTCCACAAGCTAAGTAGTTCCTGTAAACAGCGATTTGCACATGAAAAGAAGTATAAGTGTATGCATGAATTCTCTCCCACTCACCCTCCATCTCCTTATATAGCTTTTTATGAGCCCCAACGAAGAAATATAACATTTAATGCAATACATATCCCCTCAAGTCACCAAAAAGGGACTTTAAGTGGCCCCAATGAAGAAACATAACATTAAATGCCAAAAGTGTCCACTTAAGTGATCCCAACGACAAAATAAAACACAAAGGGCCCATTAGACCCTCCCAACGCCCAAAATATAACAAAAACATAGTAGGAAATCAGACAACCATCCCCAATAACCTCCAAAGTCGTTAGTCCCTTGGGAATGACCAGGGCTAAGACCAAAATAGGGTCGTTAGGCCAACTGCTCGGAATTGGGGACATTACAATCCTCCCCTCCCGAAAAATGCTTGACCCCAAGCATTATCCTCCTGTGCTGTAGAAACTGAATACCACAAAGTAAGTGCCTCCATCTCACCCTGCAGTCAACCAAAGATCGGTGTGATCCTAAGTGACCAAAACACCACATATAGTCATCATGCTCTCCATGCAGTGTAGACAACAATGCTGTCCCTGAAGTAGAATAATGCCCACATCGACTCTCTACTGGTACCCATACTGAAACTGTCAATCTGTCCAATCCCTGCCACTGCAAAACTGTCATCATGTGATCACTCACTGCATCTCCTGTCGACTCCGTCCCTCGGCTAGCTAGCACATGCTCGTCATCCTCATAAGCAGTAAAACATATAGGAGTGTTATCCCCTATCAACTCCAGAAATAAGGAACATGCATACTCCGATTTGTCACCATGACAAACTACACATCCCTGCACAAAGTTGAGGATATCCTCCCTCAACCCATGCCATCTGACCCTTTCCCATATGAAGTTGAAGGTCTCATCAAAGCTCAAGTGTCCAGACATGGAAGAATAATGCACATGTCGCAGTATCTCCATCCTCAACCATGAATCCGACACGAGGTACAATCTGTCCTGATAGAAGATCATCTCATCCTCCAATCTGTAGTTGTCATCCTGTATGTGACCATCCAGAATCTCACAAGTGTGTCGGTTCTTGGAGTACTCAACAAGCAAATGAGATCTCCAGTCTACCGAAACCTCAGACAACCAACATAATGATAAACTCGGATGATCTGAACCTGTAATCCCAATCTCTGTAACTGCCTTATGTGCAACACTACTGGTCACACCCACATCCATCATACTCCACATCGATCCGCAATAATAAAACCCCTCATTATGCTGGAAAGTCCTCTCCATCCCCTCAGCTGCAACCACCCTAGGTGCTCCTGCCGATAATCCCCTCAAAATCACATTCCTGCCTTCAGACTTAAACTTCAGCTCCATCGTCTGGAAGTTAGTCCGAAACTCACCAAGAGAGTGAAGCCACTGCACTCCCAACACTATGTGGGTCACTCCCATACCAACAATGTGGAAATCATCGGTAACTGTGTAGTTACCCATGGTGATGCTCAATTGTGGAACTTTCTGTGTGCATCTCATATACTCCCCATTGGCTACAACAATGTTGAAGCCCTCAAAGTCCTTCGTCTGCAAACCTTGTCTCTCCACCAATGATGCATCAATAAAGTTGTGGGTAGCCCCACTATCAATGAGTACCATAACTCGCTGACCCTGCATAACTCCCCTAATCCTAAATGCCTTGTACATCGGAGTACTAGACAATGTGGCTATAATCTCCGAGGGAAAGTCTCCTCCTCCTGCTCCGCATCAGCACTATCCATCGCAACTCCATTCCCATCATCCATCTCGTGAGTTTCCAACTCCTCACCTCTGTCATCCTCACTCTCCTCGAAGACCTCGATGAATTGGGCCTTCCCTCTACCTCTGCAATCATGTCCTGGAACCCAAGGTGTGCGGCAATCGAAACATAGTTTCTTTCGCCTCAACTCATCTCTGTCCTCTCAGAAATGAATGGCTTCTTAGCCACCACCTACCTCAGTGGAGGCTCCCTCTGCTGAAGTTCGTCTCGATCCGGATGGAGGTTCTCTTTGCTAAATGTGAGGTGGAACCTCGACTTTGGAGTGGATAACTCCAAGTCTCGAGATCTCCTAATAGCCTCATGCAAATAAGAAGGCTCAAATGCCTTCACAAACCCTACTAAGGCGTCGGTAAACCCCGCCATGAAGTGTGAATTCACATGGAAACCTCTCTCAAGCGTGGGACTTGTGAAACTCGACAAAGGAATCTCCAGAGAAGGCTGGTTCTTGCTCCTAAACTACTCCGCCACAAGATATTCCTCCAAGGCAGAAAGCTAATCTAATCCTAATCTAACAATGCCAAGGAGAGAGAGAGAGAGAGAGAGAAAGGAAAAGAACAAAAGCCTACACTAAAACGGTGATACACCAGAGAAGGAGAATGTTGAACATCTATCAAAACTGCCATGGGACAAAGAGAGGTGAGCAATGGGAAGGATGGACAGATGCATCACAGGCCCAAGGATAGATTTCACACAGAAAATGTCCCAAAACTCCATGAACAGCTCCAGATCTGCAATGAACATTCAAACATGCACAAATACCTGCAATGAAGAGAGGCAAGAAGAAAACAAGCAAAAACGAGAAAGGATGGACAGATGCATCACAAAACATTTTTGTTGCTTCAGAAGTTTGCACAGAACATCATTTCAATAGTAAAAGGCAAAAATGCCATTACAGAGCAAGGGAGGAGGTTTGAACTCCATTTTCAACCCTAGAGAAGAAAAGAAGGGAGGGCAGAGCAGAAAAGATGAACAACTTGTTATGTCCCCCTTTGAAAGAAGCCCCTCTGTACAATATATAGGAAGAAAGAGAGAGGGAAGAGAGGAAATTGAAAACTACCACAACCACTTCTAGGTCGCATTTTAAATCATCTCATTATGGTAGAAGCGGCGGATCCTGGCAAAACGGCGGGTCATCGTCACGCATTAAAGCCGGGTTGTCAAGCGCGTCACTTCGCATTACCATGTGTCGAGCTGTTTCTTGATTTTCTCTCCAGACTACACCAAAATGGAAGATTGATCCTTAATCATGTAGAGAATTTTACCAGCTTTCCGTTGATATAAAGAACGTGCAAATCCGAGCTCGATTGAAAGATATGTCGATCTCAAGATTTAGGGCACAAAAGCCAAAACGTGATTTTGAAATATTTTCCCGCGCTTCGCCACTGGACGACACGTGGTGGCAGCTCCGATTCACTGAATAATTCTCTCTCCTCCACCTTTCCGCGGGCTTTCCTTTGAAATTTCCTTGTGGGCCCTAGCTGGGACACGTGGCACTATCCCATTGGTTCTGGCTGACCCTTCAAAACTCGCCCTTGACTTTTGACCTTTTCCTCGTGACACGTGTCATGATTTGATTGGTCCTTTTCGGCCTCACTGCGGATGCTCTTCGCGCCTTTCCGATCGTCCCATTTGTCCTGTCCCATTTGTCCCTGTGTTTCTTGGGACAAAATCCTCCGGATTCACCCGATTCGGCCGGTTTCACGTCCATTTGTCCCACTTGTCCCCGTGCTTCGTGGGACAAATTCTTCCGGCTTCGCCCGATCCGGCCGATTTGCGTCCTCGGCCCGATGTCCCATTTGCTTCCTCGGACTGTTTGTTCTCATTTCGGCCGAACCGGCCGGTTCACGTATCTTTGTCCCAGATGTCCCAAAGCAGTTAGTGTGAAAGTTCTCCTTTCGGCCGATCCGGCTTTCCGCGTCCGCGCCGCGCCCATTTGTCCCACTTGTCCCTTTGCTATTTGGGCCGCCCGCAGGCTTTTCCGGCCGATCCGCGCAGCTTTTTGATGTCGCCTTGAAATGTCCCGACTGTCCCTGGGACTAGGACTTAGCCGATTTTCGTGATTTTTTCGGCCCAAGCTTATCTTCTCGCAACTTTTTCGCATTTTCTCGCAGCTTGCTTTTTTCCTTCTTTGGTCGGAGAGTTAGAAAATCGAGGGAACCCTAGAAACATGATGTTTGCTCGAATCAATTATCTCCGGGACTTGAGAATTTCGATGCATGTTATCAAATTAACCCCGGGGTGAATTTTGGATAACAATTTGGCGACTCAAATGGGGTCATCTCGCCTCGCTAGATGAAGTTACCAATAGTTCAAGCATCCATTGGGCATGGAGTCCCGAGTTGTAACTCCGCAACCGATCTCAACTTTGAAAACTTCCCTCCGAGCCACTTGAAACCCATCAACCTGGAGTGTTCTCACCAAGATGCCATCAAACGAATCGCAAGAGCAGTAACCAACAACACCAAAACTATGTACAAAACGAAAATCATACATGTCCCAAATGGAACATGCAGAGTGTGCACAAGCACTTCTTATCAAAGCAAACCTACCCACTCTACTCTAATCGGAAGCAAAAGCAAGCTAAACAAACCTCGCAATTGGTCATGAGAAATAGCTTCCTTTCTCAAAAGTGGCAGCCATGCAATTGATTTGGCACTCGATCATGGCTGTTGATGGATGGATGGAAAATCAACAAGAAGTGGTCTTCTATCCAAATCATCAAAGTATCACTGAAAACAAATCCAATACCTCTTTTAGTTGCTCGCATTTGGATCAAGAGGTATGGCAGCTGATCCTTGGTACTTTGTAGCTCACCCTCATGCTCAGAAGAAAGCATGACTGGTTGTGACTTCTCCTTTGGCTCCAATGAAGCCAAATACCTGATTGGGCAAGGTATGGTCCTTTGAGTATGCCCATTGCTGTGATTTTCAACCCCAAGAATGGAGTCTTCTTGTAGACCTTCTTGAATGGATGGTGTGGAAGAAATGGTGAAATTCCTCCGTCCTTTCTCTTCCTCCAATGAAGAACGTGAAAGATTAAAATCTTCCAATCTTGATTCCGAAGAGCTATTATAAGATGTTGGCTGTTGTAAATGAATGCCCTCCTTCATGACAACAGACTCAAGTGTTTGGAGTGTGGATGATGAAAGAGAGAAAGGTGGAAACTCAACCGGCTCTTCTCCATCAAAACAGTCCTCCAAATCTCGGAGATAAACCGCCTTATTGTTGTCCCGCCGCAAATATTCAACTTCCTCCATGGTGTCTTCTTGATCAGAACTTGACCACCATGGTTTCTTTCTCCTTCAACATTGAGTTTGAGAGGTCAAACTCCTCTTCAAAGACTGGAACTTGAGAGAGAGGTGAAGTAGAAAGAAGAATCAAGGTTCTCTCTCGTAGCCTCGCTTTGTGCTCGAGCTCTTGGATCTGCAATTTTCTCCCCACAGCCTGGAATGTGCTCCTCTTCTTTTGGATTTGGAGCAGCTTCTCCTTCCTCCAATGTTTGAAGACAATCTTGCTCTTGATTGAACTCTTCCTCCAAAGATGAAGTTTGTCAAGTCAAACTCTTCAACTGGCCGCTGCTCTAGAGGACAAGTTGGGACTGCAAGATCTTCTTCTTCTGCTGCAACAAAATCAGTCCTAACCACCACCATTTGTTCAACCCTAGCCTCTTCTGTAGGTTTAACCATCAAGGGGATCTTTGTCATCCCAAATCTAAGAGCCCAACTCTTCAGACTTTGAATTTCTTCATCTTTGTTTGGCTTCTCTTTTTGCTGTTGTTTTCCTGACTCGGGCATTTATGATTTTCATCCTCCCAACATGGATTTGGGAATGCAAGAGGAGGGATGGGTTGTAACTCAACTGATTTGACATTTTTTTGTGGTGGTGGAGGAGGTGAAACCTCTTGTTTCTTTGGAGTGGGAGGTATTTCATTTAGCTCTTGTGGAGAGGATGACTGTTTGGAAGGAAAAAGGAAAGAAGAATTGAGGTGTGGTGGAAGACTGAGAGGTGGAGACATGGGATCAACATTTGGGACAGCAGATGGAGAGTTTAAAATTTGCAAGTCCAAATGAGATGACAGCTTTGAGTAATGGGAGAGAAAAGAAAACTAGATGATGGTGTAGAACTTACCCATTGACAAGGTTGTTCAACACCGAATGTATAGGCCTCTATTTCTTCAATCCATTGTGCAAGTTGGGGCAGCATCTTTATCATGAAGTCAAGCTTCTCCGAGGGCTGAAGTGTCTTGGAAAAGGGCCCACCCATGGACAAGGAGTCCTCTGCAACCGATTCCAAAGCTCTCATTTGAGCCTGTTGCTCGGGATCGCACCATCTTTACCTCCATCTTTTGGATCTTCTCCAATAGACCAGCATCTTAGATCTCGATGGTCTTCATTATAGATGCATACACCCTGCTCTTGGAAAGCTCCATAGCCAAACTGACTTTGGCACAGCTGCTCATATGGGTATGCATACTGATCTTGAATCTGCTCAAAATGCTGATTTGGAGGATTTGTAAAACATGTTGGAGGTGTGATATACTGTTGTTGTTGATGTGAATTCCATGATGGAAATGAAGTCATGATTGCACAACTTCATAGAATGAAAGAATGATGGAAGAGATGGAAGGAAGAATGGATGGAAAATGAATGAAAATGAATGGAAAGGAAGGTCTGCAACTTCAGAGATGGGTTGTTGACCAGATGGAGTCGCCAGATGTGTTTGCAAGTGCCTCCAAAGGCTGAAATCTTCACAGGAACACATCAACCTGCAAAAGATGAAGTGGAAGACCTCTAAGGTCCCACCCGGCGTGCCAAAACTGTTAGTGCAAAATCACAGCACCCCTGGATGCAGATCAGGCTTCTAGGTTGATCACTCAGGCATCCAGTGTGATTGCACAACATGGAAACCTCTCTCCAAGCGTGGGACTTGTGAAACTGAGAGAGGAATCTCCAGAGAAGGCTGGTTCCTGCTCCTAAACTACCTGCCACAAGCTATTCCAGTGTAGGCAAGCTAATCTAATCCTAATCTAACAATGCCAAGGAGAGAGAGAGAGAGAGAGAGAGAAAGGAAAAGAACAAAAGCCTACACTAAAACGGTGATACACCAGAGAAGGAGAATGTTGAACATCTATCAAAACTGCCATGGGACAAAGAGAGGTGAGCAATGGGAAGGATGGACAGATGCATCACAGGCCCAAGGATAGATTTCACATAGAAAATGTCCCAAAACTCCATGAACACAGCTCCAGATCTGCAATGAACGTTCAAACATGCACAAATACCTGCAATGAAGAGAGGCAAGAAGAAAACAAGCAAAAACGAGAAAGGATGGACAGATGCATCACAAAACACATTTTTGTTGCTTCAGAAGTTTGCACAGAACATCATTTCATTAGTAAAAGGCAAAAATGCCATTACAGAGCAGGGAGGAGGTTCGAGCTCCATTTTCAACCCTAGAGAAGAAAAGAAGGGAGGGCAGAGAGTAAAAGATGAACAACTTTTTATGTCCCCCTTTCAAAGAAGCCCCTCTCAGTACAATATATAGGAAGAAAGAGAGAGGGAAGAGAGGAAATTCAAAACTACCACAACCACTTCTAGGTCGCATTTTAAATCATCTCATTATGGTAGAAGCGGCGGATCCCGGCAAAACGGCGGCAGTTGTCTCGCGTGCATTAAAGTCGGTTCAAGCGCCACTTCGCATTACCATGCATCGAGCCGTTTCTTGATTTTCTCTCTCCAGACTACACCAAAATGAAGATTGATCCAGAATCATGTAGAGAATTTCAACAGCTTTCCGTTGATATAAAGAACGTGCAAACCGAGCTCTGGATCGAAAGATATGACGATCTCAAGATTTAGGGCACAAAACAGCAAAACGTGTTTTGAAATATTTTCCGCGATTCGCCACACTGGACGACACGTGGCAGCTCTCGATTCGCTGAATAATTCTCTCTCCTCCACCTTTCCGCTGGGCTTTCCTTTGAAATTTCCTTGGGCCCTAGCGGGACACGTGGCACTATCCCATTGGTTCGGCCGACCCTTCAAAACTCGCCCTTTGACTTTTGACCTTTTCCCTCGTGACACGTGTCATGATTTGATTGTCGGGTTCTGGGCTCTGTCGGCTCTTTCGCGCCTTTCGTTTTTTGTCCTGATGTCCCTATGCTTGCTTGGGACAAAATCCTCCCGGTTCACCTGATTCGGCCGGCGGGTCCATTTGTCCCACTTGTCCCCGTGCTTCACGGACAAATTCTTCCGGCTTCGCCTGATTCATTGCGTCGGCCTCGAGGCCCAGGCCCAGATGTCCCATTTGCCCTGATCGCTTTGTTCTCATTTTGGCCGAACCGGCCTGGTTCGCGTATCTTTGTCTGAGATGTCCCAAAGCAAGCTTAGTGTGAAAGTTCTCCTTTTCGGCCGAACCGGCTTCGGTTCGCGTATCTTTGTCCCAGATGTCCCAAAGCAGTTAGTGCGAAAGTTCTCCTTTTCGGCCGATCCGGGCTTTCCGCGTCCGCCGCGTCCATTTGTCCCACTTGTCCCTTTGCTGTTTGGGCCGCCTGTAGGCTTTTCGGCCGATCCGCGCCTTGATGTCCCAAATGTCCCGACTGTCCCGGGGACTAGGACTTAGCCGATTTTTTTCACATTTTTCGGCCCAAGCTTATCTTCTCGCAACTTTTCGCATTTCTCAGAGCTTGCTTTTTCCTTCTTTCGACGGGAGAGTTAGAAAATCGAGGGAACCCTAGAAAAATGATGTTTGCTCTGAATCAATTATCTACCTGGGACTTGAGAATTCTGATGCATGTTATCAAATTAACCCTGGGGGGTGAATTTTGGATAACAATAACCTCTGAAAATCTGCAATGTACTGATCTAGAGAACCTGTCTGCCTCAAGTGAGTCAACTCCTCTGAAGTGCCTATCTGGGTCCCTCCTGTCGAACCTGCTCATCAATCTCTGTGTAAAATCTGCATACGTAGTGATATGCATGTGCCCCTGTGTGATCAATCCATGATGCCACCAGTCATGGGCATCTCCCTCGAGGTGTAGGATAGCAAACTTAATTGCATCTTCTTCGCGCATGGGATTCAAGTCGAAGTAAGTCTTCAACTTCTGAATCCAAGACTGGGCGGTACACTTCTTAGAGCCATCGAAGTGCGGAATAGAGATTTGTCCCAATCTCTCCGAAACTCGGAGTACACAGTATGCAGTAATCTCTCCTGGGCCTGCTACCAATCTTCATTTTGCAATACTCCTGAAATGGCATGTTTTCCGGAAACCCTCACTCAATGTCCGGTACTTCTCCCAACAAGATTCCTCATCCACAATGTCTCATGTCCTGATGCATTGTGTCTACAAAACTTCTAGATCCTTCAAGAAAGAAGGCTCGTGGAGTCCCAAGGGCCTGGTAGATGCATGAGGGGACCCTTGTCCCGAATGTCCACTCTCACCTCTATTACCATGTTGTCCCATATTGCTAGCTTCTCCTTTCTCCGCATGAGCCTCAATCCTACCCTGTGCTAACCTCTTAGTGAGCTGGCTCAAATAGAGGTTGGTAGTCTCTTGCTACTTCACCATATTGGTGAACAGTTGTTTCATCAGATCTACTCCCATCTTTCAACCCCCAACAAAGCTCGAGAACAATAGCTCTGATACCGCTGAAATATCCCTTGTTGGGATCTTACAAAAAAATTGACAAAATACAGAAATTTGCAGCAAATAACAATCTAATTTTTATGACAATAGTATATAGAAAAATATGACAACAAAGTACAGCTTATGGCAGAAGGTATAAAATCGAGAAAATAACCAATATCTTCACTTTTATTGCAATTAAACCAACATGCATCAACATGAAATGACATGCAAGTAACATGCACGTAACATGCAATGACATGCATGTAACATGCAATGACATGCAATATCAAAAAGTTCCACCGATGAAATAAATGATCTCTCTATCGAATATGGTTGTCTTCTCTTTCGGACTTCAAACCTGGATCAACAAGCCTCTCAAACTCTGAATCGACAACCCGATCTGAATAAACTCCACAATAGCAAACTCGGGCTAGATCTTTCACCACCGAAGAGTGCTCTACTAGCTAGGGATATATCTTTCACTACCGAAGCTAGGGTTCCTACGGAATCTTACTCCATAAGCTAAATAGTTTCAAAAAACAACGGTTGCACATGAAAAGAAGTATAAGTGTATGCATGAATTCTCTCCCACTCACCCTCCATCTCCTTATATAGCTTTTTATGAGCCCCAACAAAGAAATATAACATTTAATGCAATATATATCCCCTCAAGTCGCCAATAAGGTACTTTAAGTGGCCCCAACGAAGAAACATAACATTAAATGCCAAAAGTGTCCACTTAAGTGATCCCAACGACAAAATAGAACACAAAGGGCCCATTAGACCCTCCCAACGCCCAAAAATAACAAAAACATAGTAGGAAATCAAACAACCATCCCCAATAACCTCCAAAGTCGTTAGTCCCTTGGGAATGACCAGGTCTAAGACCAAAATAGGGCCGTTAGGCCAACTACTCGGAATTGGGGACATTACAAAGTCTATTTTGAAGATTAAAGCACATGCAACACTTTAAAGCTATTAATAGGATTAAAGTAGAATTAATTATAGTTTATCTATTTTTAGGAAAGGTTTGCATTATTTTTAGGGTGCATAAGTGGTGAAGGGAAATTCCCACCCATATATATATATATATATATATATATATATATATATATATATATTGATTTACACAGTTTAGAGAGACAAAGAGAGCTAAGGTATTAAGTGTGGCATGTAAGTGTTTTTGTAAGGTTATGTAGTTATTTTTCTCGTATGCATAAATTGATGGAGAATCTTCTTGTTTGGAGGTTAATATAATGGAGTTCTTGAATGCATTCTAATTATGGATATCATCGTTCTTGGATCTTGCATAACATATCGATCTTGGTGTTTTTGTAAGTGCTTGATGTTTTTGGTTAGATTTGGTTCATATATGCTTAGATCTGGTTTCTTTATTGTTGTTATGGAATGTATTTGATTGCAACTATGAAATATTGTATCATATATGTAAACATACTTGAAAAATATCACATAAAAGAGGGATTTGGCTAATTCGCATGCTTGGGGTGAAGGCTCGGACTAGTCTAAGTGATATGCCAAAGCATGCTCGGGTAGTGGTGAAGAAAACTCTCTCTCTCTCTCTCTCTAGAACTTGGGATCTCTAAATGGATCCCTCTTTTGTTGTAACATGACCATACGAAAATGGTGGTTGTCTTCCCATAAGTTTCGAACATCGAACTTGGTCTCTCCTATGTTTTCTTGCCTTCTTCCATTGTCGTAATCGAGTGTGCATAATTTGAGAAATGAAATCGTGTGTATTTGGATTCTTTTATGCCATATTCTCATTTTTATTACATTTTGTCTTCTTTTTTCATGTTTGGTATGTTGTGTGTGTTGCACATGTAGGTTTCTTTATTTTAGTGCGTTGTAAATGTGCAAAAGTGTTTAGATTACATGATTTTTTTCTGTGACATGTCTATCTTCCCTTTCCTCTCAATGTTTTCTTCCCTTTCTTCCCCTTGTGTAGAGTGATCGATTCTTCTTCTTTGGTGCTATCATTTCCCACATTATCCTATGTTTTATTTATTACATCTATCTCTCCCTTTTCCCTTAGAGTTGTTAAAATGGGAGTTATCTTATGAGTAGTTTAGCAATAGAAGTAGGTTATGTTAGGTGGGTTTTTCCAAATCCACGTAACAAGGAAGCTGACATTCTCTAGAGTTTTGTCTCAAGATACAATTCCCACACTTGGAAACCGTATCATATTGACTCAAAATCCAAAATCTTCCATGGTTCGGGGAGGGTGCAATTTTGAACTACTATATTTTTCCAATGCCCAATATGATAAGTTTGAAGCACTTTACAAATTCAACTTGCCAATTTGGATTTATTCCTAGTGATGTTCAACATTTGGAGGCATTTCTTAACACATCTAGTGACTCCATGGATCCAACAAACCCATTTATCTTATCCACAAACCTTTTCCTTTCTTCCATTATTCCATTTTCCCCTTTCATGAAGTTGTCCAATCATGACTTCATTCCTTCATTGGAATCCTTAGTTTCAAGAGCATTATTATTCCCATTCACCTCCATTTTTCCAAATTCTCCTCCAAATTAATTTTATGAGCCCTATCACGATGAATGTGCATATAACCGAACCCCATTAACCCATACGGTTATCCTATTAACCATGATGTCGGGAAATAACATGATATGCAAATGATGGCAAAAATTTCATGGTTGATGTGGATTTCTCGATGCAAGCTCAATAAATGGAGAAAGCCTACTAAAGGGAGATGAGCTATATAAAATCACAGTGGCTAAAATACATGGCTTTGATCAACCCTATCCTTGGGGTGGCCCTTTTCCAAGTTGGTAAAACCCTCAACAAAAGCTATAGGTATTGACTAAGTCCTTAGATGTAATGGTTGAATCTTTGAATATAATGATGCCATTGCTCAAAAGAATGAGAGCCTATGAGCTAGTATTTACTAACCTTGTCAATGGGGTAATTCTTTGTTACCATCATGTGGCTCCACCATTCATTCCTTCCAACCCGCATCTTCTCGACCAAAATTTCATATTCTTAGCTTTCCACCAACTCCCCTTGAGGTTTCCCCTTCTCCATCTTCTCACCTTAATTTTTCCACCCTCTTTCCTTCCAAGTCCTCATATATTCCATCTATTTCTCTAATTCCTCTTGCTATTTAGTTGCATCCATAAGAAAGTGTCATTTCTCCTTCACCTTTCAAGCCTCTCGTTGTCTTAATCAAGCAATCTGGCAGAGGAGGATGAAGTGACTCAACTTAAGGAGTATGAGTTTGAAGCTAATGAAAATGCGGGAAACCAAAGGAAGATTGTAGTGATCTACCAAGATAATCTTTAAATATTACAATTGATCAAATGAAGCTTCTTGGTGAGGAGAGGGATGTGGATCTGAAGGATACATAGTTGTTTGTAGAAGCGAACGAAGTCCAATACAACTTATAATCTCTACCTTAAGGAAATCCTACATGATGACCCCATCTATGGGGATAATCTCAAATAAGATGGGAAAAGGTTAAGAATCGACCCATTGGTTCCCAAGGCCACATATCCAATTAAATACTTGGCTCGTTTAGATCCAAGAACAGAGGTGCCACCTATCATGTTCACTTTAGACCATGATAGAGATCATGAGTACCAAAATCAAGCTGCCAAACCTCTAAAAACAAGAGCAACTTGAGGAGGTATGCATCCTTTTCTCAGCTAATACTTTGAAAAAAAATGAAGTGTGGGTCATGCTTTCACTTCCATCATGTGATTTGATTGTCAAACTGATCACATGACCACATTTTGTAAGGAAAGGAATCTATTTTTCCCAAAGCAGTACCAAGATTTATTTATCTCCGTTTACTTTTAGTTAGGGTAGGGTAGATTAGGTTTTTTTATAAGAAAAAAGTGCATTGTGTAGACTCTACATGTTTCAACTTGGAACATGTATGATTTTCATGTTTGTACATAATTTTTGTGGTTCCTTGTTGTTGTTGCACAGTGCAGTTTCAACATATTTCATGGCAAAATCATATAGTTGGAGTAGTTTTCAACATTTTTTCCTTTCAGCTCCATAGATCATTTTCATATAAGTGTTTAGTTCATACAGATTCATGAGACATGTTTTCTCTAAGTTATGCTTAATCCATGCCCAATGGATGTTTGATTCCATGTAGGTTAAGATCAAGTTTCTCAAGGTTATGCTTGACTCCATGCCTGTCGATGCTTCAAGGCAATTGGTCTTCATCATCTAAGCGAGGATGTCCCCTAAAACTTTCCAAACTATTGTCCAAAATTACACCCCATGTAATTTTGAAAAAATCATCAAAAATAGACTTATCCACTCTCTTTCTCAGAAATCTACACGAGAGGCTGGGATAGTTTATCCGAGAATGCAAGAACATAGTGTTCCACGAGTTCTCCTAATCTGTGGGACAAAATAACATTACTTCAAGACTTAGGTAGATTTATGATGAACAAGGACCTTTGTGGCACATACTCAGTCTCTCGCAAGTCAAAGAAAGGTTAGAGTACGTGTGGTCAAAATACTAGATTGTGTTATGTTTTCTCAACAAAGTATTTGAGTGGCAACTAGCAATCACTCTCCAATCACTACCTATCGGACATTCTTTTGTCAAATCATACCCCTATTTCCTTCAAATTTACGTGGGGTGGGGTTCAATACAAGGTACCAAATAATCAATTCTATATGAAATTTTCTCTTATTTCCATGGTATGGAATATGGCACCACATCCACGTTATATGCCCAACTGGGTGTCTTGGTGGAATGAGGCAATCAACGGACCGCTAAATTTCTCTGCCATTTTGGCAAAGCAAGTTACCCAAGTTCGTAAGGGGACTAACTCTGCTCTTCACCAAGAATTTCAAAGGACTACCCTGCTTTTGGAATCTCAACCTTTTGATGTGGCAACTCAAGTTCGGGATGCTCAACTTAGACATCAATTGAAGATCATAGAACATAATAAGGCCAAGGGTGCTCAGGTCTATTCTCAACTTCATTGGCTTAAAACTGGTGATAGGGCATCCAAAGTTTTTTTAAATCCCTCAGATCTAGATATGTCAAGGAGCAAATTAAGGCAATTCAACTTGCCCATGCTCGGGTCACGACCATCCCAAATATTACCACAATGTTTGTGGAACATTATATGTTGGTCTTACGGGACCAACAACCTTCAAACCAAAAGTCAAGTGGCACCGCAACAATGTATTAAAATTGTCCCTAACAAGTTGACTCAGCAGGAGAGGAAAAACCGTAATGCCTCTCTCACCTTGGAAGAGCTTCATGGTGCCCTTTTTTGTCTTGCTGATGATAAATCTCCTAGGTTAGATGGTTTTTCATGTGAATTCTACAAATTTTCTTGGCATATTGTTGGTAATGATCTTCTAAGGATGTATCAAGAAGCCTTGCAGAACCAGTCCCTTGGAGATATTATTAATAAACAAAATATTAGGTTTATCCCTAAAGTTGGGAAGCCAAAGTTTATTACTATCTAGAGGCCCATTACTCTTCTTAATGTTTCCAATAAGATTCTAGCTAAGGCTCTTGTCTTACGCATTGCTTCTATTCTTCCTAGGATCGTGTGACCCGAGCAATTCATATTTGTCAAAGGTGTTATATTCTGGATAACCTTATTGTTTTATGGGAAGTTATGGAATGGGCTCTCGAGACTTCTCTCTAGAGGGTGTATTATTTGAAAGTTGATTTTGAGAAGGCATATGACCAAATTGAATGGCCATTCATTCTTTCTATGCTTCCGCTTTGAATTTTGGCACTTTTTCCTTAATGATGTTCAAACATTATTTGTAGATGCCTCTTCTTGTCTTACTATCAATGGTCATCGGTCAACTTTAGTGGGGTTGTTTTGATCTATAAGACATGGGGTTTTCCTCTTGCTCCGACTCTCTTTGTCTTGGTTGTTGATGCTCTTGGGTATCTCATTGTGGGCGATGCACTGAGCGTGGGCACGTTCATGGTATATTTTGCAAAGCCTCGAGTCATAATGTTCATCTTGTTCAATCTTTGGGGTTCCGCCAAAGATCTTGGCCTATGCATAATTGGTTAACAAATTACCCTTGGAAATGGACACAATGAGGAGAAATATTTCAATTTCTTGGTATCCCCTTTGCCTTCAATGTGATTCTCGCTACTTTATTCATCATTGATTGAGTTGAATAAAAGTTGCAAAAATGGATCTCTCGACCCTTGGCCTTGGCGAGAAAATTCCAAGTGTGCGCCAAGATTTTGGTTCTACTCGGAGTTTACTATGCGGCTTGTTGGTGCCCCTCTCGGACTTCCTTTGAAAACCTAGCTAAGTTATTAATGGACTACTTATGGTCGACTTACAAATAGGAGGTTTCCCTTTGGGTGGCGTGGGAGATTTGCACACTTCAACGGGACTAGGTGGTATGGGTATCATGGATGTGTACGAGACAGAGCATCTCTTTGTGCCAAGTGAGTACTTTGTGGGATTCATGGTAATAAAACTTGGAAAATTTTATCATGGCATTGTATCTCTTCTAGCTCTCCTTATGGTAAGAATTATTGGAAGAATATTGGTTTTCATACGCTATTAATCACTAGAGTGCTAGTCAAAATACCTAGTACCTTCATCGTGAAGAGCATTTGGAAAGCTTTTGAGGCTGTGAAGCACTTGATGCGGTGGGTTAGAAATGGTGTAATATCCCTTCCCAATCGAAGACCATTGACCTATTTTGTCAACCCGATGGCCAAAGGAAAAATATAAGGGTGACTTAAGTTACAATAAATTATTATAAAGTTCTATAAAAAAGATAAAATAAAATTATTAAAGCACTTATATTTATTTATTTAGCTTAATAGAAATAAATTATAATCTCTATGGTAAATACGATTTGCGTTGAGAGAAAAATATCATTGTAAAGAGATTCATTATGTTTTATTCCTCCTAGAAAGGATAATGCCGACTTGGGCCAAAGGGGAACAATGAAGTTTAGGAAGGATAAAAATATATATTTAATTTATGTATTTCCCCTACAAAAATGCAACTTGCATTAGGAGGGAAAACGTTGTTGGGAAAAGCATTTAATATGGGAAAATATTAAATGAATGCATAGGGAAAATCATTTTAAGTTGATTGGATGATGAGGGAGGTTAGCTAGGTCATTTTATCTATATAAGCAAGTTGACTTGCTTAGAGAATATCACTTGTTTATCTTCTAAATCCATATTTGTATGTGGAGCATTTTAGCTTACATCATTAGCATCATTAATCTTTTAAGGACGATAAACCCTTAAAGATTCACTCTAGAGGAAAAAACCCTCTAAGAGCCCTAGTTGAAGGATGAAAACCCTTCCTCTAGTTTAGCAGAATTTGTACCAAAGAGTTCCATTGAGCTTACAAAGATCTTTGTTATCTCAAAATTGTTTTGTTAATTGAACAAGGTGGAATGATCCACTTGTTGGATGGTTTATGTTGTAAAGAAGACATTTCAGGTATGAATATTATACCATATATTGTACTTGATTTTTAGGAATCGAAATAAATTAATTTCATAATTTTTAGAGCTTATTTGATACCCTAAATGTGTTGAGTGACCTAATTCTAAGGAAAAAATAGGGTTTCGTGTTTTTGTGTGAAACTAATTTTGGAATATTATTCTTCATATTTTTGTGGCCCAAGATCCAAATTTTCAGCTCATTTGGACTTCTAACAAAAGATATGAATTTTTGAAGTTATGTTGCGAGATAAGGTTTTTAAACAATTTCTTACCTTGTTTACATCAGAAATATGCATTTTTATACATATTCGGGCTTTATAAATTAGTGGAACTAGATTTAAGTGGGATGATATAGATTTAGTTATTGATTTGTGGTGTTATTGGACTCTACCCTAGTCACACTTCCCATAACTAATTCAGATCTTGATGTTTGATTTGATAAGTAATTAATTATATTTGCAGGATTTGGATATGTCCAAAATCCAACTTAGGTCAAAAATTTCCTATTAGGAACATACGGTGGTATCACGGTGGGATACTTTCCGGTTGTGGGAGATGTTAAAAAAATCGGGGCATGCAACACCTTTGGTAACACCGTAGAGAGTTACAACCATGGTGGGGTAAGATTTCTATTTTTGATGGTACTAATAAACTTTTTGTGAGATCATGGTTGCTAGAATTGGAGGCATACTTGCTATCAAACCCTATGTGTGTGGAGGATGCCCTCAAATTCATCCCTTATCATTTGGAAGGGATAGCAAAGGATTGGTGGTATCATTTGATAAAGACCCAAGGGGAAGAATCTATCTGCTTCTTTGATGACTTCAGCCAAAGGTTCATGGAGAGGTTCGATGTACTAGAGGGAAAAAGTGAGCAAGTGGTAGAGATCAAGGAGCTTGAGCCTAAGAAGGAAGAGAACTCCAATCCGCAAGTTGATGAGAGTTTGGTGGTGAAGGCCCAAATTCCAAATGATGAGGACTACTTTCAGCTTGTTGCCTTATCCGAACATCAACACATGAAGAGGATCCTCACATGGACACTTGTGTGGAATTACTGATCGCTACAATTTCCAAACCAACAACTCATGATAAGCAATTGGTGAAGAATTACACCCCATTATAAACAACAATGCTTAGGAGTTTTGCAACAAAGTTAAGTTATTTTGGAGACCAAGCTTGACGAGGATACTCCAAAGTTTGAAGAGCCTAATATTGTGTCTTATTTATTACCGCTATTCCAATTCATTTCCATCATAAGATGCATGACAAAATGGAAGGTGTAGTCTTCATTATGGATTTTTTTGAACCATTGCTCCAAGTATATGTATGTGAGCATCTTGTGGATGATATATGGTGGCAAGTCTTTGCCCACTTGAAGGTACAGTGTAAGGCTTGCGGATCACTTCAAGATATTTTGTCTATTGTGCATGGCACTTGGACAAAAAAATTCAACCGCTCGAGGGAAAGAAATTTTGGGAAGGGAGGATCAGTAATATCCCCTTCTCAATCGAAGACTTTTGGCCTATTTTGTCAACCCGATGACTAAAGGAAAAATATAAGGGGTGAATTAAGTTACAATAAATTATTATAAAGTGCTATAAAAAATATAAAATAAAATTATTAAAGCACTTATATTAATTTATTTGGAATGATAGAAATAAATTATAATCCCTATGGTAAATACGATTTGCCTTTTGAGGGGCAAATATCATTGTAAAGGGATTTATTATGTTTTATTCTTCCTATAAAAGATAATGGAAACTTGGGCGAAAGGGGAATAATGAAGTTTAGGAAGGATAAAAATATATATATATTTTATGTATTTCCCTACAAAAATGTGACTTGCATTAGGAGGGAAAAAGTTGTTGGGAAAATCATTTAATATGGGAAAATATTAAATGAATGTATATGAAAAATTATTGTAAACTAATTGGATGATGAGGGAGGTTATTTAGGCCATTTTCTCTATATAAGCAATTAGACTTGCTTAGGAGAATATCACTTGTTTATCTTCTAAATTCATATTTGTATATGGAGCATTTTAGCTTGCATCATTAATCTTCTAAGGATGAAAACCCTTCCTCTAGTTTAGGAGGAATTTCTACCCAAGGACTTCCATTGAGCTTAAAAAAATCTTTGTTATTTCAACAAAGTGTTTTATTAATCGTACAAGGTGGAGTAGCCAACTTGTTGGTTAGTTTATGTTGCAAAGAAGACACTTCAGGTTTGAATATTATAGCCATATATTGTACTAATTTTTGGGAATCAAAAGATGCCCTAAATGTGTTGGGTGACCTACGTTTAAGGGAAAAAATAGGGTTTCATGTTTGTTGTGCAAAAACTAATTTTAGAATATTATTCTTCATATTTTTTTGTGGCCCAAGATCCAAATTTTCAGCTCATTTGGATTTCTCTAGCAAAAGATATGAATTTTTGAAGCTATTTTGCAGATATGGTTTTTAAATAATTTATTGTAGCCTTGTTTACATCATAAATCTGCATTTTTATACATATTTGGGCTTTCTAAATTAGTGGAACCAGATTTGAGTGGGATGATATAGATTTATTTGCTTATTTGTGGTGTTATTGGACTCTACCCTAGTCACACTTCTCATAATTAATTTAGATTTGCAGTGTTTGATTTGATAAGTAATTAATTATATTAATTTTGGGGTTTGGATTTTCTGAAATCTAACTTGGGTCAAAAATGTCCTATTGGATACATACATTGGTATCATAGCGAGATCCTTACTAGTCATGTGGAAAATATTAAAAAAAAAAGAAAAAATATTAGGTATATTAACACTGGCTTAAAGCACCACGAGAGAGTTGCAACCATGGTGGGTTAAGATTTCTATTTTTATGTTACTAATAAAATTTCTGTGAGATCATGATTGCTAGAATTGGAGGCATACTTGCTATCAAAATCTATATGTGTGGAGGATGCCCTCAAATTCATCTCTTATCATTTGGAAGGGATAGCGAAGGATTGGGGGTATCATTTGATAAAGACCCAAGGGAATAATTTGTCTTCTTCTTTGATGATTTCAACCAAATTAAGTTCATGGAGCTTGAGCCTAAGAAGTAAGAGAACTCCAATCCACAAGTTGATGAGAGTTCAGTGGTTAAGGCCCAAATTCCAAATGGTGAGAACTACTTTCAACTTACTTGCCTTATCCGAACAACAAAGACACATGAGGAGGAGCCTCACATGGACACTTGTGTGGAATTGCAGGTTGCTGCAATTTCCAAACCAACAACTCATGATAAGCTGATTGGTGAAGAATTCCAGCCCATTATAAACAAGAATGCTCAGGATTTGTTGTAGCAAAGTCAAGTCATTTTGGAGACCAAACTTGACGAGGATACTCCAAGGTATGAAGAGCCTAATATTGTGTCTTATTTATTGCTACCTATTCCAATTCATTTCCATCATAAGATGCATGATAAGATAGAAGGAAAAGTCTTCATTATGGAGTTTGTTGAACCATTGCTCCAAGTATATGTATGTGAGCATCTTGTGGATGATATATGGTGGCAAGTCTTAGCCCACTTGACAGGTACAGTGTTAGGCTTGCGTGGATCACTACAAAGCATGTTTTGTCTATTGTGCATGGCACTTAGACAAAAAAATTCAAAATTGCTTGAGGGAAAACAATTTTGGGAAGGGAGGATTGTAATATCTCCTTCCTAATGAAGACCTTCAAGACCTATTTTTTCAACTCGATGGTCATAGGAAAAATATAAGGGGTGACTAAAGTTACAATAAATTATTATAAAGTTCTATAAAAATATATAAATAAAAGTATTAAAGCACTTATATTAATTTATTTAGCTTAATAGAAATAAATTATAATCCCTATGGTAAATATGATTTGCCTTGAGGGGCAAATATCATTGTAAATGGATTTATTATGTTTTATTCTTCCTAGAAAACGATAATGGAAACTTGGGCCAAAGGGGAATAATGAAGTTTAGGAAGGATAAAAATATATATTTAATTTATGTATTTCCCCTACAAAAATGTGACTTGCATTAGGAGGGGAAAAATTGTTAGGAAAAACATTTAATATGGAAAAATATTAAATGAATGCATAGGGAAAATCATTGTAAGTGATTAGATGATAAGGGGAGTTAGCTAGGCCATTCTCTCTACATAAGCAAGTAGACTTGCTTCGGAGAATATCACTTGTTTATCTTCTAAATTCATATTTGTATGTGGAGCATGTTAGCTTGCATCATTAATATTCTAAGGATGAAAACCATTAAAGATTCACTCTAGAGGACAAAAACCCTCTAAGAACCCTAGTTGAAGGACGAAAACCGTTCATCTAGTTTAGGAGGAATTTCTACCCAAGGAGTTCCATTGAGCTTACACATGATTTTTGTTATTTCATCGGTGTTTTGTTGATTGTACAAGGTGGAGCGGCCAACTTGTTGGTTGGTTTTTTGTTACAAAGAAGACATTTCAGTCTAAATATTATAGCCATATATTGTATTGATTTTGGGAATCGAAAGATGCCCTAGATGTGTTAGGTGACCTAATTTTTAGAGAAACATTAGGGTTTCGTGTTTCTGTGAGTAAGCTAATTTTGGAATATTATTCTTCATATTTTTGTGACCCAAGATCCAAAGTTTCAGCTCATTTGGACTTCTCTAGAAAAAGATATGAAATTTTTGAAGTTATATTGCTAGAAAAGGGCTTCTAAATAATTTATTAACCTTGTTTACATCAGAAATCTACATTTTTATACATATTTGGGCTTTATAAATTAGTGGAACCATATTTGAGTGGAATGATATAGATTTAGGGGATAATTTGTGATGGTATTTAACTCTACCCTAGTTACACTTCTCATAATTAATTCAGATCTCGCAAAGTGTTGAATTTGATAAGTAATTAATAATATTGCTTCTGGGATTTGGCTTTACCCAAAATCCAACTTGGGTAAAAAATGTCTTATTGTGGACATACGGTGGTATTAGAGCAAAGTGGTCCTTGCCAAATGTGGGAGATATTAAAAAAAAAAAAAATCAAGCATGCAGAGCCTCCTGCGCAAAGACCATGTAGAGATGCAAACATGGTGGGGTAAGATTTCTATTTTTGATGGTACTAATAAACATTTCTGTGAGATCACAGTTGCTAGAATTGGAGGCATACTTGCTATCAAAACCTATGTGTGTGGAGGATTCCCTCAAATTCATCCTTTATCATTTGGAAGGGATAGCAAAGGATTGGTAGTGTCATTTGATAAAGACCTAAGGGGAAGAATTTGTCTTCTTCTTTGATGACTTTAGCCAAAGGTTCATAGAGACATTCAATGTACTAGAGGGAAAAGGTGAGCAAGTGGGAGAGATCAAGGAGCTTGAGCCCAAGAAGGAAGAGAACTCTAATCTACAAGTTGATGAGAGTTTGGTGGTGAAGGCCCAAACTCCAAATGGCGAGAACTACTTTAAGCTTACGTCCTTATCCGTAACAAAGGCACGTGAGGAGGAGCCTCACATGGAGACTTGTGTGGAATTGCAAGATGCTACAATTTCCAAACCAACAGCTCATGAAAAGTTGATTAGTGAAGAATTATAGCCCATTATAAACAAAAATTATCGGGATTTGTTGTAAAGTTCAAGTTATTTCGGAGACCAAGTTTGATGAGGATACTCCAAAGTATGAAGAGCCTAATATTGTGTCTTATTTATGTTTGCTTATTCCAATTCATTTCCATCATAAGATGCATGAAAATATAGAAGGTGGAGTTTTCATTATGGAGTTTGTTGAACCATTACTCTAAGTATATGTATGTGAGCATCTTGTGGATGATATATGGTGGCAAGTCTTTAGCCCACTTGACAGGTACATGTGTCAGGCTTGCGGATCACTTCAACATGTTTTGTCTATTGTGCATGGCACTTGGACAAAACAAATTCAAAATTGCTTGAGGGCAAGAAATTTTGGGAAGGGAGGACTGTAATATCCCCTTCCCAATCGAAGACCTTTGGCCTATTTTGTCAACCCGACAGCCAAAGGAAAAATATAAGGATGACTTAAGTTACAATAAATTCTTATAAAGTGTTATAAAAAATATTTAAACTAAAATTATTAAAGCACTTATTTTAATTTATTTGGCTTAATAGAAACAAATTATAATTCCTATGGTAAATACAATTTGCCTTGGGGAAAATATCATTGTAAAGGGATTTATTATGTTTTATTCTTCTTAGAAAGGATAATGGAAACTTGGGCCAAAGGGGAATAATGAAATTTAGGAAGGATAAAAAAATTATATAATTTATGTATTACCCTCCAAAAATGCGACTTGCATTAGGAGGGAAAAAGTTGTTGGCAAAAACCTTTAATATGGGAAAATATTAAATGAATGCATAGGGAAAATCATTGTAAGTTGATTGGATGATGAGGGAGGTTACTTAGGCCATTTTCTCTATATAAGCAAGTACACTTGTTTAGGAGAATATCACTTGTTTATCTTCTAAATCCATATTTATATGTGGAGCATTTTAGCTTGCATCATTAATCTTCTAAGGACGAAAACCCATAAAGATTCACTCTAGAGGAATAAAAACCCTCTAAGAGCCCTAGTTGAAGGATGAAAACCCTTTCTCTAGTTTAGGATGAATTTCTACCCAAGGACTTCCATTGAACTTACACAGATCTTTGTTATTTCAACGGTGTTTTGTTGATTGTACAAGGTGGAGCGACCCACTTATTGGTTGGTTTATGTTGCAAAGAAGACATTTCAGGTTTGAATATTATAGTCATATATTGTATTGATTTTGGGAATCGAAATAAATAAATTTCATAATTTTGGAGCTGATTTGATTCCTCGAATGTGTTGAGTGACCTACTTTTTAAGACATAATTAGGGTTTCGTAGGGGTTGTGCAAAAATAACTTTGGAATATTAATCTTCATATTTGTGTGGCCCAAGATCCAAAGTTTCAACTCATTTGGACTTCTTTATCAAAAGATATGAATTTTTTAAGTTATGCTTCAAACGTGGTTTTTAAATAATTTACTACAACCTTGTTTACATCGAAATCTGAATTTTTATACATATTTTGGCTTTATACAAATTGATGTGATATTTTCTCTTTTGACATTTGAAACCTTGAGCTTTTTGCAAATTAATCAAGTACGAAAACCCTTCTGTTTGACTCAGAGGACAAAACCCTCTTAGAGCTTTGGAGGAATTTCCACACAGGATTTTCCAGTGGGACTACAGATTTTTGCTAGTTTCCAGTAGTGTATTGAAGAATAAAAATTACAACAAAGTTATCTTATTTTTTTCAAGTGGAGCAGCCCATCTTTTGGTTGGTTCTCAATGTTTTTGAGCTATTCTAGGTCTAACATCTATTGTTGTTTATTGTTGAATTTTACGAATCGAAATAAATTAATTTTATAATTTTTGAAGCTGATTTGATACCCTAAATGTGTTAAAGCGACCTACTTTTAGGAAAAATTAGAGTTTTGTGTTGTTGTGCGAAAATTAATTTTGGAATATTAGTCTTCATATTTTGTGGCCCAAGATCCAAAGTTTCACTCATTTGGAATTCTCTAGCAAAAGATATGAATTTTTGAAGTTATGTTACAAACAAGATTTTTAAATCAGATTTTCTAAAAATTATTGTTCTAAAAATTAGATTTTCTATATACTTGGGCTGCTAAAAATATAAAGATCAGTTTAGCATAAAAACATAATTTTTTGGGTGTTGATTTTGTTGGGTTTTATACATAACCCTAGTTGCATTTTCCTTCAAAAATTCAAATCTACAGTGTTTGATTTGATAAGTAATTTATTATATGGTTTGGGATTTGGATTTGCCCAAAATCCAACTTGGGTCAAATATGTCCATTTGGGGACGTTATAGATGGCTTTTGTTCCGGTCTATCCTTCAATGATCATAACATCTGGTGGTCACCTATTTTCTCATCAAACAACTTGCCCCTTAAGGAGTTTCCTAATGTCAAGGTGTTGAGGCTTACTAGGAAAGGCATCTCCAATATCAGATATCTGGTCTCCAGAAGAGATTAGATCCCTTGGTCAAAGCTTAAACAAAAATTTCAGCTAGCCAATATGGACTTCCCTTTAGTTCTCAAATACGAGTCTCTTGCAGGATGTGATTTCGCACAAACTTGGGCTACAACCACCTACTCCTTGGTGGAAGGATTGGAGATGGAATTTTGATATACCTTTGCTCAAATATAACTCAAGGGTCATCTATTCCTTTCTTTCCCATGTTTCACCTTCCATCGACAAGCATAAAACCATGATGTAACTTACAATCTTCCACTACCACTTGGCTTCACCGCCTCCATTGTGTTTGGAATCCTTTGTTTGACCCTAAGTTGAATTTCTTTCTTTGGTGCCTAATCTACCAAGGCCTCCCTTTGGGGCAACAAGTTAATTCACTTTCGCATCTCCAACTCCAAATGCTTCATTGTGGTCATCCGTAATCTTTTAAACATGTTTTCTGGTTTTGTCCCCATGCTCAAAGTGTTTGGCGTTGGATCCACTCCCTTTTATATCCTTATCATCCTGAGTTTTTTGATTGGAAGACTACCTTCTTTGGAGATTATGCTAACTAGCCTACTTACATTGCTTCAATTTGGAATTTTTTCCATTATGTTATTCTCTTTCAACTTTGGAAGGCTAGGAATAATATTTTTTTCAAGCAATGTGAGCCCACTTTGGAGCTTTTTGTTAATGAAAAGGTGGCGATTATTTTCCGTGTATATGCAGATCCACACCTGCACTCAAAAACTAGCTTTGGAGTTTTCTCACATTCGGCGATTGCTCGGCCATTGGGGCGGTGTACCTTGCACCATGAGATGGTTCCTTCAGAAGACAATCCACGTCTCCTCCTCCTCCTACTCCCGGCTAGATTCCTCCTGTGCGAGAAAAATCCATCATTAGCTCTTCAAAATGGGGTTCTCCTCCGGGAGCACCTAGATTTGGATGGTTGCCTCCACCTGGTTGGGGGATTATGGTTCCGCTCAATATTTAGATGCCATATCCTTGATAGTTGACCCCTTCCTGGTGAGCCTAATACACTTGGCTTCATTCTCGCCGAATGATGATCCACCACCACCGCACATGTAATTCTTGGAAGATGAAACACCTCATTTCCCTCGAGACTAGTAACCTTCCACATTCTGCTAGGTGCCTCTTCATCTTTATCAAAATAGTATATAAGAATATGTAACTTGCAAGGGAAAAACATATGTCCGCTACCAAAAGATAGTTATCATATTCTTAATCCTTGAGAAATACACATCTCTTTTCCGAGTTCGTTTTATCATTTACATATGGTACAATTTTTATTATGTTATTTAAGTCCAAAGATCATAATTTTTGGATCAGTGGTATCAAAGTGAAGTTGTCTTGAGAGTGTATGATTCCCAAGACGAGGTCGGGATATAAGAAGCTTGGGTGGTCCACACAAGATCCTTTAGAATACTTGACTACTCATTGTAGGAGACCTCAAATGGCAGACAACATTGGGACAAATGATCCTCTCAATAAAATGGTGAATGAATATCTCATGGAGAAAAAGAATTAGATGAACCAAATCATAACTAAGTATGGTGATCTATTCGAGTCAAGAACAGAGTACCACTTCAATGCGAGGTAAAACATGTTATTGATTTGGTTCCAGGATCTCCTTTACCTAACAACCTTGTGTATTAGAGGCCATTCTTGAAAATGATAAGATCAAGAGGAAGCTCCAAGAATTGATTCAAAAAGGACACATTAGGTCGATCTCTTCACCTTGTGGAAGTCCAATTATCTTGGCACTAAAGAAAGATGGAACATGGATATTTCGGATTGAATATCGGGCCCTAAATAAAATTATTGTGAAGATTCACTATCCCCTTAGGAGGATTGATGATTTGTTGGACCAACTTTGTGGTGCAAAATTCTTCACCAAAATTGATCTCAAGTCTAGCTATCACTAGATTCCCATCGAGCCCACCGATGTCTAGAAGACTGCATTTAAGTCCCGGAAGGTCTATTTGAATGGTTGGTCATGCCCTTCAAACTAACTAATGCTCCTGCAACATTCATGAGGATGATGGATGACATCCTGTGGCCCTACACCAATTCCTTCATGGTTGTCTACTTAGATGATATACTCATCTATAGTCAGACATGGGAGAAACATCTATAACATGTTTCATAAGCAATTCAAACCCTCGGGAAGCACAACCTACATGCAAATATTGGAAAATGCACATTTGGGATGAGGAAGGTCTAGTACTTGGGTTATGTTGTGGATGAAAAAGGAGTCCATGTTGACCCATAAAAAATTCAAGCTATTAAGAAATGGCCTACTTCAAGGACCCTTACAAAACTTCATAGTTTCTTGGGTCTTACCAATTTCTATTGCTGGTTTGTATTAGGTTTTTCACATATTTCTTGTGCAATAAACCAACCGACTAAAGGAGGAAACAATGATACATTCAATGGGGAAGGCATAGTAGAGAGCATTTGAAGGTTTGAAATAAATATTATGCTCGACCCTTGTTCTCTCCTTGCCTAACCTACATCAACCTTTTGAATTAATGACAAATGCATCTGAGTATGCCATGGGAGTTGTTATCATGCAACATGGCCACCCTGTTGCATATCATAGTGAAACATTCAATGACTTAGTCAAGAAGTACCCAACATATGATAAGGAGCTATATGCCAATGTCCAAGCTCATGTAAGCAATAGAAGCGCTACACTCTAGGAAAGGAGAATATCATCCACACGAGACCACATGCCTTTGGATTTCCTTAAGACACAGATCAAGCTAAGGAATCAAATGCACCAGAAGTGGGTCACATACCTACAATAGTTCCACCTGGTCATAAAACATTAGAAAGGAACTGCCACTTCAAGATTTGATTTCTGAGCTGCCCTCCAATTGCATCCTCGTGAATATCATTGACCTATGTGGACATGAGACTTCTAGTTGGTGCACTTTGTATGAGACAAATCCTAAATCTTCATATGCATATTAAGGCCTTTGAGGAGGAAATCATGTCCTTGATTTCTATCTTAAGGACAACCTTCTCTACCACATGGGACACATCTATGCTCTAGCTACTAAACACCACAAGATGTTCTAGGAAGCATACTTTAGTAGTACAAAAGGATACTTTGGTGTAGATAAAACACCAGAATACTCCAAAATCATTTCTATTGGCCCAACCTAAGGAATGATGTGATTAAGTATGTAAAATATTTCACCCCCTTGGCAATTGTCAAGCCAACTAATAAGAAAAAGGGATTGTACATGTCACTGCCATAACCAACTAAGCCTTGGGCCTCCATCTCAATAGACTTCCTCTCAGGTTTGTCAACTTCAAAACATGGAAATGATTGTTTTTTTGTTGTAGTTGATCAATTTTCTAAAATGGCTATAATGATTGCTTGTAAGAAAAATATTTATGCTAAAGAAATTGCTAAACTCTATTTTAGTCATGTATGGATCAACTTTGGTCTTCCCAAATCTATTGTCTTTGATAGGGATAACAGTTCTTGAGCATATTTTGGTCCACCTTGTGGGGGATGATGGACACTAAGTTGATGAAGTCCACATCCTTCCACCCACATATTTTTGAGCAGACAAAGGTGGTGAAATGATTGTCCATATGTTTTGTATGTATCACTCCAAACACCCATGTACATGGGATGAGGCCCTTCCTACATATAACATGGATATAATCGGGCCTTGCATAGCTCCACCAAGTAGGGTCCATTTCAATTTGGTTACGGATTTCATCCTATGACATCAATTGATGTATGAATTATGGTGCATATAATGGAATACACTCATGGAAAAACTGAAGTAGAAAAGGCAACAAGATTTGTTGAACACATTCAGAATACTCAGCACTAGGTCTATGATATTTTATAGAAGATGAATCAAAAGTACAAGCAACACCACAACCGACACAAGGTTCCACATCAGTTCTAGGTTGGTGATAAGGTATGGTTGCAACTTCAGAAGGAGAGGCTAGTAGGTCCACAGGAAAATTTGACCTCTATGGTATGGTCCTTACACTATCACCAAGAAATTTGGTGAGAATGCTTTTAAGTTGAACCTTCTACCCTACCTTGGTTTGCATCATATCTTTAATGTGGACCTCCTCAAACCATATCACCCTCCTATTTTAGATACTTCAGTCATAGTAGAATAATTGAATATATCCAAACTCAACCCGAAAACATTTTCTCCGGTTAAAGAAGACCAAATTGTGAACACTTTGACAAATACCACCAGAGGAAATCCTCTCCAACTCTATCGAGTGATCAAGAAAGGGAATCTCAGTCATCAAGGTGAGTGGCTCACTACGTACCAGATCAAGAAATAATTTCCACACTTGATGGGACCCCTTGGTGCAATGGGGACCATTGCTTCTAAAGGAGGGAGGAATGATCCAAACAACAACTCAGCAAAAATTCTTGAGGCACAACTTCTAAGAACCATAACGTATACATTATAGCTCTAATTAAACCTATTCACAATGAGACCGAAAGGTTGGAATGTGTAGAATATGGTGGAAAGGTGAGAAACTTTGTTCAACAAAGTTTGACCCTTGAAATTTATGTCTAAAATCCCTAAATCACAATTTTTGTAGTGTTGTCTAAAAATAGTAAATTTACAAAATTACCGCACATGTAATTATCGAGAAAATTAAACACCTCGACTCCCTCGAGACTAGTGACCTTCCACATTTCTCTAGGTTCCTCTTCATCTTTCTAAAAATAGTATATAAGGATATGTAACCCGCAAGGGAAAGACAAATATCTACTAGCAGAAGATAGCTATTGTATTCTCAGTCTTTGAGCAATATACATCTCTTTTCAGAGGTAGTTTTATCATTTACATATGACACAATTGTTATTATTTTCTTTAAGTCCAAATCTCTTAAGTTTTGGATCACATGTCCCTTTTTGGAGGCTAATTTTCAAAGACCTTAACCCATTCTCTCCCCATGGGTTTGAGGAGGAAGTAAGGGGAAGATCTTAATTATATTTTTATTATTGTTTATGTAGTTGTTTAAATTTATTATCATGTTGTTTCACATGTAATGCTTCCGTTCCTGGAATAGAGTTGCTTCTATCTTTAAATTCCTTTGAGAAACAGATAAGGGTTAGGGCTAGGAGGAATACCTGTTGAATGTTGAGAGGGCGTGCGTGTACCGTAGAGAGAGATCAGATCGATTGCAAAGAACTCCTTTTTGTCTAGGAAGGACTACCTGTAAGTAAGAATACAAGACCACCAGATTCTAATTAGACAATAAATGAGGGAACTGCCTTGGGCCCAGGAAGTATTAAACTTCCTTTCGAAGGTGGTCAGTTCCCCTGCTAATATGAATTAACACAAATTATTGCAAAATTACAATTTAATTACCTTGTTAAAACAATAGAGGAAAGGGCTAGTTTTGGTTTTGAATCACAAAGGATCGATGCCGGCACATCCATGTCACTGGGATTTCTTTTCTAACCGATATCGGTAGGGGCAGTGGTTTAGGGGCTTTTAGTGAAGGTTGGCTATAAGGTGGCTATGGTGTTTATAAGGCTAGTAAATGATTGGGGATAGGTAATGGGGTGATGGAGAAGGCTCAGAGGGTATGGGAGTTGTTCTTGGGGCAGTGTAGGGGTAGAGGAATGATAGTTAGATGTAGGGTGTTACCGGGTAGTAGATCTAGGAATAGACTTATAATTGTTGTGATTCAGAAGTTCAAGAAATGTTATCAAAAGAACATACAAGATACTACTTACTAGTTCCTCATGAAGATACAGGTCCAAAGACTGTGATAACGAAGGCAGGGCTCAGGTAGGATGATCGGACAATCAAAGATGAGCTATCTTCTCTCCCAATGCTTGGATGAGTGTCACTGGGCTCTGGGTTACTCGGGCCAGTCTTGGGCTTGATGTCCTTCTCTGCAAACTCCTTTCTTTCCTTCACTTGTCTCTGCTCGGCCAAGTGAATTCCCGATCTTTCCAATGAATTTCCGATTCCAGATTCCAGTCCCCTATTTTTGGTTGGGGGAGGTCATTTACAGGGAACCGATGGCGGTTACGTAACCGACGGCGGTCGAGTAGGAACCGATATCGGTTAAGTCAAAGTGGACTATTTTTAGTAAAGTAGCCAACTTTCCCTCCTTTTCTCCCGAGGAATTAGTTGTGGGCTTGGTCAAGTCATTATCAAAGTTGATTTTGGAGCGGGTGAGGAGTAATTAGTCATGAGTGTGGATGTAGACCAAGTTATAGGTCTTAATTAGGTTAGTTTAGGGTTAGGGCTAGGTCATGATGAGGTGGTGAAATGTGGTGGCAGGTTTGGAGATGTGGATTTATTAATTATAAGGTAATTAATAAATAATTGTGCAAGGTTTAGGTGGTGAGGCTAGGTTGCGAAATGAGATGCGGGGCATCGGGGGTCGTAAGACACAAATTTGGTGTCTACACATGTATCCTATGAGAAGCCTAGTGCTCCAATATAGGAACTTAAGTAGTTAGGTAATAAAGGTGTTATGGGCATACAGTCTCCAAATACCATCTAAATATTTTTAAACACTTATCTTAAGGGTCGACCATCATTTTATGTTGTTAAGAACTCCTTGTGGCTATTTGAGGAGGTCGTTTAGCCATTATTGATTCATGTTTTTAGTGAATATTTATATCTTTGTGAAAGTTGGCTAATGTAGCCCTTTTACTATCTTTCTCAAGGAAGAAACCCCTTGATTGAGGACCTTATCCAAGGATGGAAACCCTTGGTTGAGGACTTACTGAGGACGAAAATCCTTGATGATTTTTATGTATGCAAGACGATTTAAAGGAAAATAAAACATCATTGCTTGCATATTTGGTATTTTTAGTCCAATGAACTATTTGTTTGGGGTGGACATGCCTACTTGGGAGTGATTAATTGGTATGTGTGATGTTCATTTGGTAAATCTGAAATTACTATCTTGTTCTCCATATTTTCTCGTAATATCCTCTTCTCGAAAGTAGTGAAGTCGAGATACCCTTAGCCCATTCTTTGTTTCCTAATGGCTAAGGAGGTCAGAATAAGGAAAGCATTTATCCTACAAAAAAATTTAAGTGCATGATGAATTTTATTATAAACACTCTAATTATTTATTAGTGATAAAATGATAAAAAAATTCCCTTTATTTTTTATTCCCCCATAGTGAGAAAATACAACCCATATAGGGACATAAAGCATGGGGATAAACCAAGAAAGCAAGGGGAAAATATTAAATAAATGAAGAGAGATGATTAGGCCTTGTTTGGGATAATATGCCAAGAGAGAATTATAAAGGGAAGTCACCACAATCTATTGAGACATCACTTTTGTATGTTTTTACATTGAAATTTGGTTGAGCTATTTTATTTCCATTTTTACATTAAATGACGAAAGCCCTTTGATGTGTTTGTATTAGAGGATGAAAACCTTATATTGCAAGGTTCAAGATTGAAAACTCTTCATCCTTTGTGAGAGGAATCTCTATTCAAGGGTTTCCATTGAGTTTCAAGGAAAATTCTGAATTTTCAATAGTGTGAAGGCCCTAAATTGTAGATTTATGCATTCTTCGACTAGGGTTTGAAGAAGTGTTGTGGCTGATTTTGGCATACAATTTCAATTGTTTTCTAGAGGAGAAACCCACTTGTGGGAGTATTTTGAGTATCCTAGGGAATGATTGTACCAAATATGATTTATTTCTCTATTATCCTATTTTTGGAGATCAATTTTAGCTTATTTGCATGTGATTCAGGATTTGGAAACCTCTTTTCCAACCATGTCAAGAAGCTGATTTTCTGAGACTTTAATAAAAATTATAGTTCTTCTTCTTAGATCTAAAAATTATATTTTAGTGTTCATGCATATATAATAAATTTTGATCAGTTTAGACAAATATTTGAGTGATTTTACATGAGTTTTGAGTATCAACCATCTCTAAGGCAAGTGGCATTTCCATGAAAAAATCCAAATATGCATTCTTTTTATCAAATATCTCATATTATTTGTTGTTATAAATTAGTTTTACAGCCATTCCTTTTGTGGGCATAAATTATCCCATTGGGGACATTACAGTGGTATCAGAGCATGTTCCTTTCCATCTTGTGAAGTAGTTCAAATCTGAATGCAAACAAGGAAATCACCTCAAGTTTATCAAAGGAGAAATCAAACTCCAAAGAAAGGGACAATGGATGAGCATGATCAAAGAGCTCCTCCTACAGATGAGTTGAGCTTCATTCAAGAAGTAATCACAAGGAGTCAAATGTAGTTGTAGCTCAAGTGACAAGATAATCTCAAAGGGAAATGTGTGATGCATTGACAAGCTCAATCATGGACTTAGCTAAGGTCATACATGGACATAATATATCACCAACCAAGGAGAAACCAACAATGGTGAAGGAAGCTCATCTGGACCAACAAAGACATCCATCAAGCCTCCACCTCAAATATTCAAGGCCAAGTTTCTTCAAAAAGAGGGAAAACCAATTGAGCTAGATCCTCCAAGTGATGTTGAAGACATAGAGGCATGGGGTGAAGAATATACCACCCTCAATTTCAAGTTGAGAGAGATGTTGTCTTTCAGGGATTACTATCAAGTGAAGAAGAACAAAGGCACATGAAAGAAAAGAAGAGCTCAATAGGTGCAACCAAGAAGAGACATACAACAAAGGTTGGGTGAGGTAGGTCTTCCTTCTTATGATGGTTCAAATAAGTGTTTAGCTAGAATGTGGTTACAAAAACTAGATACATACTTGTCATCAATCCCATGTATAAGGAAGAAGGCCGTAAATTCGCAACCTTGCATTTGTAGGAGTTACGCATGAATGGTGGTACCATGGATTGATCACACAAGGGCATGGTTATATGTTGGCTAGATTTTTCGCATAGCATCAAACCTAGGCATCATGAGATAAATCTCCTCATTTAACCCATTTGTCAATATAAATGTGTTATTATCTATCAGGGGGTTTTACTTTAACCACTTAGTTCATGAACCATAACTAAGAAGTTTTGCAGCAAGTAAGCAGTTGTTTAAGAAAGGAAAATTATAGAAGAAAGAAGTAAAGGAAATACAGAGAAGAAATGGGGAAGATGTGCATCCCAATTAGTAGATAACAGAGCTAATTGCATGCACATAGAAGAAACTTAATAGATATGAACACACAGAATTATAAAGCAAAGGCAGCTCTAGATCCAGATCTAAAATAACACAAAGTTTATCAAGAGATCTAAGATTCAAAGCAAGAAACAAAGTACACCGTGACACAAAGTTCTCCGGAAACCTGCTCCTTTGTATTCCTCTGCTTCAAGTTGCTCTCAGGGGTTCAGCACAAAGTCTAAAACACAAGATTGCTGCTTACAAATTCTGATCGATCATTAACCTGAGGTTCTTCTCCTACTTATAGAATGTAGGAGGGAAAGTACAAATAGAAGACTCAAACTGAACTAAAGTATGAACAACAAGTAAAGATGACATTTGGCAATCATCCTCAACTAACTTCTTCTTAAGTGACACATGTATCACTTAACTAATAGAATGGTTCCACATGACTTCAAGTAATGGTTGCAAAACCAATAACTTAGAAGTTTTACAATTTCATCCGGGAACATAGAAAATAGAAGAAGAAAGAATAGAAGAAGTCATGCCAGCTGTAATGTTTACATCTTCTTCTTGTTCTGATATCTGATATACTTGTCGAACATATAATTCAGCATCCTTCCATCTGTTTTAGCCACTGCTTCCTTCTCTGTCCTGAACTGCAGCAACCCTTCATTCAACACTTTGCTGCATGCTTCCACCTCTTCCAAACTCGGCCCAAACCTCGCAATGTCTGCCTGCAGCGCCACCAATCTATTGATAGAATTCATCGTGAAAGGCTTGGTAGCTTTATCAATTCTCTTTTGCACCATCAGAAGAGAACCTTCCAGGGAATTAGGCACCTCGTTAGAAACAATCCGCACGTATGAAGTAACACCTCCGTCCACTCTTTCCTCAGTGAAAGAAATGATACATCTCTCGCCCTGATGTTCTACTCTCAAGCGCCCGCATCCTTTTCAAGAAACTCGCAGATCTCCAAACGGAAAGATACCGCAAAACTCTACTCTTTCTCGACCGATCCATCCGGTACAATTTGTTCTCGTCAACCAATACATCTCACATCTTGTTGATCTCGCCAAAATAGTGAGATCTCTCTTCTATCATGCCTTCTATGCTTCCATCAATGCTTTAGTTGATTTGCTGTGATCGCTCATAACCTTTGACATCTTCCCAAGTCAGAAGTAAGTTCGATTTAATAATCGATCCTTCCAATCAATAGCCTTTACTTGATGATCAAGATGATCACTCACCCGCTCAAATGGGCTGAAGAAGGTTTAGCAACCTTGGCAATGATCTCACATAATTGAGATATTTAGCTTCTCGCAGCTCTTCTTTCTCTTCGCTAAGGAACAAAGATCCATCTATCAATGTCTGTGTCCTCGTCAATGCTCCTCTAAGTTCATCTCTACTCTTGCTTCCGAACCATCTCCGCCAAGCTCCTCTTCTATTCCGCCGGAATTGATATCTCAAGCAAAGTTCTCTTCTCGATGATCAAGAAGTCAGCGAGTGCACTACCATCTCCGCTCGCTCATCTCTCCTTTAACCATTCCCGTAAGAAGTGCTGAGTGCAGCATCCTCTCCATGTCATGGCTGCCATCTCTCAAACATCCAAGGACAAAGCTCTTTCAAACTCCGTCATCGCAGCTTCAACATCTCCTCGGAAGGGTGATGAACGAAGTGGTCGATGAGAGAAGACGAACGTCGCCGGATTCAATGAAGGCATGGAAAGCGCCCACCGCCCGCGGTGCAATAGTTGGTGGTGGAGAAGTTGAGTCAAAACTATGGTCGTAGAAGTGGTCTTCTCTTCTCTTGAGATCTTTCAGTGTACTTTCAACTTCTCTGACCTTCTCGCGCTTTCTCCTTCATGCTTCCGCTTGAGGGAATCTCCTGCGCCGAAGTTGCCCGTGATTTGATTCATCAATACTTCATCAAGGCAGTATCCCTTCGTCAGCAGCCAGTTCGAAGTATTCACCAACACAGCTCCAGATCTTTCTTCAATCAATGGCACCACCAATGTTATCTCGCAAAGATAGCTTTATCTCCTCCCATTTGATGGTAAGTGTCAAGTACCACGTTCCCATCATCTTTAAGATCCGCAGGTATCCGCGCTAGTCCAAAATCGAACACTTGTTTTGCTGATAGCCTGCTGAAATCTTTCTTTCTAACCTCGTACTCACTTCTGCACTTCATCCAGAAATCTTCTAACGAAGGCACATGTGCGTACTCTCGAGAGATTGTCTTCCCGCTACTCCAAATGGATCAAGTTAAGCCGCAGGCAGGAAGAACTCTTGCTCATACTGATAACATTTGTGCTTCCATCCCTCGAGCTCTGTGAATGCTGATGCAACTGTAATATCCCACAGTGATTGGGAAGAAGCCCGTAGACTTGTGCCGCTTCGACTGAAGGTCGTGTAACTCCACAAGTTGCCTGCTCAGCTCCATGGCGATCAATCTATCATTCGGATACCTGGGCATCTTTATTGGTTCTCCAGAAAAGCCCGTAACCCTGAGGTATGTGAAATCTGCAAATTGAATGAATAGACTGCCAATCTTGGACACTGCTTCCCACGCTTCCTTGCTTACCCTGTGAGTCTTCAAGTCTTTGTCTAGCCTGCAGATGAAATCGTAGAAGAAGTCATCGTTGATCACTTTGAAGTCTTTCTCGCACGCAGGTACAGTAAGTTGTGGGTAGCACTCGAAAATGGGGTCCTTGGAAAGAACACCACATCTATCCAGCTTGGAAAAGACACCCTGTGAAGCCGCAAGATACACCAAGTATGAAGTCATCTTGAAGCGAAAGTACGCTTCACGCCCAAGTTGCTCACCGATGTCGCTAGCCGCTAATAATTTTCGACTAATTGATTATAGAATCAACCTTGTTGATTTCAATGGTCCTGATGAAAGCATACATCCATGTACGGAAAGTGTAGGCATTCGCTTCGCCATTCAACCTGCATAGCAATTTGACGACATCATCTGCCTCCTGCACCAAATTGGACCGTGGAAGAGTTCTCGGGAACTTTGAAGGGGATCTAGGCTTCTTCATGAACCGGCTATTCATGATGCTCACACAATCAGCTCTATGCTTCTCCCACCTACTGTCAGCATCCTGAATGCTAATAGAAGTCACCACCTTTCGTACTGGAATCTTCAGACAATAATTGATGAACTCCGCATCCAAACGAATTATTGTCTTTCCCGCAACATCACGCACTGATCTGGATGAAGGATGATAAGATCTAGCACACTCCATCACGAACTCTGGCAATTGGGCTGTACATGGAAAGCTGCAGCTCGGATAATTCCACTACTTTTGACCGCACGCATGAGTGAAGTCTTTCCCGCTCTGGATCTATCAATCAAATCAGAAAGAGGTTCTGGGCCTAGATCCGTGTCTCCTATGTCTGCAAGTTTGGAAGCAATGCATGAATCCATCGTGCTCTCTTTTTCATCTCCTTTCGCCATGGCTTTGTCTATCTTCGTCTGAATAATTCTTTTTCTTCTAACTTGGCCGGATTTCTTCAATACTGGTGCAGATCTGGACAATTCTTCAGATTCAGAGGATATTTGCAATGTATTGGACATTGATAAAAACTCCTTTTCTTTTGTAAAGCACCTGTAATGAATTCCTGCAATTTATTCAGACAAAAATGGCCACCGGAGCATGAATAGTGAATTTAAATTATAAAAATCTGCACTTTTCAAGCCTGCTGCCCCAAAAATTGGTGTTTAATTTGCACATAAAGAGAGCATGAATCCTTTCAATCAACACCTGAGCTCCTGTAACACCTGTGAAAACAACTATGCAGACAAAGATCAACCTCCTCCAAAGCATGCGCCAAACTGAAGCTTTTAGCCTTGTTAGCACTTTGTCTGAACAAAATCCTTCCTCTAATGGGGGCGCACTTTTCCTCCTGGCTGCAATTCTTTACCTGTGAATTAAATTATTCACCCATATGGCTGCCCATGCTTATATAACCTTCACAATTCTATAATTAATAATTGCCCTAACAATTAAAGGCAATTAATTAATTAAAAATCATGCTTTTCTCTTTTAAAAATAGCATGTTTAAGGACAGCCATCCAATAAATTAAATTAATCCAATTTAATCCTTCACACAAGACTTCACTCAAGCTTCACAAAGGTGCTTTGACCATACCATCGAAAATAGAAATTAATTTAATGTTTTAATGCCTTAAAAAACATTAAATAATACCCAAATGGGGCGCACTTTTTGAGAGGAAGAGGGCAGCCATTAAATAAATTAAATTTAATGCATTTAATTCCTTTCTTTTATTCCATCTTTGACTTGTTGACCTCCTCCAAGCTTGGGCGCACTTTTTGAGAGGAAAGATTAATTAAAATAATCAATTTAATCCTTTTATTCTCTCACCAAAGGGGGCGCACTTTTTTGCACATGTAATTCTATTTTTAAGAATTTTTTCATAATGGGATTCTTTACCTTGCAAGGCAGGCACCAAAATCCCGTGATCCACTTAAGTGATTTGACTTTGACAATGGGATTATTTACCCTGCAAGGCAAGCACTAAAATCCCATGATTTCACTTAAGTCACTTTCCTTTTATTATATCATGGGAATTTTTACCCTGCAAGGCAGGCAATAAATTCCCACCTGCCTGCAGCCTCTATTTTTCCCACTGCAGCTTAAGTGACTTTTATAACACGGGAAAAAGTACCCTGCCAGGCAGGTATAAAATTCCCACCCCGCCTCGCGCTTATATTTTTCCCATCGCAGCCTTAAATCCTTTGTTTTCCAAAATGCGCCCATCCCCGCAGGGGCTTTTTTTCGTGCACGACTTCGCTTTTTCCCTGATCCGCACTCTCCGATGGCGACTTCCTCCGGCATAATGTGCGATATGTTTTCCATGCTGCCCAGCCAAAATCGGGCTTACCCTGAAGGAATTGCTCCAGAGAAATTTCACGTAAAACAAAACGGACACCACAAAAACACGAAAAATTGCCAAAAGTTACAAATAAAGCCCAAAACTTAAAATAAGTTAAAACCCTTCTCGCACATAGGAATAATAACATATTCGCTCATAATAGAGTTAAAACAGAGCGCAAATAGCCTCATACGGGCTCAAAATAATTAAATACAAATTTCCCGCAGATAAATCCCCGACGATACGTAATAAAACAATTTTGGGCATCTGGGTATTTGGCGAAAAAGGCTAATATGGCTCTTTGGGATTATCTTGACGCAATACAAGAACTTTCAGGCAATAAAAACAACAAACGACCCATTATTTTAAAAGTACGAAATTTTTTCGGATAGGGTAGTCGCAGATTTCAGGGTGAAATTTGAGTGACACCAGTGGCTCCGGTCTGTGGACATCTTTTTCTCTTATCGAATGACAAAGGGAAAAGATGAGATCCCAGATCTCTGGTTTCGTATCTTGTCCTTTGGGCACGGGGTCAGGCAAACAAACACAACACAACACAACACCAAAACAAGACAAAACAAGGAAAAACAAACAAAGATTTATTTATGTACATACAGGTTTTACCCTGCTTCTCATGTCCGAACACTTTCAAAAGTGTTGCCCATCAAAGGCAACGGCAATTCAACTCCATCCCGATGAGCAAGAATGAAGCTATCTCGCTCTCCGCGATCTTTTTTTAATCACAAAAGGCCCTTTCCATAGTGAATCGAACTTTCCATGCATGCTTTTGTTTCTCTTCTTTTGTCCCATAAAGGACCCCCATTAACTTCAAACTTTCTTTCCCGGGCTTTTTTGTCGAAGATGACTTTCACCTTCCTTTCGATGCTCACAACCTATCTCGCAACTTGAGTTTGTACTTCCCTCAATTCAGGGCCTGTGTACATGATTCTTTTATCAATAAGATCCGTGAATGTGGAATCCTCCAGGTGGCTTTAAAGTCGTAGGGGTGCAATTCCAAGGTAAGAGGCAGCTCCGTGTCTCTACCATATAGCAAAGCTGAAATGGGGACATGCCTATCGCCTCTTTCGTGTGATTCTATCGCCCATAATGCATCAAACAACTTTTTATGCCAAGTCCTTTGATTTCTCTACAAGCTTCATGCACGATAGTTACCAAGTTTTTATTACTAGATTCACTTGACCATTCCTCGTGGATAGTAGTTTGAAGAATGAACAAGTGATCCCATAAGTGTAGCAGTAATTCCACCAACTCCTCGTAAGAAAGATTCGAGCGTTGTCTGCACAATTTTGTCGGGCACGCCAAACCCGACAATAATATTTTCTTTTATAAAATTCGCACACTTTCGGCGGAAGTGGCATTCTTCACAGAATAGCTTCTACCCACTTACCGAAATAATCAAGAGTCTGTTAGAATGTAATGATGACCTAAGCACCGAAGCCGGGTTAAGCATTCCAATAAAATCCATACCCCCTCGTGAAAGGTTCTTCAATCACAATGGGTTTTAGAGGTAATGCAGTAATTTCACACGCCCAACAAAATGTTGGCATGCTTGACACTTAGCTACCCATTCTCGCAAAGATTGAAAAAGGGTGGGCCAAGAATACCTTGCTCGAGGATCTGTGTGCAAGTGACTCTGGCCGAGAAATGACCACCGCAAGCCATGTCATGAAACCTGTCAGTAGTAGCTGATCCCGTTGAGCTTTGTCCACGCATCTCGAGAAATACGCCATCAATTCCCTTTTCAGACAAACCATTATCCCAAAGAACAAAATCTTTGGATTTAAGTTTGATTGTTCGCTTTTTTTTCTCGAAAGTTGATCTGGGCATTCTCCATACGCCGTAAAGTAAGCAATGTTACCGTACTCACCTCTACCGATCTATAAAAAGTACCGCAGTAAATCTTCATCTATCCCATCTTGATCCACTTTGTGCATCGATGTTTTCATCTCCGTCATTAATTCACATGCACTCTTCCTCGAACTAGCTTTGTTGGTTTAATATCCGTGTCATATTCTTGAACTTTTTCACCCATGTGCCTCTCAATAATCCTAACTTTGAGTAAGAATGGATTTAATCGCAGATTCTGGAACCAAAACCACAAAGTGTGTGAGGAAAGAATATAATACCTGAATGCTTTGCACGCCTTCACCACTGCATATGCGTGCTTTTCCATTGGAGTGTATTTCAACTCATAGGCTTTAAGAGGCGTACTCATGAAAGCAATAGGAGCTTCTGCATCCTCTTGATTTTTCTGCATCAGAATTGCTGACATGGTGTGTTCGGAAGAATAACAATAAAGAATAAATTCTTTACTGAAGTCGGGTGAAACCAAGACTGGAGCTTTTGACAGGGCCTCTTTGATTTTCTCGAAAGCTTCCTTCCCTTCGCTGCTCCATTTAAAATCTTGTGTCTTCTTCATCATATTCGAAATATGACGGGTTAGCTCAGCAAAGTCAGGAATGAATCTTCTGAGAAAATTCACTTTTCCAAAGAAAGAGTGAACTCCTTTTTTGGATGTGGGCAAAGGCAATGTCTGAATGGATTTGACACGCTCTGGATCTATCTTTGTTCCTTCTTTAGAAACAATGTGCCCAAGCAGCTTTCTTCTTCGGTTAAAGAAAGATGGATTTCTTAGGATTCAAAGAAATACCATGCTTCATGGTATCAGATGAAGACCTCTTCCAAGTTTGAAATATGCGTGCTTCTATCTTTGGAAAAGATCACAAATCATCCAGTACACAACTATGCTTATATCTTTGAGATGAGCAAAGGCTAGATCCATAGCTCTTTCAAATGTAGCACCAAGATTAATCAAAGCCAAACGGCATCTTCTCGGTATGCGAAGGTTCCCAAGGTGTGATGAACGCCGCATTTTTGTATTGATCTTCCTCGCCACCTTGACTTGATTGTATCCCGAGAAGCCATCAAGCATGGAAAGCATCTCGATCCAAAGTGACCACCGCAGAGTGTGATCCATGATGGGGATGGGGTAGTTATCCTTTAATGAAGCTTGATTAAGGTCATGGAAATCCACGCACAACCTAATCTTCGCCACTCTTCTTTTCTTACAGGACTATGTTGGCCAACCACTCCGAATGATGTATGGGATAGATAATCTTGTGATCTAACAACTTCCGGATTTCGCAAAGATGGTTCCCGAAATGGTAGGGTCAGTGCCGCCGCAGCCTTTCGCTTGAAAGGGTTTTTGTTCTCGGTTTAAGTGGGATGTAGTGTTGAACTTCCGCAGCTGATATGTTTTTAGATCCCGTAAGACCAGCAAAAACATCCATGTATTTCTTAAGAAGCTTAGTGAAAGCTTCCTTTTCAGCTTTCGAACAACACTTACCAGATTTACTAATTTGGGATCATCACGCTCCCAAATTTAGTAATTGTGTGTCTGAGGAAGAGCCTTCCTCATTTTCTTCATTTTTCTTAAGCATCCGATCATGCTTATCAAACATTTCCTCAAGAGATACCAAGCCTTTGGGAATTTTATTTCCTTTAGCTGGATAATCTCCCGACTCCCGAGACGCCAGCATCCATTTCTCCGACAAAGTGGTCCGCTCTAGAGGTGAATTGCTTTCCTCATAGTAGATTTCTTCAAAGTTGTCTTTCTTCGTTGGAGAAACGCAGCAACTGCGTCATCATCGTTGAAAACCTCGCCATCAGCTGGACGTTGTCAGAACCTTTGGGTGAAAACCATTTCCACTCAGTAGTCTCCCCGTCTAAAGAATGCAGGGGCTGATCCGGATTCAACAAGGCTGCAGCATCATCGCGAGCGAATCAGCTCTTGAATTTTGTTCTCTCTAATGTAAGATACCGAGAAAGCTGAAAATCCAGATAAGCAGAGTAGACCCGATCTCGTAGTGCCGCAGCTTTGTCTTTTTTTGACTTGGTAGAGGCCCCTTATCTCGCTTCACAATCAGCTCAAGATCTCCTCTGCGTGTAATAATTTGATTCCCATTGTTTTTGCTCGCTCCATGCCTAACAACAATGCTTCATACTCAGCCGTATTGTTAGTATTTTCGAACATCAATTTGAAGGAGTGCGCATGCACCTTCCCTTCAGGAGAGATAAGAACAACGCCTGCGCCGGATCCAAATGAACAGCAGCTACCATCAAATTCCAGAGTCCAAATCTTGTTATCAATTTGATGTGATTCTCGAATCACCGGTTGAATTTCTTCTTTATCCATTTCTAGATAATAGACTCCGTGATCCGATTCCTGAAACAAGATCTGAGATCTAGGATCCTCAGATTTTGATACTGTGTACTTAGATTTCTTCTCAGGTTCCAGCTTCTGATTTACTCCTTTGATTGGTATGTGCGCACAAGACCAATCCATCTTGACTTCTCCACCCAGCTCTTTGCAGAAATTTCTACTCAACAACATGCCATAAGAGACTGGAATGTCTGCTACAAGGATAGTCATTTTCAGTCTTTTATCTGGAAAAGAAGCAAGTACTGCCTGCGCATCTTTGATTTGCCCCACAAGAGGGACTTGCCTTTCCATGGAATAACATCTTCCGATGGTTTTTGTCAATGTAAGACCCAAGGCATCAGCAGAACTTTGGGTGCATGACGTTGTTTAAGCTCCGTAATCCAAGATGCAATTGCTTAGCTTATGTCCGTTGATGAGCAAAGACACATAGAATGGCTCAATCCTTTTTGATGTAGCAGGAGAAGGGGTGGAAGGAGAAGAACTTGCAGCAGCATTATTTGAAGGTGGAGTAATCTTTGGACTTGACAAGATACCCCGTGAATTATTGTTTGTTGGGCTGGGACCATTACTTTGCACATATTTGACCAATCTATTCAACTGATCAGGAAATGCCCTCAAATACTCAGCTTCTGACATTTGGACCTTATTTCTCTTGATGTGATCAATTATGTCAAAAGCTTGACTTGCTTCAGCAGGATGTGCGTTGGTTCTTTGCTGTGAATTGAAAGAATTTGAATATTTATCCTTGGGCGCTAATGAAGAAGGAAGAGTGCTACCTCTTTTCAAGATAGTAACATCCGGCCAGGATCTTCTCTCTCTTTCCGGCCGCTTGTGGATGCTTCGGCATTTTGGCGCGTCTCGAGACCTCAAACACCGCAAAGTGTGACCATCGTAATCTTCAAAAGATTCATAATAGCCATCACGATTCATAGTCCGTAACCAATATTGAGTCGCCAATGGATCTATAAAGTCTTCATCATCGAATGATTCATCAATGCCGAGATCCTCTTCATTAGTTTCCAAGTTATTCCTTGGAGCAGCTTCTATTGCCAAACGCTGTGGTGCAGCAGCAAGTCTGTTTCGATTTTGATTTTGATTTTGACCATTGAAGGTCCTAGTAGGAGCTAATCTTGAGGGGGTCGCATTCCCTGCTTGAGAGATCTCGCTTGATCTCGCAAGCATGTCATTAGCCAATTTCTGCAACAAAGGATCAGAAGTACTTGCAGAAGCGCCATCACCTTTGTGAGATGGTTGTTTCAGTTTTCCAGCCATGATCAAGTCGTCCTCAACCTCCACGGCAGCATTTTGTGCTTCCAGCAGATTTACAGGTCTTGCCCTTCTTAGCTGATATCCAACTTCAGCAATAGAGCGTTTATAAAAACGCCTTTTGATTTTTTCGTCGCTCAATGCGGCGTAATGGGGATTTTATACAAAATCCTTTCGAACCTTGCAATAAAGTCCCGCATGTTCTCGCATTTGGCTCTTTCTTCAATCGCGCGGGCTTGGGTGATCAACGCATAGGCCCTCTCGCAGCTCAATCTTTTCGTAAATTGCTCACGATAGTCGTCTGGGCTTGGTTATGGTGCCAGGAGCCAGCCGATAGAACCATTCTCCAGCCAAGTCGTGTAGAGTCTCAATGAATAGCCTGACTGAGACATCTTCATGCTCCACTGCAAGCACACCACAAGATATGAAGAAGGCCGCCAAATGATCATCCGGTTTTGCTTTCCATCTCCAAAGAATTTTGGAAAATTCTTTCTGGATCCCTTTGGCAGCTCGTGCATAGGTGGAGCCAAGTTCGAGAGGTCCAAAAGCCGCTCCCCATGGAACAGGTACAATTTGGTGCGCCATGTTAACTTGAGCACGTCTCCTCCTTGTGTAGACTTGATAGACTTGATGGATAATTCCAGCCACCGGATTATGCTGAATACGATCCGGATCTGGATGGGTGTGTACTCTCCTTCCTGGTGAGAGACTAGATCTGCGGCTTCTAACTTGAGGAGGATGATTGAAATTGAATTGCTCCCCGCAATGGAAGAAATGATCGGGCCCTTCCTCGCGCCTTCACGGATCGGGTGAATGGACGTTCAGCCAAAGTTGAGATTTGTATGGAAAACACTCGATCTTCAATAAAAGCTTTGATCTCGCAAAGATAGTTTTCCTCAAATGAGTCGCTAAAATCAAGTTGGCTAGATTTTTCGCATAAGATCAAACCTAGGCAATCATGAGATAAATCTCCTCATTTAACCGGTGAGGCTCCCTGTGTCGATTTGTCAATATAAATGTGTTATTATCTATCAGGGGGTTTTACTTTAACCACTTAGTTCATGAACCATAACTAAGAAGTTTTGCAGCAAGTAAGCAACTGTTTAAGAAAGGAAAATTATAGAAGAAAGAAGTAAAGGAAATACAGAGAAGAAATGGGGAAGATGTGCATCCCAATTAGTAGATAGCAGAGCTAATTGCATGCACATAGAAGAAACTTAATAGATATGAACACACAGAATTATAAAGCAAAGGCAGCTCTAGATCCAGATCTAAAATAACACAAAGTTTATCAAGAGATCTAAGATTCAAAGCAAGAAACAAAGTACACCGTGACACAAAGTTCTCCGGAAACCTGCTCCTTTGTATTCCTCTCGCTCCAAGTCTCTCGTGGGTTCAAAGACAAAGTCTAAAACACAAGATTGCTGCTTACAAATTCTGATTGATCATTAACCCGGAGGTTCTTCTCCTACTTATAGAATGTAGGAGGGAAAGTACAAATAGAAGACTCAAACTGAACTAAAGTATGAACAACAAGTAAAGATGACATTTGGCAATCATCCTCAACTAACTTCTTCTTAAGTGACACATGTATCACTTAACTAATAGAATGGTTCCACATGACTTCAAGTAATGGTTGCAAAACCAATAACTTAGAAGTTTTACAATTTCATCCGGGAACATAGAAAATAGAAGAAGAAAGAATAGAAGAAGTCATGCCAGCTGTAATGTTTACATCTTCTTCTTGTTCTGATATCTGATATACTTTTTTAACATATAATTCAAAGCATCCTTCCATCTGCTTTTAGCCATCGCTTCCTTTCTCTCGTCCCGAATCGCAAAGCAACCCTTCATTCAACACTTTGCTGCATGCTTCCACCTCTTCCAAACTCGGCCCAAACCTCGCAATGTCTGCCTGCAGCGCCACCAATCTATTGATAGAATTCATCGTGAAAGGCTTGGTAGCTTTATCAATTCTCTTTTGCACCATCAGAAGAGAACCTTCCAGGGAATTATGCACCTCGTTAGAAACAATCCGCACGTATGAAGTAACACCTCCATCCACTCTTTCCTCAGTGAAAGAAATGATACTGTCTGGTAAATCTGATGTTCTACTCTCAAGCGCCTGCATCCTTTTCAGCAAAACTCTGCAGATTTCCAAACGGAAAGATACTGCAAACTCTAGCTGCTTCCCCTTCTCGACTGATCCATCCGGTACAATTTGTTCTGCAACCAATACATCTCTCGGCAGCTTGTTGATCTCGGCCAAAATACTCAAAGTTACTCTCGCAATCGTATTCATGCCTTCTATGCTTTCCATCGCCTGCTTTAGTTGATTTGTTGCATCATTTCATAACCTTTAAAGGGTCGGCACTTCCCCAAGTCAGCACGTAAGTTTGATTTAATAATCGATCCTTCCATTCGTCAATAGCCTTTTTACTTGATTGCTTGATCTTCCATTTCCCGCATAAGATGATCACTCACCGCTCAAATGGGTGAATGGAAGGTTTAGCAACCTTGGCTATGATCTCACATAATTGAGATATTTGCTTCTCGCAGCCTCTTCTTTCTCCGCCTTTTCACCGCAAGCCTAAGGAACAAAGCATCCATCAATGTCTGCGTGTCCTGCTTCAATCCTTCAGTGGTAGCTTGACCGAGTGGTATTTTGGTCACCGTCACATCTTCTGCCGTGAGCTCCTCTTCTATCTTTCCTTCCGCCGGAATTGATATCTCAGCAAACTTCTCTCCCGAATCCTTGATGATCAACCTAGAAGTTGCTTTAGCAACTTTAGGCCTTCTGTCTCTTCTGCTCAGATCCTGAAGTAGCTGCAAGTCATGCTCCTCTAAGTTCATCTCTACTCTTGCTTCCGGAACCAACTGCAAAGCTAACCATTCCGAGAAGTTACTTCTCGGGGAGTAAGAAGTCGCTGAGTGCACTACCATCTCCCGCTCTGCATCCTCTCCGTCAGAAAGTGCCACAGTGTCATGGCTGCCATCTTCTGAAACATCCAAGGACAAAGCTCTTTCGAACTCCGTCATCTGCAGCTTCAACATCTCCTCTGGAACGGGTGATGAACGAAGTGGCTGCGGAGAGAAAACGAACGTCGCCGGATTCAATGAAGGCATGGAAGCATCCCGCCGCCGCGTGCAATAGTTGGTGAATCTTCGGGTACGGAGAAGTCGAGTCAAAGCTATGGTCGTAGAAGTGGTCTTCTTTCTCTTGAGATCTTCTCGTACTTTCAACTTCTCGACCTCTCACGCTTTCTCCTTCATGCTTTCGCTTGAGGGAATCTCCGCGCCGAAGTTGCCCGTGATTTGATTCATCAATACTTCATCAAGGCAAGATCCCTTCACAAGAACTGGGCTCAAGTATTCACCAACACAGCTCTCCGATCTTTCTTCAATCAATGGCAGCCTCCAATGTTATCCTCGCAAAGATAGCTTTATCTCCTCCCATTTGATGGTAAGTGTCAAGTACCACATTCCCATCATCTTTAAGATCCGCAGTATCCGCGCTAGTCCAAAGTCGAACACTTGCTTTTGCTGATAGCCTGTTGAAATCTTTCTTTCTAACCTCGTACTCACTTCGCACTTCATCCGTAAATCTTCTAACGAAGGCACATGTGCATACTCGGGAGATTGTCTTCCGGCTACTCCAAATGGATCAAGTTAAGCCGCAGGGAAGAACTCGCTCATATACTGGATAACATTTTTGCGCTTCCATCCTCGAGCTCGTGGAATGCCGATGCAACCGTAATATCCCCATGCTGATTGGGAAGAAGCCCGTAGACTTGTGCCGCTTGATCAAGGTCGTGTAACTCCACAAGTTGCCGCTCAGCTCCATGGCGATCAATCTATCATTCGGATACCGGGCATCTTTATGGTTCTCCGTAAAAGCCCGTAACCCCGAGGTATGTGAAATCTGCAAATTGAATGAATAAACGCCAATCTTGACACCGCTTCCCACGCTCTCGCTTACCCCGTGAGTCTTCAAGTCTTTGTCTAGCCTCGCAGATGAAATCGTAGAAGAAGTCATCGCTGATCACTTTGAAGTCTTTCGCACGCAGTGCAAGAAGTCGTGGGTAGCACTCAAAATGGGGTCCTCGAAAGAACACCACATCTATCCAAACTTGGAAAAGACACCTGTGAAGTCGCAAAGATACACCAAGTATGAAGTCATCTGAGCCGAAAGTACGCTTCACGCCCCAAGCCGCTCACCGATGTCCGCTAATAATTTCCGACTAATTGATTATAGAATCAACCTTGTTGATTTCAATGGTCCCGATGAAAGCATACATCCATGTACGGAAAGTGTAGGCATTCGCTTCGCCATTCAACCCGCATAGCAATTTGACGACATCATCTCGCCTCCCGCACCAAATTGGACCGTGGAAGAGTTCTCGAACTTTCAAGGGGATCTAGGCTTCTTCATGAACCGGCTATTCATTATGCTCACACAATCAGCTCTATGTTTCTCCCATCTACCGTCAAGATCCCGAATGCTAATAGAAGTCACCACCTTTCGACGGAATCTTTGACAATAATTGATGAACTCCGCATCCAAACGAATTATTGTCTTTCCCGCAACATCACGCACCGATCCGGATGAAGGATGATAAGATCTAGCACACTCCATCACGAACTCGCAATTGGGTCATACATGGAAAGCCGCAGCTCTGGATAATTCCACTACTTTTGACCGCACGCATGAGTGAAGTCTTTCCCGCCTGGATCTATCAATCAAATCGTAAAGAGGTTCTCGGGCCTAGATCCGTGTCTCCTATGTCTCGCAAGTTTGGAAGCAATGCATGAATCCATCGTGCTCTCTTTTTCATCTCCTTTCGCCATGGCTTTGTCTATCTTCGTCTCAATAATTCTTTTTCTTCTAACTTGGCCGGATTTCTTCAATACCGTGCAGATCTCGACAATTCTTCGATTCGAGGATATTTGCAATGTATCGACATCGATAAAAACTCTTTTCTTTTCAGAAAGCACCCGTAATGAATTCCCGCAATTTATTCAGCATAAAAATGGCCACCGAGCATGAATAGTGAATTTAAATTATAAAAATCTGCACTTTTCAAGCCTCGCTGCCCCAAAAATTGGTGTTTAATTTGCACATAAAGAGAGCATGAATCCTTTCAATCAACACCGAGCTCCCGTAACACCCGTGGAAAACAACTATGCAGACAAAGATCAACCTCCTCCAAAGCATGCGCCAAACTGAAGCTTTTAGCCTTGTTAGCACTTTGTCTCGAACAAAATCCTTCCTCTAATGGGGGCGCACTTTTCCTCCTCCCGGCTGCAATTCTTTACCCGTGAATTAAATTATTCACCCATATGGCTGCCCATGCTTATATAACCTTCACAATTCTATAATTAATAATTGCCCTAACAATTAAAGGCAATTAATTAATTAAAAATCATGCTTTTTCTTTTAAAAATAGCATGTTTAAGGACAGCCATCCAATAAATTAAATTAATCCAATTTAATCCTTCACACAAGACTTCACTCAAGCTCCACAAAGGTGCTTTGACCATAGCCATTTAAAATAGAAATTAATTTAATGTTTTAATGCCTTAAAAACATTAAATAATACCCAAATGGGGCGCACTTTTTGAGAGGAAGAGGGCAGCCATTAAATAAATTAAATTTAATGCATTTAATTCCTTTCTTTATTCCATCTTTGACTTGTTGACCTCCTCCAAGCTTGGGCGCACTTTTTTGAGAGGAAAGATTAATTAAAATAATCAATTTAATCTTTTAATCTCTCACCAAAGGGGGCGCACTTTTTTGCACATGTAATTCTATTTTTAAGAATTTTTTCATAATGGGATTCTTTACCCTGCAAGGCATGCACCAAAATCCCGTGATCCACTTAAGTGATTTGACTTTGACAATGGGATTATTTACCCGCAAGCAAGTGTGCACTAAAATCCCATGATTTCACTTAAGTCACTTTCCTTTTATTATATCATGGGAATTTTTACCCTGCAAGGCATGCAATAAATTCCCACCTGCCTGCAGCCTCTATTTTTCCCATTGCAGCTTAAGTGACTTTTATAACACGGGAAAAGTACTCGCCAGTGCAGTGTATAAAATTCCCACCCCGCCTCGCGGCTTATATTTTTCCCATCGCAGCCTTAAATCCTTTGTTTTCCAAAAATGCGCCCATCCCCGCAGGGCTTTTTCTCGTGCACGACTTCGCTTTTTCCCTGCTGATCCGCACTCCGATGGCGACTTCCTCCGGCATAATGTGCGTATATGTTTTCCACCTGCCCAGCCAAAATCGGGCTTACCTGCGAAGGAATTGCTCCCAGAAATTTCACGTAAAACAAAACGGACACCACAAAAACACGAAAAATTGCCAAAAGTTACAAATAAAGCCCAAAACTTAAAATAAGTTAAAATCCTTTCGCACATAGGAATAATAACATATTCGCTCATAATAGAGTTAAAACAGAGCGCAAATAGCCTCATACGGGCTCAAAATAATTAAATACAAATTTCCCGCAGACAATAGAGACATTGTATAACTATATTCGTGATGAGACTTGTAGTGAGAGGTGAGTGAAAGAATAATTTTATTAGCGTTTATTAAAGGAATAACATAACTTGAGTTAGAGGCTTAGTCAAGCCTTGAGTCATCCATCTCTCTGAGGAACTATCAAGAAGTTTTTAAATCTAAAACTTCGATTTCTAAAGAACAAAATTTCTGATTTAGACAACCTAGGATTATACTATAATGGGAATAAAAGGATTCTTTTGGATAACCAATGACAACTCAAAATAGTGAAAAGAGACAAAAATTATCGATAGTAAGGTAATCCCATTCAAGAGAAATCTGATCCAAAAGAGTGGTTAAAAACAAGCTAATAGAGGTAAACAATGAGTTAAAAAGGAAAAAGTTATGCTTCAACTGTAGGGACCCATGGACACCCAACCATCATTGCCTTGGCAAAGGGTCAATCCATTACATTGAGGTAGTTTCTGATGAGGAAGATGATGGAGAGAGTTGATCAAAAAGAAGAAGAACAAGCAAAGGAAGAGGAAGTGGTTCTCATGGGTGCCACACTTGCTACCTTATCCGTACCACCTAGTTTCTATGCATTCCAAGTTAGAGGAGACCTTCATGGGCAACAAATCACTGTGTTGATAGATAGTGGAGCTACACATAACTTCATTAATGAAAGCTTGGTTATTAGGATGGGATTGAAGATGGAAGATTTCCAAGGCTTCAATGTGATAATAGCGGATGGATATTCACTTTCATGCACAAAGAAGATCCCACAACTTGAGCTCACTTTAGACAGTCATGAGGTAAGAGATGATTTTATGTCATTGGCATTGGTGAGATGGATGTAGTACTTGGAGTATAATGGCTGCAATCTTTGGGTGAATTCATCCAAAATTATCAAACTATGGAATTGAAATTCAAGGTACAAGACAAAGAAGTTGTTCTATAAGGTATGAGGAATGGTATTCCTCAAGTTGTGACAACCAAGAGTATGGAAAGATCTTCCAAAAGAGGGAAGATTACATGGGCTACACATTGTATGGTAAAAATGAACTACATTTTTTATTACAATAGTTTTATCATGATGATATTCAACTTATTTTGGACAAGTATGCTAGGGATTTGGTACAACAAAGCCAAGATATCATGAAGGAAAAAGGGAATGAAGATCTTGATGACACTCCAAGGTATGAAAAGAATGGTAACATATCATATTTATTGCTGCATATTAAACCATTTTAGATTTTTTTCCCCATGATAATATGAAGCATATGGACCCCTTGTTCCAAATTCATGATTGTGAGCATTATGAGAGCTACATATTGTGGCAAGAGCTCTCTCATTTGATAAGCACATAATCTAGACTCTTAGAGAACTACAACATGTTGTATCTCTTGCACATGGCACTGGCATTTGAGTTACAATTTCTTGAGGGAAAATGATTTGTGGAAGGGAGGATTGTAATATCCCTTCTTGAAAGTAGCAAGTCAAAGACCCTTAAGCCCATTCTTTGTTTTTTTAAGTGCTTCAAGGTGGAAAATAAGGGGAAACATTTATCCCAATAAATTAATTTTAAGTACATAATGAATTTTACTATAGCACTTTAATTATTTATTAGTGATAAGATAGTAAAAGAAGAAATCACTTTATTTTTATTTCCCAATAGTGAGAAAAATATGATCCATATAGGGACATAAAAGCATGGGGATAAAGAAAAATTAAAGGGAAAAATATTAAATAAAGTGAAGAGAGTTGATTGGGCCTTGTGTGGGCTAATATGCCAAGAGAAAATTATAAAAGGAAGTCGCCACACTCTATTGAGGCATCACTTTTGCATATTTTCACATCTGAAATTTGGTTGAGCTATTTGCTTTCTATTTTACATTAAATGACAAAAACCCTTTAATGTGTTTGCATTAGAGGACGAAAACCCTCTATTACAAAAGTCAAGAAAAGAAAACTCTAAATCATTTGTGAGAGGAAGCTCTACTCAAGGTTTACATTGAGTTTCAAGGAAAATTTTAAATTTCATAGTAGCATTAAAGGCCATAAATTACATATTTATGCATTCTCCAACTAGGTTTAAAGAAGAAGTTTGTGGTTGATTTTTGCCATGCAATTCCAATTGCTTTCTAGAGGAGTGACCCATTTGTGGGAGGATTCGAGAACCCTAGGGAACAAATGTATCAAACATGATTTCTATCTCTATGATCCTATTTCTGGAGATCAATTCCATCTTATTTACATGTGATTCGGGCTTTAGAAACCTCTTTTCCAACCATGCCTGTAAGCTGATTTTCTGCTAACTTTAATAAATCTTCTATCTCTTCTTCTTTGGTCTAAAAATTATATTTTTAGTGTTCATGCCTATATAACAAATTTTATAGTTTAGACAAAGAATTGAGTTATTTTACATCATTTTTAAGTATCAACCATCTCTAAGGAATGTCACATTTTCTTGAAGAAAATCCGATTTGTGATTTTTTTATCAATATATCTCCTATTATTTGATATTATTAAATAAGATTTACAAGTATTCCTTTAGGGGCAAAAATTATCTCATTCGAACATTGCATTTTCTAAGGCCAAGATCTTGAGTTTGGTGAGTTTTGGAGGGGTTCTATTATTTTGCTAAACTCGATGATGTTCGTTGGTCAAGGTTTCATGATTAATTATTTTCACACTCAATTTTGATTTTAACAAATGACAAGTGTTTGTTAATGGTTTTCTACTTATTTTGGCATAAGATTTGAAAGGCTTTAATAATATTTGGCTCACCTTTGAGGGGTTTAACTCCTCTAGGGTATCATCCTTTACCTTAGAAGGGTTCAAATTGCATATTTGTAGGGTTATAACAATAGTTTCATAATCTAATTTGTGAGCTTCATCTCAACTTTTGGTCATTTCTTGAGTCCCCCTAAAAAGGGACATTACAATATGCAAGTAGAATGACTTAGCCACTTTGAGGGGGAAACCTCTAAACCATACAATAAGACTTAAGTGTTTAATATGATGATAATATAATACTCTCTAACTCCTATATATACCCTACTATGTTATGCAAGGAACCAAGGTTGGCCTACTAAGCATATGAGAGCATACATAAATATGATATGACATATTAAGAGATTATGTTAGCCACTTACTAAAAATCGATGTGTGTGTGTATGCGTATGCGTGTGTGTGTGATGAACAAAAATAAAGACTAAGGGACCTAAGGTGGGGTATTATGTATTAGTGTTAATCTAACTAGAAGGACTAAAACGGTGTAATAAATGAAATAAAATAGTAATTAAAAATATTCTAAGTAAAATAAAAGCTAACTATGCGAGATAAGGAAGAGAAAACGCTTAGCTAATTGGAGGAGATCTATTGCAGAAAGTTATCACGGTGTTTGAACACAAAACTCGGAAGTGTAGACGATCACTCAGGAACCCTGCGAAGACTAGATTTGGAGGATCTGAATAGACTTGGGCACCTAGAAGGGTACTGGGGCACCCCGAGGTGCCTTGGTCTACCTGTCGGGCGCCGCTTTGCGTAAAAGCTTAAAACGGGTTACGGTATGGTCACAAATTTGTTCAGAACCCCCGCCTGTCTATCGCACTAGATTCACTTGGATGACCCAGTGTAATAACCTCCAATGCAAAGAGAAGTAGCAAACCCTAGAAAAAATAAAGATGCAAATGATTGGATCATCACCGAAGCGTTGCCCTACATTTCGGACCCAGATGTATATCTAGTGAGTGTGTGCATGTTGTGCCTCAGGTGCTCTCGTGTCAGCCACACTTCATGAAATAGTGAGCAATATGAACTATAGAAAATGTAAATAACATGTGTGCATGGAATAGAATATAATCCCCCATGAAGTGTGTGTGATGCAGATCTCCTAGCCTTGATACATGGCACTATGTGGATGCAAGTGATGCAATGGATGCAACTCTAATGCAGTGATAGTAGCATGTGACGTTAGGACCCTCATTATGGTCTTATAGCTTTATATTTATAGGGCTCTCCGGTTTAATTTCGTAATTAATCCCAACAATGCCGACTAGGAAAAGGATAAGAATGAAAAATGGATAGAAAGGCCACAAAAAGAAGCGGGAAAGGATATGCATGGACCGGGGTGCCTAGGGTGGGACAAGCGCCCAAGATCGGGCAGGGTGCCTGACGATTTTGTGCTAACCCAAGGGGCAATGTAAAATGGACGGATAGGTGTTGGAAAATACACGAGAATTAAGAAATAAAGATGACCAAAAGGTGAGATTAATTAGTACTTTATTCACTTGAGAACCTTCTAAATAGTAGTATAAGATCGGGTTAAATAATGTCGAAAGTGCATAATTTTGTGTCTACATCATGTGTGTGTGTTAGCGTGCGTGCATGTGTGCGTGTGTGAAGTTTCCTAGAAAATTTTGTCCACATGGGCTTCAAAATATGTTGGAGCATTTGTTAACCCAAATGGCATTGTTGTCCATTGGTAATATCCATAAAGGACAACTAAATACAAATTTTCAAATTCCTTGACTCTAATTTGGTAGAATCTTGATTTACAATCAAACTAATTGAAATATTTACACTTTGTTACTTTTCGTAAAATGTAGGATTTATTTGGTATTGGATATGGATATGGCTTTGTAATAGCATTAAGAGGCCTATAATTTATAACCATTCTCTATTTTCCCTTTTCTATCTCGAATGCTTATTGACCATAAATGCATAACAATAGGGAGAGATTGATGGCTCAATGAATTTTGTCTCTTTCAATTATTTTATTATTTTCTCTATATCCTCATAGTTAGGCAAGGATTATAATTCTTTTCCCTATCTTGATTTGTTTTCCTTCTTTCAAGATTGTTTTCATTTATGGAATGCTCTTTTGCAATAATTTTGGGGATTGTTTGAGCAAATATTCTCCATAATTCTTTGTCCTACTTTTTTATCTCTTTTAGGACAATATTGTAGAGGGTGTTGTATTATCGACTTGGGATATTTCTCAAAACATAAATTGATCCTTGGGCTTTGACTATTTCTCCTTGTATGGTAAATAAGACACTTGGGGTGTGCTTCCATAAGGAGAGGGTCTCCATGAATGCACCACCTAACAAGATATCTACAAGCTTATAATTATGCATCAAGAAATCACAATAGAATGCCTTGCTTGGATAATCATGGGTCCCGATGCTTATACCTATCACATAAAAACATTTCCCTAGACATCTATGGATTCATAGTACTAGTTCTTGTTTACCTTTTCCCAAATTTTTTACACCTAGTCCTTTAGCGAATGAGAGAGATGCACTTGTATCAACCTAGGCATCTACAACTTTTCAAGCTATTTCTATAGAGATAAATTGGGAAAATATTCAATTAATGAGTTACGTTAAAAAGACAAGATTCAAATCTTCAAGTATAGGAACATAAGTACATACCATTCTGCATTTGAAAAGGTCTTAGACATGAGTTATCGCTAAATCTTTTCCTTTTATGTCTTCTCATTCTTGTTCTAGGACACATTCATCTTCATCAAGATTGATACCACAATCTTGATCCGATTCTAAAATAGAGGTCTTCTTCTTCTTCTTTGAAATATTCGAGTTATCAAAGTCTTATGGATCTTCAAAGTCTTCGAACATATAATCATTCATTGCCATGGTTTCTCCGAATTTTAATGGCAATGGCATTTCTTGTTCCTCATCATCACTTTCTTCTTGAGGTAGGGTGCTGGATTTATTCTTAAGCCATTTTTATTTTCTTTGTAAGCCTTTTCAAAATGGATTGGACTTGGTTCTAGTCTTCTCTTCGATGGAGGAATATGATGGTGACCATGTTGTCTCGCCTCTGTTATATCCTCTTATTCTCTTCCTCTTATGACATGTTTATTGTTGGCTCCTTCTTCACTTTGTCTTTCTCACCATGTTCGTTGCATCATTGTAGTCGATATTTGGAAATCATCAACCAATTTTCCTAGTAATCAATTTCTTTGTGTTCTTGCTCTAAATATTCATTACTTACGTCTTTTATGATTGGTTCATAAATGTCTTCTTGTTGATAAAGATCTTTTCAACAACTAAATCCCACCACATTGTTGCATTTGAGGAATAAACAACTTTGATAGTACAATTTTTTCAAGAGCATTATAGAGCAATATGACCCGAATTCTCGTAGATAAGACATTTAATAGTAGATGAAGGTTTACATGAAAAAAATTGGTGACACAGATATTGGTTTCACAGAGCATATGTATGGCATTGGGGAAAGAGCAACGCTTGAAGGTAATGTGTTTACGATGCTTCATTTCCTTTTGACAAATGGGAAACACACCCAAAAGGAGGGTTCTTGGGAATATCGTAGTGAACACGAGTAGATTGATGTTTGGATAGCTTTTGTCTAGCCTTGGTTTAGGAGACAAGTTGCATAGCTCGTTGATGGGCAAAACCAATTATGTCAATGAGAAACATATCAATAATAGACATTCCTTTGACACCAATGTATTCAAGCACTTTATTAACAAGATTATAAGGAAGTGAACTCAAAAACTTCATTTATACAAAGATGTGAAGTATGGGAATGCCCTTCATATGCAAGCTTTAAAATTGAGTGGTAAATCTTTCAAATTGAAAAAGATCACATAACAACATCTTAGCTAACCATTTTCTTGCTTTAGCGTCATGATTACCTTTCAAGAGACACAAATATGTTAATCATAATTTGGAATGAAGTTCTCATAGGAACTTCTTGTTGGTAAATATGAGCATATTCCACTTGTTGTGACTGTTTGACTTTCATTTGAGGACTATCCCTCACAATTATCTTGTTGCAAACATTTTTGTAGGTCTTCATTAATTCCCGAGGCTAATCCAATGGTCTACATACAATTGCACCAAGATGTTATTCAATCCAAATGATCATCTATATTCAAATACCATGGTTGTATGGGTAGTTGGGATCTTTGTATGAAAGATGGAGTTCAGATTTTCCCTCCTTATTTGATGTGTCTCGCATATAAACATGGGACAAAATCTAGAGATCCATAATTTGACTCGCACGACTTCTACAGTTTCATGAACAATTTTATCAATTTGTTCCTTAGGATTTTCCTTTACTTTTTAAATTGTTTCTTGCTTTTCTTGTTGCTCTATCCATTCCAAGTTGTTATCTAAAATAACTACCTTATTATCAACAAAAGTCAAATGATCTCCAACACTATGCATCATATTAAGAGACAAGTCCGATATTTTATAATTTTTTTGCATGCATCTTTTGTGGACTCAACAAACTCATTCAATTGCTTGATCACTTTCATTTAATTAGAGATGGCAAAGACTTGACGTACAATATGTACATCTCTACATAGATAATCAAAATTTCTAAAAGTGAGAAATATAGTGGGAAACATAATTTATATGCTTGAAATCAAATGAAGCTTCTTTTTCTTTTGTTGCTGATTGATTGGAAAGCATAAGAAAAATATGCTATTTTTCCTCCATTTTGCTTATAGTGACCTCTGTAGGGAGGCCATCAACAACCTTTGTAAAATGTGGTTCCATCCTCTTTGTAATACTTGAAAGTATTTTCCCTAGGAAGTGTTGACAAGGTTGCCGGGAAAGGTTCATGTCCTTCAATTACCTTTTCTTCTTCAAATTCTCCAAACATATTTCCGCTTCTAGTATTTCTATGAGATTTTCTAGAGGATGAGGAAAAACTATATCTAGAATATTCATAACCTATGGATTGTGATAATGATCGAGGTAACACATGAACCGTGTTTCCCTCAAGTCTCGGATTGGTTTTTCTTTATGCATATGTTTTGGGGCAACAATTTTTATCCAATCCAACTTTCATTTAGTGGGTACTTCAATGGAGTCTATAACTCCCTTTTGAAGTTGTACAATACCACCAAGTGTTTTTAGCATGTGGAAGGTTTTCTATAATTTTTGGATGGTTTGTGTTTGTCATAGAGTATGAGACTTATATATTTATGGAGGCATACTTGAATGGGCCGATCATATTAAGACCGTAGACAAAAGGAAACATACCCCAACAATCAATTGATCCATGTTTTACTTCCTTACATCCTGGGTCTCTTGAACTCACAAAAAGGTTCGGATAGAACTCATAACAAACATGACGATCTTTCAATTAAGATGAATAAGCAAACTAACATGCATGTTTGAAATGAACCTCTTTTGTCACACAAAGTTACATAAGATATTGGATTTATATTTTTAGGTACTAATGGTTTTATATGGACTCTAATAAAACCAAAATTAACATCTTCGTGACTGGGAAATATTCTATTTAGATTGAGGATGTAAAGGTAATAACTTAGTCTAGTATGCTTTTCCATGTTGGTATTCTAAATCTATCTCCAGAGACTTAATATGTGGTGAACAAAAGACTTACAAGTAATTTTATACAAGACTTGTTAAACATATTTTCTCCTTTCAAATCTGATTTCTTATAAACATTGTTGGCTTTAATATCAGAAGGAGAAAAGTTAACTATTGAACATGGAAGAGATTTTTTAATTGTTTCGATCCGAGGGTCTTGATTGAAGAAATATGGTCTACTTCTTGTTATTGCTCTTCATAAAAATATTTCATTCAACCTCATTGATGATTTTGAAAGTTGAAGAGTCTTGAGATGCTTTCAAAAAATTCTAACATGAGTCTTCCTTTTGCCACAAAGTTTGAATCAACGAAATCAACTGGGATTCCTTGATTCAAGAAAATAGAGGCAGAAATAAACTATGTAAGAAAATTTTAAAGCTCTCTAAAGAATTCAATATGATTCAAGGCAATAGATCTTCAAGAAGGTTACTCAATATTTTTTGAAAGAATGTCTTCCTAAGGCTCGTAATTGGCTCTGATACCATTTGACAAGAAATGACTTCAATCTTTGATCTTGGGAGGAAAACAACACCGTAGTCTATGGTCGAATTTATGGCTTGATAATTATATAAACTTAAATAAATTACAATTTTTTACAAAAAATGGAGTTTGAAATTTCTAATATCCCTGTTTGCACTAAGCACAAGGATAAAGCATACTCTTTCATGCAGTACTCTCTAGTTTCTATGATCTATTACCTAAAACATATTCCAACGACTCTATTTATGAGAGAAAGTTGGTGAGCTCCTATCGATTCTTTACGACAAAGATCTCAAGTTACCTTCTTCCTTTACAACACGAAAGTGTAATTTCTTTCGAGAGAGTGTTAATTACCGTCTTCCTTTACAACACAAAAGTGACAATTACAAAAGATATTATCCACTATCTTAAACTTGATCTTGATTTTACCATGAGAATGTACTAGTGGATCCTATCGACAAGGTGATGATGTCGTTGTGGAATGGTGGTCCTTTACTAGTTCCACTTTTAACACAAGATTGTCAACATTGATGGTGGGAATAGTGACACCTCATATGATGTTTGTGTCTTCTTTTCGAATATCTATCAATACCATCACCATTGTACCCGAGAATGATGTGGAAATAAGATTCCTATTTAAGTCTTCTCCTTATGACCGTATGTACAACAATATCATGTGAATGTTGTTCTTCCTCGTATTGTGATCATGTAATGTCCCCTTCCCTTCACCGAAGGCCTAAGGGCCAATTTGAGTCCTAGCCTTGGTCATACCCAAGGGGCTAAGGACACTGGAGGCTATTGGGTATGAATATCTATTACCACCTAGTTCATTTGTTATAATTTTGCATTGACATGAGCATAAAGTGACTTGGTGGGACTAGATGTTATGTTTTCATTGTCATTGGGGGAGGGGGTAATGTTATAATATTGCATCCGGGGTCATTTATGGTACTTTAGTGTTCTATTTCTTCATTGGGGTCACTAAAGTCACTTTTAGTTCCACATGGAACTCCCAACGTGGAAAAAGGTAATGAAAAGTTATAAAAGGAGTTTGGGGAGGAAAGGGAGCTCACACTTGCACTCTCTTATTTTTTTCATTGTCAACTACCGCTTATAAATTTCTAGCTTGTGGAATAAGATCTCATAGGGACCCTAGTTTCGTGGTGAGAGATCCATCCGTAGCTAGCAAGGCATTCTTTGGTGGTGAGGGATCCACCCCATCTTGTCATTTTAGAGCCGATTCAGTAGGTTGTTTTACGTAAATAATTCTCGAGCTTCTAGAGCGGAGGGTTTTGAGGATTTTTCGGTCTTTTTGTGAAGAAAAATCAATGGTTTCTAGACCATTTTTACTACAACAATAAGATCAAGTTTGGATGCCATGTTTTAGAGACTTTTCAGAGGGTTTTTGGCCTTTTTCCAATGGGAGCGACCCACTTTTGAATTTCACAGCTATTTTTGGAGGGTTTCCCAAGTGTTATTACCAGATTTGGAGGTTGGGGTTTCATTTACATTATTAATAGAAGTTATTTCCAGATTTTCAAAATTTTTGCACTTGTATTTGGAGAGATTAATTTTTGAAGTTTTCTAGCTACCTAGGGAATTCTGTAATTTTATAGTAGTGACATATTATCAAAAAATTCTAAAATAATTTCCTAGCGTTAGTTTCATTTTTAGCAAGCTCTTTGCAAGTTTTCAAGGGTTTTGAACAAGTATTTTATGTGTTTTTAATCAAAACTATCGGTTATTTCTTACAAAAATTATAAATTTATTTTTCTACAATATATATATATATATATATATATATATATCTATATCTATATCTATATATATTGTAGCAAAATAAATTTATCATTTTGAGTGGTATCCCATAAGGGATATTTCAATGGTATCGAGCGATTGTTTCTCTAGCTTGTTGGGTTGAAAGATGGGAGACAGAGACAATGATCACATGGGGGTGGACTTAATGAAACAAATATATATGTTTATATATATATATATATATATATATATATATATATTGTAGCAAAATAAATTTATCATTTTGAGTGGTATCCCATAAGGGATATTTCAATGGTATCAGAGCAGTTGTTTCTCTAGCTTGTTGGGTTGAAAGATGGGAGACCGAGACAATGATCACATGGGGGTGGACTTGATGAAACAACTCTTCACCACTATGGTGAAGCAACAGAGACTACTAATCTCTATTTGAGCCAACTCACCGAGACATTTACACAGGGCAGATCAAGACACAAGCAAATAGAGGGAAAAAAAGTGATAGGGGACACATGGTTCGTAGAGGTGATAGTGGCAACACAGGGCAGTGATCTCCTCACTCTTCTACACGGCCTTTAGGAGTTCACGAGCCTTCATTCTTGAAGGACCGAGAGGTTTCATAGGTATGACCGCCAATTGATGTTTTGGATGAGGATTCTTGTTAGGAGAGATACCAATCTTTGAGCGAGGGTTTTGAGATAACACAACATTCCAGAGTATTGCAAAATGAAGATTGGTAGCGAGTCCAAAAGAGATCATCGATATAGGTGCTCGAGTTCAGCAATGGGTAAATTGAGACAAATCTCCATTCCACACTTTGATGGGTCTAAGAAGTGTATCGCACAATCCTCGGATTGAAGTCAAGACATACTTTGACTTGAATCCCATGCGCCAAGAGTGTGCAATTAAATTTGCAATCCTACATCCGGAGGGAGATGCACATGATTGGTGGCATCATGGATTGATTATACAGGGGCACATACATATTGATACTTATGCAGAATTCACACGGAGGTTGATGAGTAGATTTGGCAGGAGGGACCCTGATAGGCATTTTAGGGAGTTGACTCACTTGAGACATACACGTTCCTTAGATCAATACCGGCAAATTTTTAGAGACTATCGAGTTATGGTTCAAGATGTGTTGGAGATGAGACCGAATTCACTCTTCATAGTAGATTTGATGATGCTCTACTGGATTTGTTAAGGCATTTGAGCCTTCTTCTTTGCATGAGGCTATTAGGAGAGCACGTGACTTGGAGTTATCCACTCAAAAGTTGAGGTTTTCACCTCGACATGTACTTCTAAGGTACCTCCATCTAGATTCGATAGTTCTCAAAGAAAAGGTGTCCCCGCCAGAAAGATGTAGCGGAGAAACCATTCATATCTAGAGAGGATAGAAATGAGTTGAGGCGAAAGAAACTATGTTTCGATCGGTGCCACACAACTTGGGCTCTAAGACATGATTGTAGGGTTAGAGGGAAGGCCCAATACATAGAGGACTTCGAGGAGAGTGATGGTGACGAGGAGTTGGATATTGTGGAAGGATGCAGATGTTGAGTAGGAGGATGAGACTTTCCCTCATGAGACTATTGCTACTTTGTCTAGTACCCCAAGGTAAAAAGCATTCAGAGTTAGGGGAGTTTTATAGGGCCAACGAGTGGTGGTACTCATTGATAGTGGGGATACCCACAACTTTATTGATGCATCATTGGTTGAGAGGCGAGAATTGCAGGAAGAAGATCTTGAGGGCTTCAACGTGGTTGTAGCCAATGGAGAGTCTATGAGGTGCACACAGTGAGTCCCATAGTTGAGCATCATGAAAGGTAACTATACGCTATTCGATGATTTCTATATTGTTGGTATTGGAGAGACCAACCTTGTGCTTAGAGTACAATGGCTTCATTCCCTTGGTGAGTTCTGGACTAACTTTCAGACGATGGAGCTGAAATTTAAGTCTAAAGGGAGGAATGTGATTTTGAGAGGTTTATCTTCGGATGCACCCAAGGTTATCGTGGCTAAGAGGATCGGGAGGATTCATAGGCACGATGGGGTTGATTGGGCAGTACAGTGTTTGGTTTCGACCAAGAAGATAGAGGATGGGCAACTAGAGTATCATGTGGATATCTAGGGCCTATTGGATAGGCATAGTGCATTTTTGGCGACATACCTCTAGGTGTGCCTCCGGATAGGGATTTGAGCATGTGATTGAGCTTTAGGACAATAGGTCGATGGTTACTACCCTTACCGTCATCCCAAACGGTTTAAGGATGAGATTGAGAAGACTATACATTAGCTCATTGAGATGGGGCACATTAGACCTAGTTCTAGTCCTTTGCTTCATTAGTGGTATTGGTGAAGAAGAAGGATGGTACCATGTGGATGCGCATTGACTACCATGCAATAAACAAGAAGACAATCAAGAATAAGTACTCGCACCACACACCGATGAGTGTTAGACGAGTTACATGGAGCAATCTATTTTTTAAAATAGATTTGCGATCCTGGATATCACCAAATCAAGGTTAGGAGAAGGATGTGCATAAAATAGCTTTCAGATGCCATTATGGACACTTTGAGTTTCTAGTGATGCCATTTGGTTTGTCTAATGCACCAACCACTTTTCGATCTTGCATGAACCATGTCTTCAACGCTATTTGTGGAAGTTTATTTTGGTTTTATTCGATGACATATTAGTCTACAAAGAGGATTTAGGAGGATCACATTTGGCATCTTGATGAGGTCTCGAGTATATTGGAAGCTAACTCGCTATATGTGAAGGCTTCAAGTGTGAGTTTGGCATGACGTAGTTGTTATATTTGGGATATGTGATCGGTGGGGGAGTGGTGAAGGTTGAAAGGGAGAAGATACAGGCAATAGTGGATTGGCCACCACCCATGACATTGACACAATTGAGAGGGTTCTTGGGACTTTGTACTTAGTACATGAGATTTGTGAAGAACTTCTCTCGGTTCACCGCTCCATTGACAGACTTGACCAAGAAGGGGGCCTTTGCTTGGTCAAAAGCAACACAACATGTTTTTTATCACCTCAAGGGAGTGATGAGTTTATGCATGGTTCTTGCATTGCTAGATTACTCTCGACCATTTGTGTTGGAATGTGACGCATCAAATGAGGGCATCGGATCGGCTTTTATGCAAGACATGTACCCCATTGCTTATGAGAGTCGAAATTGAGCTTTGTGGAGAAAGGGTACTGATTTATGAAAAGGAGATGTTGACCATCATACATGCCTTGGCCAAATTCAAACAATGCCTTGTGGGCCACAAATTTGTGGTTCGTACAGATCACAACTTGAGGTTCTTCCGGGGATGAAGGATCTCAATGATCGCAAGCAGATATGGGTGAACAAGGTACAAACATACGACTTCGACATAGAGTACACAAAAGGTAAGAATAATGTTATTGTTGATGTTTTATCTAAGAGACCTTACCTTACTTTTATGCTTAGTTCTATGTCGAGAGATTTCAAGAGATTAGAAGGCTCACATACTTCTTAAGTATTCCAATAATCAATTTGCATGTGAGATTATGGATGGTATTATACGAGGATGAGAGCTACTGATTTTTGGATGATCTCATATACTACAAGGACAAGATTTTCATTGTATCGGGGTTGAAGATGAAGGAGAACATCCTTCTGGACAAAGGCATGATACACCATTAGCTAGACATCCTGGATACTTCAAGACATACATGTTTATCAGAGAGATATTTGCATGGAAGGGGATGAAGGATGATGTCCTTAATCATATCAGAGAGTGTATGGTTTGCCAGCAAACCAAAGCCCAACATTCCTTTCCAATGAGATTACTTCAAACTTCTCTTCCCATTCTTGAGCGAATTGGAGAGTATATCCATGGATTTTATCACAGGACTTCCCTTAGTGCATGGGCATAATTGCATCTATGTTGTAGTTGATCGGTTGACTAAGTATGCTCATTTCTTTTCTCTGCCCAAGGGGCATGATGCACCAGATGTGGCTCAGGTATTCTATACATGTGTTTTTAGGCTTCATGGTTTGCCTAAAAATATTGTTAAAGTGGAGTGTATAAGATCTTCATGAGCACATTCTAGTAGGAGATCTTCGAGTGCAGTCTTACCGAGTTGACCCCTAGCACGAGCTATCATCCGGTGACGAACAAATAGAGATAGTCAATAAATGGGTAGAGGGCTATTTGTGCAGCTTATGTGAGTATTGCTACAATACCACCTATCCAATGAGCATCGACATGACTCCTTTCCAAGATTTGTATGGGTATGATGCTATGCCATTTGTAGATTTAGTGTTATCTAAAACCGAGCTCCCAAAGCTCGTGATTGGCTTCTACAGGAGAACTAGGATATTCTAAAAGCTCTCAAAGAGAACCTTCAGAAGGCACAAAATCAACAAAAGATATATGCAAATAGGCACAAGGTTGAGAGATCTTTCGAGCTGGGAGATTTAGTCTTCCTCCGCTTACACCAATACATGCAGTCTTCACTTAAGCATAAGGGTGTAGAGAAACTGAAACTACGATTCTATGGTCCATACAAGGTAACATGACATGTGGGGGCAACATTGCATATGAGTTGGAACTTCCGCAACATAGTAAGATACACAATGTCTTTCATGTTTTGTGCCTTAAGAAGGCACTTGGGCAACATATTTTACCTTCTACAGAGTTGCGACCATTGGACGAGGAGGAGAAGCTGGTTTTAGAGCCATAATCTATTATTGAGGTGAGACAAAGGAGGCTTAAGAGTAAGGTGATCACAGAGTATTTGGTGCGGTGGAGAGGATTGCCACTTGAGGATGCTACTTGGGAGGGAGAGCAAATCTTACAACATCCTAGTTTGCATTTGCTTGGGGACAAGCAAATTTCGGGAAGGGAGGATTGTAATGTCCCCTTTCCTTACATGAAGGCCTAAGGACCAATTTGAGTCTTAGTCTTGTTTATACCCAAGCGGCGAAAGGCACCTTGGAGGCTATTAGGTATGAATATCTATTACCACCTAGTTCATTTGTTATAATTTTGCATTGATATGAGCATAAAGTGACTCGGTGGAACTAGATGTTATGTTTTATTGTTAAGGGGGTGGATATTGTGTTAGGGGTCACTTATGATACTTTATTATTCTATTTCTTCATTGGGGTCACTTAAGTCACTTTTAGTCCCACGTGGAACTCCCAACTTGAAAACAAGTTATAAAAGTTATAAAAGGAGTTTGGGAGGAAAGACAACTCACACTTGCATACTCTCATATTTTTCTCATTGTGCAACTGTTGCTTGCAAAATTTCAGCTTGTGGAGTAAGATCCCACAAGGACCCTAGCTTCGGTGGTGAGAGATCCATCCCTAGCTAGCAGGGCATTCTTCGGTGGTGAGGGATCCACCATAACTTGTCATTTTGGAGCTGATTTAGGGCTGTTTTATAGAGATAATTTTCAGAGCTTCCAGAGGAGGGTTTTTGAGGATTTTTGGGTCTTTTGTGAAGAAAAATCAAGGGTTTTCATATCATTTTTGCTACAAAGCAATAAGAGCAAGTTTGTAAGCTATTTATAGAGACTTTTCAAAGGGTTTTTAACCTTTTTCCAAGGGGAGCGACCCACTTTTGGATTTCGAAGCTATTTTGGAGGTTTTTCCAGTATTATTTTCAAACCGGAGGTTGGGTTTTCATTTGCATTATTAATAAATGTTGTTTCCAGATTTTTCAAAAATTTTGCACTTGTATTTGGAGAGATTAATTTTTGAAGTTTTCCAGTTGCCTAGGGCATTCTATAATTTTCTGGTAGTGATTTATTATTTAAAAAATTCCAAAAATATTTTCCTAGTGTTAGTTTTATTATTAGCAAGCTCTCTACAAATTTTCAAGAGTTTTGAACAAGTATTTTGTGAGTTTTTAATCAAAACTAGTTTGTTGCAATTTCTGGTTATTTCCTACAAAAATCTAAAAATTTATTTTACTGCAAAATACACAACACTGCACATCTTTTGAGTGGTATCCCATAAGGGATATTTCATATCGATCTTGATTTTGATGTTGCCATGTCCAATTTGTCTTTTGATCAAATGAATAAACTAACATAGTATTAATTCATTATTGATTCAAAGAAAATAGTAATTGTACCTTCTCGGCCACCATGTTGGCATGTTCTAACATGAGTGGTTGTTGAAGCTTGAAGGTTTGTGGATGTTAATCTTGAAAACTTTGTATATCTTTACTAAAACACCTTTTAATATTTGTTCTTGGATGAAACAATTCATTTTAGAGAATCAATTGTTCTTGGTTCTTGTTAGATTAACTCCAGGATCGGGTGGATTATCATGATACAATGTGGTTGCAAGATTTCAATTCATCCAATCATCAACACCATTTTCTTACCCGCGACATGCTCAAAAGAATAACTGAATCTATTAAAAAATCTTTCCATTGACAATATTTTCCTCTACCATCTTTCCTTCCTTGATCCTTTTCCTTGAAGGTTTAGAATTTTGTACAATCAATTCTCGATGGCAATGTTTTAAATCGATTAATTTTTAGGCAATATTTTCTAAACATTTTTTGACAACATATATTCCTTATCGAAGATATCCATTTGCAGATTTCACCAGGATACACACCTCCTGCAAATTCACCTATATATTCTATAAGATTTTCCATGCAACAAAGAACTCCCGAGAAACATTAGAAGCATCTTTGAACAATATATAGTTTTATGACTTTAGCACATGCAAAGTATGTAGAGGTCTACTTCCTCTTTTTCTTTTATTTTTTATGCGAGCTCATTGCAGAATCGTAGGGTTCGACTATTAAGGTTGTTAAAGAATATAAATTATTCAACAACCTTAATTTGTCATTATATCACACTTCTTGGCACTATGTGACATGTGTGTCTCTTTGTTTCTTTTCTCTTACCTCATGGGTTTTCTTTTGTATTGTAAATTTACTATATAATTTGTTTTTACTTTATTCACAATTTGTTATATTTGGGTTGCCTTATTTATTTCTCTTTTATTTTATTGTTTTCTCAACTTGGCATATTTACGAAGGATTGTCTTCTTTCTCTTCTCAAAGCTTATGCTCTTCCCCGATGATGAATCCATAAGTGGGTAAAGTGGGTTTAAAATTATTTACATAGCCCTATCCAAAAAAATTACATAAAAAGTTCTTAATCACCGTTAAATGGATGTCAAATTTAAGGTTGGAATTAAAAGTGAACACACATAGACATTACAGCCCATCACCACCCCCATACTCCCTCTACTACTCACCCCCTCCCCTCCAATCTACCCTTGTAGAACACCTTTCGGCGTAAATAGATAGAACATAGTGGAGTATTAGATCATAGTGGAATGTTAAGCTTTAAAAAGTGTACACATACTTCAGCAAGATTATGAAACTAATCAATGGAACATGGCCATAAGACCTACAAAAGAGACTATAGAGCAAGTGGGTTGCATTACACACAAAGAAGCATGGATATTCATACTAATATAATATCTAAGGGTCTTGAATAGACTAAATCAATTTCAACCAATCAATAGTAAGTCTTATTCTTAATGCTCTATTGTTCCTATTTTGCTTTTTCCCAAGATTGAAAAGGGAGCATGGATATGCATACCAATATAGTATCTAAGAGTCTGACTAGACTAATCAATTTCTAACCTTCACCGAGTCTAATCATTAATGCTCTATTGTTCCTTTTTGCTTTTTCCCAAGCCTTCAAAGGGAGGGACCTTTCCATAGGGCTGACAATGAGCCTTTTGTCAGTCTTGCTTGGTAGAATGCTTATCCAAGATGCCTACAACCTATTTTTATTCCATTTTTCATGCACCATTAGTATTTGCTGAAAGGCACCATTCGTATTTGCTGAAAGGCTAACATAACTAGAAGTAGGCTCTCAATGATTGATTCCAAATGCCAATGGTGATGAGTTCTACTTGTCCTGCCTAACATACCTTGGTCTTCATCTTGCTGTTCTTTTCTGATGACGTTAATCATTAATTGGGAATCACCTTCAATATACAAATAAAGTAATATTTTGTTGGCTTGCCATTTGGACTCCTCATATAATGTGCAAATCTCTTCATAGTTCGTCTATTCCTATCTTCGCTGGTAAGAAGCAGGTACTTATCCTTCACTGTTTTGGATGTCTCCTCCTACACTGGAAAGTCTGGGGTTTCCCATTGAAGCACAATCAAAATTTAGTTTCAAGAATGGCCAGCTGAACAATCCCAATTAGAAAGCCTCTTTACTTCAACATGGGGATATCTATAGTGGTTTGGATTTTTCCGAGCTTGGCATATAGCTAGCTTTTCTATCAGAATGATACTTTTGGAGACTGGATTAGAGTTATGATACCAATTTGCCTTTGAGAATATTGACAAAATTCTTTTGGTGATTGGAATTGATTTGAAAAGTTCAGTTATTTCTTTCTAGTCACATGTTCTAGCAGACAACGTTGGGTACCAGATTGTGGATGCTTGATCATCCCTGAGGTGACCTATACTGATTTTCAGTCGATAGACAGGAGTTCCTTCTGATCAAAATCTGGGGCATTATGTTTTAAGGAATTGTCTCCATAGCTCCCTGACCTGATTTAACTCTTGATCATTTTCAGTCTCCTTTTCCAGCTAAATCATAACATCTTGTGCTATCCACACAACATATATGTTCAAACACTGGTGTAGCTGCTCCAGTGACTTAGAAAGGCAACTCATAGGCTGCCAAGAGACTTGCAGAGAGGTTTTTAGGAAATATGTGGTGGTTTTGTTCCTAAATTCAGATATTCTTTTGAGGATTGCAACTAGGATTTCATGCAATAAGCTACTATGTATAATGTTCCACATAAACAATACTTCAAATATGGTATTATCACTCAAGTCCACAAGCCAAGGTGCAGGGAACAACATTTAGATAGCATTTTGTCCTCTCTAGAGCTTCTAATCCAGGGGTGACTTCACAATTCAAGTTTTTGATAAAGATTTATTTTTGTTATCCTAGGTTTTGAGCTTAAATCTTACATCTCATTCTGCTTTTAATCGTCTCTGTAGTGTGCATTAAATTGTCATCTGTGAATGCCAATTCACTATGTTTTAAAACCTGCAAAATAGTATAGTTGCAACTCATCATTTCGATTATGTTTTTCCACAATGATAATCTATACCATTTTTGGGTTTATAAAATAGCAATGTGAGATACAAACTGCCCTTGAGCAATATTGAAAAGAAATTACATAATCCAAGACTTTTTATCCAAAATCAGAACGGAAAAGCAAAATTATAACTCATCTATACAGGGCCTGCTATATAGCAAGTAATTATGCATCATAAAACCTCACTTTATAATAGTATGAAGTGGTCTCTCTTATTACAACCATAGTAGTTCCCAAATACAGTCTCATAAATATACAACACAGACCTTTTCTTGCAATACAGCACAATGCTATTTGATTTTTTCCACTCAACTCTTGACAACTGTGTTGAAGCACAATCGTTTTTCCACCAACATTTAATGTACATTTTTGGCATCACCATCCTGATAATTATAAAGCATGGATATTAAATATTAAATATAATACTTAGATATATTAACATCCACTAGTCAAACAACATATTACGAAGTACTTAAACTTAGATCTACTGAAAATATGATTTATCATTATTGGGAACTACATGGCACTTTAAATGCCACAAAATTTCCATATTTAGACTGTAAAGTAGCTAGATATTCAAATTTAATGCAATTTAAGGAAACTTCAGAAGACTAGGATGAGTGGATTGAAGTTTCCTTCACAGGTAAATGATATGCCTTAATCCCTAATCAAAACAATTATATGACAAACTTGCGCTATACATTTTCTAATATGATTACCTGTTTCACATGTAAATTGCTCGGAGTAGAATATCATTGAGAAGCTTAGTGAGATGCTTCACAATATATTAATCAAGTTGAAGCTACTTTCTCATCTGAGTAAAAGAGTTTGAGGCACATTTGTCAAACCAGATGACCCTCCTCCAAAAGACGAAAATCCACTGCTACCTTGATTCCCACCAAATGACTGGAAGCCACCCCCTGCATAACAAATTGCAAAAGTCAAAATAAGCACAGGGCATTGCTGAAAACACAAGACACTAAGGCTACCAACCTGCAAGAATACATCATAGGTACTTAATATCATGGAAAACACTAGTTATCAGGAAGATGCAGTCCAAAAGTAATGACCTCCAAAAATAATTATGTTTTTTTATTTAGAAGGAAAAAATAGCTAGCACTGACATACAAAGGCTACAGCCGTTAACAACTTTTACTTTACCTGAAAATCCACCAGTTCCTGCAGTCGCTGCTGCAACAAATCCTCCTCCGCCTGCAGCTCCAGCAAATCCTCCCCCACCTGCAGCTCCAGCAAATCCACCCCCAGATGCCGCTCCTTTAAATCCACCGCCTGGGAGGTGACTTGAAGAACCAAAGCCTGCTCCAAGACCACTGCCAAGCCCTATTTGCCTCGACTGACCAAAAGCTCCAAGAGCACTTCCAAGAGCCTGTTGTCCAGGGCCAGGCTGGGCTGGTTGGCCAAAGGAACTACCCGTAGTTGGGGTAGGATTAATTCCACCACCACTTCCAAAACTGCTTCCAAATAGATTTGGACTTGATTGTGGAGATGATTGGGCTGCAGGTATACTGAAGGATGCTGGTTTAAATAATTCCCCAGTAGGGACGCTCAGTGAAAATGCAGGATTAGGCTGACCAGTAATCAATGGCCCTCCAAATGGATTGGATTTTGGGACAGTAGATGTGGCAGATCCAAGCCCAAATCCACCAAAACTTCCAATATTTACATCAGCTGTTTGAGTAGTAGCTTCCTCCTCCATGTCTTCCTCATTTGTAACAACAGAGGTCATTGCTGATGAAGAACCTGATATTAAACTCCGCCCCAAGGTAGATGAAGTTAGAGGGGAGATAGTCATCTGCTCAGGGAATAAAATTGCCACATTTTGCCCAAAACTGGAAGCAGCTTGACTTTGCTGAGGAGTCAGTTCTGTGCTAGAAGAATTAGAAAATCCAAACAATGTTGGGGTATTGGACATTGCATTAGTTTGACTTCCAAAACCTGATGATCCAGAAACAGGACCAGAAAACTGTCCAAAACTAGACGCTGTAGCTGATGTGAGAGAGAAAGCTGGAGCAGAAGCTACAGAAGGGATATTGATAAATTCTGAAAATAATGGCTTTGTCTGTTGAGAAGATGATGCAAACAGAGATACTGATGAAGTAGATGTATGTGCCATGGGCGAGACAACAGTTGCAGCAGAGGAAGATGAAGAAATTTGACTGGATGATGAAGTGCCCAATCCTGCAAATAATGGCTTTGAATGAGACGAAGGTGATGCAAATGGAGAAACTGGAAAAGCAGATGTCTGGGCCACGGAAGTAACAGCTGTTGCTGCAGAAGAAAATGAAGAAATTTGACTGGATGACGGAGTACCCAAAGAGGATACATCAAGTTGAGATGTTTTTGTCAGTCCCAACTGAGACAGATCACTATCTGCTAGCCCTCCTAAAACAGAATCCTGAGTGATGCTTTGATTAATAGGTGAAGCAGTGACTGCAGATGATGCTAAAGAGTTACCAGATTGTGCTGTTACACTTTTCCCACCACCAGCAGATAGAGATAAAAAACTGGAAGGAAAGGACTTTGACTGAATAGCAGATCCAGATGAAATAGCATTTTGTGGTTTTGAACTGAATGAAGGATCTTGAGATGTTAAAGTTCTAACATCATGACCTGACGACATTGTCACATTTTTCGCACTAGAAGTAGCTAAAGATGACATGCTGAAGGAAAACAACTTGGGCTCAGGAGCAGCATCAGATACAATAGATTTTTGTGGCTTTGAACCAGACAATGAAGAACCTTTAGGCAAAACAGAGTTGATCTCTGGACCTGAGGAAAGATAGGACTTTGCTTCTGCAGAACTCAATGATATGCCAGACAAAGCATTTGCACTTTGAGATACATTCCCACTACCTGTATGCTTGCTAAAGATGAAGGGTTTTCCAGATCGCATTAAAGAAGGAGATATACTTGTATCTTCTGAAGCATAGTCAGAAGCTTCAGCATTTAATGGCCATTTATCTTCTGTTGTGGACTTTGACGATGCAGATAGATTTGATACTTGCAACAAAGTGGAAGGTCGTGAGCTTTCAGCCGATTTCACAGCTGATGCTACGCATGCTGAAGCGGAATTGTTTGATTCAGCTACTTCTTTTCCACTGTTTATAGAAACAGACTTGATTTGTGTAGATGCTAACTCATGTTGTTGTGAGACTTTTGTTCTATTGTCAATACCAGATTTGCTTCCTTCAAGTGTTCTTCCAATAGATGTCTTGGCACTAGAAAAACCAAAAGATGCTTGGGTTGTATATTCCAAACTGCTCTTCACTGTAATTGGTTTTGAACTCATAACACCTTCAGATTGGCTTCCAACTGTAAGTCCAAAGGAAGAAGTTAGACTCCTATTAGGCTGTGCAGAAATAACAGAAGAAATTCCCAGTAAATCAGAGTCATGCTTTTGGTTTGTTATATCTTTAACTTAAGATGCATGGGAAATATGAGAACTACTTTCTGCAACTTTCTGTTTCAATGAAACAGACGATTGATATGATATGTTTTGTATTGATTGTGAATGGTAGTTTGACCGTTCAAAAATGACTCAGATGAAGGTCTAGCAAACATTCTACTAGTGGCGTCATTTAGAATATTTAGACCTGCAGTGCAAACATTTTCTAGGATAACATTAATGCAAAAACAACTATTAACTTCAAAGACACGTGCACATGAAATTACCTATTTTTCTAAAGGTTCTTTGAACTCACCCTTTCCTTCAGTTACACGGAATTGGTGCATCGGCGACATAGAATCTTCTGGGCCAAACATTCCAGAAGATGTTCTGAGTTCAGAAATTGTACTCTGCGCTGATTCTAATGGTGTTCTACTTCTGGTGGGCCTAGACCTCGGTGCTTGTGAAGCCCTTTTCACAGTGGTCTTTGCAGTTCCAACATTAGCCCATGCCTGTTTATCAAAGAAAGCCAAATGAAGCGTGTTTAAAGGAGTTTACATAATTGACTGTAAGAGCACACATGACATTTTAGGGAATACATGTCTGTGTTTTTATTATCAAAAAATCCATTTAAAAAAAAAAAGGAGTACCAAGGAAGAAGCACTGTCATGGGGTAGCAATTAGAGGATAAACTGGAAATACAATCAGAAAAAAAAAAACTATGAACTTAAAACAAATGATTTTGTGTGAAAAACTCACAAGATCTATGTTGCCAGTATATGGGTTCAGTACGCGGATATGGTGATTTTCAAAATCCCTTACATACATACATACGTATATATGTATGTACATACATACCTATATACATACGTACATACCCACACTCTTTTTAGTCCATAAGAAATACAAAAGTTGAAAAATATAGTAGGATCAAGGTTCAAAACATTCAATATGCTTAAAATTTCCATATGCAACTGCAGAAATATGACAGAACCCATATTCAATATGCATGAGAAAAGTTCCATTGGTGGATTTTTCTGTCATTTTGTCTTATACAAACCACATTTTTCTTGTGTATTTCATCCCTACTTTTCCAAATAAGTAGTAGATTTTCTGGGCATAGCATTTTGTTACATTATATTCACTCACTTGGAATGCTGAAAATGCCCTGTGGGCGCAAGTAATATATGATAGAGCTACTGAAAGAAGCCAAGGATTTGCCTTTGTTACAATGAGCACTGTGGAAGAAGCTGAAGCAGCCATTCAAAGGTTTAATGGCTCTGTAAGTGAGGAGACTGCTCTGATATAAATACAGCTCATTTGTCTAGGCTTTGTATTCATTATTCAGGGATCAATTCGATTTCGATTGATCAGTCTTGCTATTTTTGCACGATAGATCTAATAACCTTAAGCTAGTATAGATAGTGCTTGGTATAGCTAGTATTCAATATGCAGAAAATTTCCATTTTCAAGGTTCAAAACAACAGAAATATGAATGTTTTTAAGCAACTGCAGTGCAACAAATGTACAGGTATGTCCCAGACAGGTACAGGTACATCCCAGGTATGTTTGTGACATACCAGGGACATATCTGTACCATACGTGGGACATATCACCGGGTACGTAGGGGCGGGGGTAGGTTCGCAGGGGTGGGGGATGTACCCATGCTTCACAACACAAGATTGATGCATGCATTTAGGAAAATGCAATTTGGCTATAAAAAAGAGGTCACCATATCAAGGGAATGAATTCAACAACTGAGGAATCAGAAGCTTCAACATTTATGTCAAGATGGCTTATTCTGTGTTATATAAGGCTTACTGGAAAAATCAATTACAATCAATTGAATATGAAGAAGATATGCAAACAGAAGCCAAAGAACAGAAGAGTTATCTCAGGCAGACTACCAAATTCAGTTCTAGCACAAACATGATACTAACCATGAAATTATGAATAATGATTTAAATCTCAAAAGGAATTTTCTTGGAAAATTTAAACATAAATGACACTGTTTCCAATTGCTCATGAAAGCCACCAACTTAACATAAATGTCCCTGTTTCTAATGGATTTATTGATTGTACACAGGATACCTTCTGTTGTATAATTCCAACTAGCATAAGATTCATCGTTTAGTTCTTGCCACTATTATGATCCACATTTTTGGTTGTTTATCGCCCTTCCATACTTTTATCTACAGCTATGGGATTGTATTGATGCTTAGAGTTACCAATTGAAAAATAAAAATTGTACGGACGATAATATTTCATTTCCCTCATGCTTAAACTAATAAAGATGGAAAATAGAAATTCAAATGCTGTGCCACTTCATACAAAACTGTTTCACTTAAATTGCAGAGAAAAGGTAGCCCTAACCAATAATCTGTAATGAGAATAAAACCAGCTTAAGAAAGGCCTCTTTCTATGTGTGAAATCAAGATCAGTATAAGATCAAGGAATTACACTGTTAATGGGATCCCTTCTCATCCTCAACGAATCTGATTCCTGCATTATTGACTCTCTCTGAATGGGACTTTCTTGCTTGCACTAGATGATGGCGAGTATGCAAATTTATGTAATGAGTGTGATTTCAAAGACTTCTCCTTCAAATCTGGAGACAAGAAGCAAACTTCATCTGGGGATAAACCAATGGATTTAAACAAGGATTCCTTTTTTGCATTCTTTGAATTTGCAGATTTTTCAGGAGATATATTTAAAGCCTCCATTTGCTGGGAAAGACATCCTGCCAGTTGCTCAGCAACTGTGAGCTGTGAGTTCACTGTATTATAAAAGCTTTGCAAAGATTGCAGTTGCCTGTCAAAACATTAGAAACCAGAATATTCAGAATATACAGTAAACTCCAATAAAGTAACAACACTATGATGCTGAAAGAACCAGCAGTCTTTTCTTTATTTATCAAAATTTACAAGGAACATAAAACTACACAATCATTGACATCTTCATCTTTCTCTGCATGTTTCTAGTTTCCCATATGGAACCTGCTATAGCCAAGGAAAAAAAAAAATTACATTTATCGGACGATACCAACTAGTACATTAATGTTGTAAATAATTGTCGTGGACGGTGATACCATCGTTCTATATAAGCTCAATCATGAAAATTATGTATGGTGATTGATATTTAGGTGGAGGATCAATTACTCGGTGTTGGGGTTGCTTTGTTTAAGAGTTAGATCAAGTAAATTTATAGATTTCAGCACGATGAACGGATTGCTGGATTTTGGGATGATCGTTTCATTTTGTTTTCAACATATACATATTTTTGTGTGTAATGTCTAAATTCTTGAATGTGATTATAATACTTCTAGACTGACTGATCTATAAACTCCTAGCTCTAGCACTGAATAGAATTCAAAGAATCACAATATATTGCTCTGCTTCAAATCTATTTCAAAATGTCAGTTCCGAATACTTAGAGAATCTAGAATTAGTGTAATTTCCTGTTGGAAACATAAAAATACTGAAACAAGAGTGTAAACAACATGAACAGCAAAGATAAAGCATGAAAACAGTATTGGACACAAGAATTTTTTGTCTGGAAAATCCCTAGATGGGGAAAAATCAGTTGGATGTGGCAAGTGCCCAGCTTCTTAATCTTCTCATGATGAAATATGGATTACAAAGAGTATTAGAACAAATGCAACAGTCCTGCTACGTTGCCAGGATACGGATACGAGCATCGGTTTGGATACGGATACGATATGTGGATACGTCAATTTAAAAACCCTTGGATACGATACGTCTTGGATATGTCCGTACACATATATTAAAATATTATAAATATATATATATATATAAAATATTTTTTTAAATTTTTATGTACATCTACTCATATTACTCATTTTTAGTCCATAAAAAATTGAAATAGTAATACAAAACTTGAATCAATGTTCAAAACATTCAATATACTTAAGACTTTGCATTTTTATTGATCATGTGGCTGCCATACATATGATATACGAATATCATGTCAACATGAATACGAACAAAACTTGAAATTTGAAAAATATACTAGGGAGTAGAAAAGTCAACATGAATACGAACGAAACTTGAAATTTAGTGTTTAGGGTTCGGTTTTAGGGAGTAGAAAAGTCAAAAATTAAAAAAAATGAAATAAAACTTAAAAAAGACGTATTTACGGCAGGATACGTGCCTGATACATATGGGATACATCAGGATACGTCACAGATACGTCTGTACGTATCCGTGACGTATCAGTATGTAATCCGCTTCCGATAACGTATTTGAATCGAGGGGTCTTGGACGTATCCATGCAACATAGCAGTGCTGCTATCTTGCTCAAATAGTTTATTTGATCCATCACTCCAATCCTTTCCAACAACCCACATCATGCAGAGCATCCAAGGTGAAGGGCAATCTTGCATCACAAGAGAAAATTAAAACAAATAATAAATTAGTAGTTTCATTTTCCCTTGTATGCATTTAAATCAAACACTTGGCATACATAAATTATCGATTGGAAGTCCTTGGGACATCTCAGCACAAACAAATCATATGTGTTTGCTTGGTTTTGGAAGGACATGGTGTCGCTAGAGCCATTTGGGAAAAGAAGTTGCAAATCAAGAGTTCATACATGCGTAAAAGTCAGCTCAAGAATACAAAGAAGGGTTCAAAACCCTTTTTTTTTTAGGATCTGTTCATATCCCATGATTTGAGACGTTTTTGTGACAGAAAACAATAGGGGAAAATACAGCAAAGGTCAGAGGGGATAGCAACAAGTTTTTTTTTTTTTTTTTTAAAGTGACAAAAAGAGGGAAGAAGGAATGTTTTGGAGATGTATAGGTTGGGAAGTTCAAGATAACCATTTCAAGATTTGAAACCACATGGATGATGGGTTTTTGATGGATAAGGAACAGCCAAAAACGTCCAAGAGGAATCCCTAAACTGGAGAGAGTATTAAGGCTTTGAAAATAAGCCTAAGTGTTTGAACTTTGTACCAATGCTTGTATGCATCAAAAAGTGTTGTAATCCAAAAGGAGTGTTTTGGGGTATGTAGTAGTCTAGTAGACCCAAATGAAGTGTTTGCAACCAGAATTTCAGGAAAAAGAAATTAAATTTCATCACATAGAGTTTTATGTTGTTTATCTGCATGTGTGCTTGTTTTGGAGAAGGCACATAAACTGTACTTTGGCCAAAACACTAGATTGGCTTCTGTGTAAGGCTCAACCAAGGTTATGAATGTTTTGAATAGGCCACAAGATTCGTTTTGAGTACCCATATGGCCTATCTCCTCTCTCATTCCTACTAATTCGAGGTCTAGTGCAATTCACTAGCTTTACTAATTACAAGATGGGAACTTCAATTTTCAAGTGAACGGCCACTGGAAGGTATTGATAGCATGAAATGGGTGGAAAATCTGTAGAGAAGTTGTGTTTTGGCTGCTAGGACTCGGTTGCCATTCATTTGGTTCCGGCCTAGGCTGCATCAATTGCTATCAAAGAAAGGTTTTTTCTTGTTGGGTGTGTGTGTGAGGACTCCAGCTCAAATGATCAGCAAGTTGTGGAAGAGAAGCTTGCAAGTGGGTGAAGTGATGGCACATAGAGGAAATCCTGCTGGAATCGGAGAAAGACCAAGGGGACCTAGAGTTGCAGACTTGGCAGCGATGATGAGAAGGATCTAAACAAGGTTGGATGCCATGGAAACAACACAAAGAAGGCGAACTCATGTTGATCATGTGAGTGATAATGAAGAGGTTTATGCTCAAGAGCTTGGACTAGAAGACCTAGAGGATGAAGCTGAGACCAGATTTCTTAGAGTTGTTGCACAAAGCTAGATACACCCTGATACAATGGAAGTTTGTATGTTCAAGAGCTTGTAGATTGGATCACAGAGATGGAGAAATACTTTGACTATGAGTCAATGGAGGAGCCCAAGAAGGTAAAGTTTGCTTGTACAAAGTTGAAGGGCCATGCATCCATATGGTGGGATCATGTGCAAACTGAGAGACAAAGGAAAGGTAAGGAGAAAATCAAGTCTTGGGATAGAATGGTGACAAAGTTGAAGGCCAAACACTTTCCTTAGGATTATCAAATGAGCTAGTTTAAGAAATTGTAGAACTTGAGACAAAAGGAGATGAGCATCAATGACTAAACTGAGGAGTTCTATAGGCTCACTATAAGAGTTGGACATGTTGAGGATGATCAAGAGAAAGTAGCAAGATATGTGAATGGGTTGCGTCTTGCAATTCAAGATGAAATCAGTTTGTTAAACCTAAGAACTATGGAAGAAGCCTATCAATGTGCATTGAAGGCGGAAGAGAAGTTTTCAAGAAGGCAATAAATGAACTCCAGAGGTAGAGGAGGTCAGCAAGAGGAAGAGAACAAGGTAGTGGTGGAAGAGGACAACAAAATCATGATGGAGAAGCAAGCAGCAAGAAAATCAGAATTTAAGAGCAAGAGGCGTTATTCTTCTAGAGGGGAGGATCCTTTGGAAGAGGAAGAGGTAGAGGATTTGTAGGCAAGTGGTTTAAGTGCAATAAGTATGCTGGGAATAGAGCTATTGAATGTCCAGAAGAACATCAGAACAGCAATATAAGGGTGGAAGCAAGCAACCATATTGCTCATGGTGATGAAGAGAGTGTTGGATCTCCAATACACACAAAAGAGCCAAAACAAGGGAGGCTCTATTAAAGAAAAAAGTGTCGTTAAAACCATTCAAGGATGTGAACAAACCAGTGCAAAGGAAAAGTTTATTTCAAACTATTTGCGAGGCAGTAGATAAGTGTTGCAAGGTAGTTGTTGATAGTGGTAGCAAGATAATTTGGTTTCTCAAGAAATGGTGGAAAAACTTGGGCTGAAACGGTTAGTGCATCCAACTCCATACAAGGTTTCATGGTTGCTTAAGGGTCATCAAGTGTTGGTGAATGAGCAATGTATGGTAAATTTTCATATTTGGTCCATATAAGGATGGTGTCTTGTGTGATACTATGCCCTTGGGTGTGTGTCATGTGTTGTTGTCCAGTTTATAAGAGCCATGCATGATGGAAGAGAGAACACCACCATTGAGAAGCATGGAAAGCAGTTCACATTGAGCCCATTGAAAGATAGAGGAGGTGAGGAGGACAGCAGTCCCAAAGTCATATTGATTACCGGTAAGGAGTTTTTAAAGGTGGGAAAGAAGGAAGAGACATGCTTTGCTCTAGTTTCAAAGCCCATGCAAGTTTTGAATGCCAATTGAGGTAAGTGATCTTCCTATTGAGATTCAAAATTTGTTGGAAGAATTTGTTGATATTGTGTCAAGTGAATTGTTTAGGGACTACCACCCATGAATCTAGTGCCAAGAGAAAGTTTGCTAAACAAGGCAGCTTATAGATTGACTCCAATGGAGTTCCAATGGAGAACGAAGAGATTAAGAGGCAAGTCTAAGAGTTTCTGGAAAAGGGTTTAATCGAGAGAGTTTGAGCCCATGTGATGCAAGAGCATCATAAGCATTGTCTTGAAAATATGTCTTAAAGTGATGGTATAAGGTCTTAGGAGTCTGTAATGTCCCTTTTTAGGGACTTGTTATCAGCCAATTTTGACTTGAAAAATTAATAAAAATGGAAATTTTGAAAAATTTCAAAAGTGTTACTTTGCGTGATTTATCACCCTCATCACGATCGTCTTGTTTTTGTGATCGTTTCAGTCTTCGTTTGTCCATTTCGGCGAGAACTCCTCCCGCCAGGTCATAAACTGCGTTAAATATTAATTAATTAATTACTCTTTGTTTGATAAAATCAATTTTTAATAACTTTGGGGTTTTTAATTAAATAAATATTAATTAAAATTCATTCGACAAGATTTATTTTAATTGCGGGGAAAAATAAGCTTCCGCTTCCCATTGTCTGGGGATGCCAAATTGGCTTCCCGTGGACCCGGATTTCCCTTTCTGGCAAATTTATTTTAATCCTCCGCTTGTGGGATTTCTTCCACCGATTGCCAAATCAATGAATTGGCAAACGGGCAAAAAATCTCCCAATTTCCCACATGGGGAAATAAAATGGGGATTGCCAGCCCGCCTTGCCATTTCCGCTGGCAAATGGTTGTTTATTCCCCACTTTCCCTGGCAATTAATGCCACTACCCGAAGGAAGAGGAGTCGGTTATTTCAACAGGAAGGGGAAACAGATTACAGGAAGCTTCTTTAATTCCCATAACCATTTCCCCATGAGAGTAATTGAATTTTCAGTGAAAGGAGAATTCTCACGCTCAGACAAAGCTAAAGTGATCATCACGCTTTCATCAAGAAAGGAGGCCAAAGAGCAATAAAATAAAATAAAAACATCAGTCCATAAATCCTCCACGCAGAGCTACTCACAATCGAGAGGGAGGAAGAATACAATTTTATCCACGCACATGCACGAGACAAACAAATAAAAGGAGGGAGCAAATAACAGCCAAAGAACAGATGTAAGATCTCCACGCCTAGGAGGGAAAGCAGTCACAAGAAAACAAGGAAAGAATCCACGTGGGAAGAAAGGAGGCCATGCATTCAACAAAGGAAGGCCAAAACAAGTATCCATGCAGCAGAGAACAGTCCAAAGGAAAACGTTTTGGACTCCCACGCATTGGGACAACATAAAGCCAAGAAACAACAGTTAAAAGACAAGGAGATTCCACGCATTTTTCAGGAGAACAGTCCAAAAACAGCAGCAAAGAACATCACCATGCATTCCATAGAAGTGTCCACATAAGGAAAGGAAGGGATCATCACGCATTGGTTTGTTAAAAAAACAAGAAAAGTCAAAACATTCAACAAAGAATCTCCACGCACTCTCCAAGGTTCTCCACGCACTCTCCAAGGTTCTCCACGCATTCTCCAGGTCTATCCACGCAGCAGGGGGTGAAAGAAAATAGTTTTAAAAAAGCAGGGATAGAAAAGCTCTCCACGCATTGGTTTGTACACAAAGTTTAAAAGATCAAGCTTCTCCATGCATTCCACAACATCTCCACGCAGCATACAAGGAGGAAGTTAATTTTTAACACCCAAGTATTAAACAAAACAAATAAAAAGCAAATATAAAAAGGGTATCAACGCATTTGGAGTTTAAAGTATACACCACTTAGCAGGTAGAAACACCACGCAGAGGAGTAGGAAAGAAGTCTTCACGCAGTCCAGCAGCAAACAAGAAGTCACGTTGGAAAATAAAAGTCAAATAGCAAACCAAAGATCTTCACGCATTCCCCAGGAGTATCAACGCATTTGCAGGAGGATTCAACAAGTATAGTCACGCATCAATCAAAAGAAGGAAGAAGTAAATCTCAAAGTACGCGGTCATTAAAATCGAGGATTTTCACGCATACCAAGGAGAATTTGCTCCGCAAATTAAATAAAAAATCGGGATATTAAAATCAGGTGATTTTGTTTATTTTAAATAAAAATAAATAAATAAATTATGTAGTAATGGAATCGAAAATTGTAATCGGGACAAGTTATTATTATTATTTTTAAAAAATATATATATAATAATAATAATATTAAAACAAGTCATATTTTTCTTGCATTGACAAGGGTTTCGGAGACTGAGACTCAGCCCGTTTGCATTGTTTTGCGTGCTTGAGTCATTTTTTTGTAAAATTCATAATGGCCGAAAAATCTAATAAATCTGTAGGAAGATTCGAGGAAGCCAGTGGAGAAATCGAACAAATCCGCACTCAAGTACGAATTCCAAGGAATCATCCCTCCCAGTTCCATCAAGTCGGCATATGACAATATCACTAATACAAATCTGGGTCACATCAATGTGCAACAATTCTGCGATCGGGTGAAAGCTGAAGGTAAAACCATATTCTCGGATAGGCTTTACCATAGTGGTCTACCCCAAGCAACAAAGCATTTCGACTCTAAGGGTGGTGAAGTTGGTTATCACTTGCGTGAAGCATTATGATCCCGAGAGACGAGGAATTTTTAAAGATAATCACGAGCCTTTCCTCCTAATCACACTAGAACACATTGAGGAATTGCTCAAAGCATACCTGACTTCCCGAGAATGCGGATATCACTCGAAAGTCAGCACAAGAATTTTGGGATGAAGAGCCCCTCAGGTGGAGCAAGATGGTAAATAATAAACTGGTTAGTGACCAAGAGGCCTCGAATTGACCTGCTTCCAAAAGATCTGTATTGTGTTGAGTTCATGGAAGAAATTGGGGACATGATTACTCTCCTAAGTCGAGTTTTTGGTTTACCCTCTGCCAAGATTTTCCACCCATGGATGTATCAGTTTATCTATATCATCCTTGCCAAGAGAGAGTTTGTGGATTGGGCCACCATCATCAGTGATACCCTTCACAAACAATTGATCGAAGTAAAGATGACTAGATGCTTCTACATGACATCGTATCTGACTTACGCAGTGGCAAGAAGAAAGCTATTTTCGGGACTCGAAACAAGAGGAGTCATGGGTCCATCAAATAGTGTCTTCCATTACTATCCACAACTAAGTTTCAAAAATAGCTCTCACCATTTCAGAAGAGTCAACGATGCATTCACCTTCCGCGTGATTTGGAACCTGAATCGGAATACAGAGGAAAGATTTTCTAAAGAAGCCATGGATGTCATTTCCCAATGGGAACTGGTTTATTCAATTCTCATCCTTTTCCTACATTTGCGTAAGTGGCTTTGCGGGTACTCCATGGAAACTTCCTAAGTATGTCAGTGACAAATGGGCATTAATGGAGCTTGTGCGACAACTATTCCAAGTTCACTGTCTTCTCAAGTGACAAGCATCGCTCAAGAATTCATTTCCCAATCCAAATAGGGAATACCAATGTCCAAATCTCTTCAGTGCACAACTCATGGAAAAAGAGTTTTCCCTCATCACAATTCATCCATATGTGAAGAGAGCCCAGTTTGATATCAATGGATATATGCAGAAGATTCTTGGAGCAAAGTATCAACATAACCCTACCATGGAAGATTTTTGGGCTTCCTGTTCAGACGAGCATGAAGTAAGAAGACGAGAGTTTTCTCACCTAACCCTTGCTCAGATCAAGGCCTTTCGCATCAAGAACCCTCCAAATTCATTCGTAAATGATGATGAAGATGTTATTGATCCTTCATATGATGCAGTTGCTTTTACCCGTTGCCCCAAATTGATTAGACCAAAAGAGATGAATTTTCTCTTGATAGCAAGAATCAACCGATCCTTGAAAGAAGCATATCTTGGTACGAAAGAGAACTTGCCAAGTTACAATCAATTCAAGATCATACTTCAGGATCACAAAATTGCCAACTCGAGGAGGTCTCCATTCAACCAAAGCCCCTTCTCAATCGACCTCTGTGCCATCCAATCATACACAACAAGCAAGAAAGGAGTGGTTGCCAAAATCCACTTCGCCGAATAATGTGTCACGAGGAGAAAAATCTAAGGGTCCTAGCCCCAGTGAAGGAAGAGAGCATGTATCGGGATTTTCTACTTCAAGTAGAGATTCTTCTACTCACATTGTTAATAGTTCTCAAAAGCTTCATGACAAACGATCCTCAGCCATGCCTTGCACAAGCATCCACTCGATTCAGGTGTAGTCCAAATATCGAACACTTCGGAACCTACAGTTCACGAAGAGATTTCCCAAAATCTCCCAAATGATCAGGAGGTGGATATTGAGGTTATTTCTCCTGAAATTGAGGTCGTGGAAAGGATTCTTGCAGAATCTCATGATGTCGAGAACAATGAGAATGTTGCTTCGAGCTCCAGGCTTTTGTATGCAGAAATAGTGAATGATACTCCTTTTTGGGTTGATTGCGAAGTCAAGAAAAGGAAGAGGGTTGTCAAGGCAATTGACATTGATTTTGATGCCCTTTTCAAACTTTCAAATGACGTCATTCCCAAGAAGCCTAAAGTGCTTTCTCGAATAATGGTGGATAGTGACGGAAACAGATTTGCGGATCTTGCCATCCCACAAGTTGACAAGGAGCGTGATGCCATGACATCTGCTGATTATGAAGTTTCCAGACTTGGACTTGGGAGGTCCACATTGGAAAGTGACATGGCGATGGCTCGAGATTCAATTGATATCATGCTAAAGAGACTTGAGAAATATAAGTCTCAAAACTCTCAGCTCAAGGCTGAAAAGAATCAATTGGTGGAATATGTTCAACATCTGATAAATCCCATATCATCCACTTTCCTAGTACTTGATGCAGTGGCTGCCCCTGATGAAGAAACTCTCAATTTATCAAAAGAAATAAACACATTGGGCCATGTCACTAAAACTTGGCTTTCAGAGATTCTCGTTTTAGGCCAAGAGACGATCAAAACAACGGTTAAGCTCCATGAAGATGTCAAGTGCGTATCTTGATCCAATTCTTTCTTTCAAGGAAACTTTTGTTTCTAACATATCAAATTTGGACGAGATATTGCCCAGTCTACAGGAGATGACGAGTATGGAATCCTTAGTTTTAGCCATTGAAGGAATTCTCGAATTTGAACATCGAGGGACACGTTTTCTTTGGTGTCTGCATCTCAAATCAAGGAAGACGCTTCTCAAGGATTCTATGATCCATTATGAGAGCGTATGCAATGAAGCCTTCACTTCACTCGCCTTGATTCAAGAATTCATAGTTGAGATCCCTTGTAATCTCGTAAATGAGCATAATCAAAGGTGTTCATTGGAACATGTGGAAGAGCAATTTTCACAATTGTTTAAGGACATGTATACTCCCGCCAATAATTTCTCTTCAGCTTCAATGGAGTGTTGCATCAAATTAAAGAACTTGTTTGAGAATGCTCAATCAAAGATGGTTAATCTAAATGATATGCCAGGTAGGATTTTGGAATTGTAGGTATTTTGTGAGGCTATTCTTCGACCAAATGAACCTCCAGAAGAAGAAAAGATGTTCGAAACATTGGGAAGGTTCAGATCCTTTCAATTGGCAAAAAATATCGAGATCCTAATTTCACCGATGGTTTAAGGAGATAGTTTTCTTGGTATCTAACGAAGTGGGAGAGTCCATTTCTCATACGTTTGAGATAGGCGGACCCCATTTCAATGGATAAGGCATTGGTTATTATTGTATGTTTTAAAAGTGGAATTTTAAGAAAAGGATGTTGTTATTGAGTTTGCTTTTGGAAAACTGTGGATGACTTAAGTGATTTCTATTTTTAGTTGCTTTTAATAAAGTTGGTTGAAAAAGTCAAAGGTCACTTAAGTGCCCTATTTAATGTTCATGTAAAACCCTAACTACTTTGTAACCAACTTTTGGGTTATAAAAAGAAGTGAGGGGCTCATTTGTAAAGGGTGACTTTGAGAGAGGAGAAGAAAATACTTTTGTATGCAAGCTTTGTTTCAGGAAGAAACTTTGTGTTCTTTTGTGAAGACATTTTGGAGTTAATGAAATACGAACTTTGTGTCTCATTCATTGTCTCGTAATATTTGATGTTTGATGTTCATTAGATGTTAGATGTTTAAATCTTGCATGCAAATATTGTCTTTGATCTTATTGTCAACGTTATTAAGTTGTTGTTCTTGTTCACAATGATCAAGCTCTGCTATTTACTTGCTCATGTGTGTTCCCTTTACTCGTTGTCATTTAACTGATGCAAACACTATTTTATTTATGTTAGTTATTTATTGTTCTTCTCCATGCAATATTAGGCTCTGCTTTTACCTAACTCTTGCATGTTCCTTCCATTCATTCCTTTTTATTTCGTTCCTTCATTCCATCCCATCTCCCTCATTCACTTTTCTTTCCATTGATGTTCCAAAAACACCCCCACATACAATTTTGAATGTACAGGTGTAAATACAGTTTTGGCTTTCAATAAAGGCAGCCTCACCTTCATTGAGGAGGGACTTCGTTCCCACACTATTGCATGTCATTTGCATGCATGAAAATCCATATGCCAATTTTGGTGACTACTGGGAAATCAGAATCGTTAACCAGTGCTTGGTTAAATCTTTATGACTATCCCCTCTACACAAGCTCCAGTTCTTCAACCAAACCTTGTGCCCGATGAAGATTTTCAAGGAGACATTGCTGCCAACCTTCGAATAGTAGCTTGGGAAAACCGTGAAAGCTTGCAACAATTTGTGGCTATTGATAGAGCCATTGACAGAGAAATCTACATTGAAGACCTTAGAAGAAGAGCACCCGCACTTGTGGCCAGAAGACCTCCTGGACACGTGTTGATCGTTGTTCACCGACGTGGCCCTCTTCCACCAAGGCAATAATTTGTATGACTATTACAGGTAACTCACCTATCTTGCAACCAAATCTTCTTTTTGCAGATACTCAAGAAGACATATCATCAGATTTGAGGCAAGCTATTTGGGAAAAGCGCACAAGCAACTATCATTTTCATCTCGCCGCATCAGTACTAGATAACGAAGAAGATCAAGCCGCGAGAGTTGCTAGAGTTATTCAGGCACAAATAGCTCAAGAAAGAGAGCAAAGAGAAAAGGCTAGAGCCGATCAGAACATGCCAATGATCCCTTCATAGTAAAGATTTCAAACTAGCAGGAAAGAGGTTTACACGGGAGAAAAAGCTAAAGGTCGATCTGATCCCATTTTTGACTTTCAAGGAAAGTTTGGTTTCAAGTTATCTCCTCCAAAGAAGAACACGCCTCGTAGATCTGTAAGCCTTGCATCAAGTCCTGAAAGAGCAAGCAAGGAATCACTACAAGTCAAGCACTTGTCCTTGCTCATGTCATTTTGCCTTCGCATACTACCTTTCCCAAGATGGCAGCTAACGTACCATGGGGAAATGCCATAGGCCCATTGGCCTTACCAGCTTGACATGACCTCCCACAAGGATCAAGAAAGATTCTTCCCAATTTCGACGAAGATGACAAGACGTCACCAGATGACCACATTTCTACTTTCTTTGTTGCATGTGCGTTTTGTCGGTCTGCAATATGAGGATGTTGCTATTCGCCTCTTCGTTGAAACTTTGCATGATGTTCGCCATAGATTGGTTTCATCATCTGCCAAATGGATGCATTACAAACTGGAATGATACGAAAACTAAGTTTGAAGATCGATTCAAGACAATCAGAAGATGAACATGCTCTTCTTGCCCAACTATCTCAGGTGAAGAAAGAGCCAATAGAACCCATGAGGAATTTCGTGGCTAAGTTCAACAAAATGGTGAACAAAGTTCCTGTCGGGATTCATCCAAACCCTGACGACAAAAATGTTTCTTTATTAACGCACAAACCGAAGTGTGTTATCAATGAGAAGGGCTAGAGTGCCTACTTTGGAACTTGCTCAATCCTTGGCCATAGAAATTGAGGATGACTTAATCATGGTGGGAAAATTCAAGAAAACTTCCCTCAAGGAAAAAGTCAAGAAACCCCCAATGCTTCAAAAGCTATACTCACTAAGTTGGCTAATGATGTGCTAGCTTTGAAAAAGCAAGTTGCTCAAAGTAGTAAACTTGCTCCTTACAAAGACATCCCAAGAAAAGGCTACGTTCCCAACAAAGCCGATGGATTGCAGGTGTGCTCGGACAAGGCTTGTTATTCAAGCTCCTCCCGCAACTAACTCAAAGTGTGATGTCGTTGAAGAAAGCGATGATGAAGTTAAAGTCGTTTAGGTTGACGAAGAAGAGCCAAATTTTGGAACATCTAAACCTGAAGTCAAGAGCTGAAGGAGAAAGTAATAATCATTTCTTCAAGTACTGTTCAAAAGAAGAAGACGAATACAAAGAAATTATAGAAGATATGAATAGTCAATCCTTCATTGTCTTCACACTCTCAGAAAAAGGAGCAGAGTACCACTAAGGTGGAAGATAAAAAGAGCTCCAAGGAAGTTCCTAAAGAATCTAAGACTAAGGAAACTTCCAAAGAATCCAAGACAAATGAGACTCCTAAAGAGTCCAAGGCGACTGAGGTTTCCAAGGTCAAAACTATCTTAAAGAAAGGAGGGCCTTTGTCAAGTCAATCAGTTGATAAATCAGCTACGAAGAAAGTTTCTTCTTCCACATCAGTATCAACCAAGCCCGAAGCAAAGGTCAAAAGTGTGCCATCATCAAGTTCGAAAGAACTAGTGTATTTGAGACATCAAGTACGGTTACATTTTGCCCAAATTTGATATCATTGATCATATCAATAAAATAAAAATTTCCATGTCACAGGAAGAGTACTTGAAGTCCAATAAGGATCAACTCGAGAAATTGGTCCAGTTTATCAAAGGCAACTCTACTGTTCATTCCTCCAAAGGAATTCTGAAAACTCCCAAAGATGGGAAGACTCAAAATATTGTGGCACTACACCTTCGAATGAAAATATTGAACCTTTCTTTGTGTCCTTTTTGATCAACGGATGCAAATTAAGTAATTGCATTATAGATTCTGGAGCCTCGGATAATGTGATGCCTGCGAAAGTAGCACATGCTCTTGGGTTGACTTGTATGAGAACATTCGGATCTTGTTACTCCATGGAGACAAGACAAGTTCCTCTGATTGGGCAGATTAAAGACGCTCAGATGGTTTTAGCCCAATTTCCTCATAAGCGAGTTAAGGTAACTATTCTAGTTGCTGACATTCCTGCTTCATATGGTATGTTGTTGAGCAGAAAATTTTGCAAGTAATCGGGTGGTGAGATTCAAATGGACTGGTCTCATGTTATGATCCCTATCAGTGGAGAAATGAAGAAGCTAATGCCAGAAACTCAGGCAAAATTCACGGTGATGAAAATTGATGATCCTTGTGCATAGGTCTTGTTTCAAAACTCAAGTATGGGTAATTATATGATGACTACAGAGGTTCATGCACCTGAGGTCACTTGCCAAGACTCTAATGAGATATGGACTCTTGAGTTCGATGGAAGTTGTTGCTCAACAGGTTCCAACAAGAGTGGTGCTCATATCTTCGAATGGTAAAATATTTCCTTTTTCTTACAAACTCCAATTTTCAAATACTAACAACACTGCAGAATACGAGGCATTAATCCTTGGCCTCCAAGTTGCAGAAGAGAAAGGGATCAAAAATTTGAAAGTCTTTGGAGATGCGGAGTTGATCGTGAAACAAGTTAAAAATCAGTTCCAAGTAAAGAATGATCGTTTAAGACACTACAGAAATAAAGTGTGGGACACGATAGATGTTTTTTCCATAAAATCCGTCCCTCGCGAAAAGAATGACAAAGCAGATTCTCTAGCAATCTCAGCTTCATTAATGATTCCTCATTCAAGAGTTTGATCAAGACAAATACACCATCGAAATGGTTTTTAGGCCAAGTGTTCCTGACAATGTAGAAAATTGGCAAGTATTCAATGATGATCAACAAATTATTGCCTTCTTGGAAAAAAGGGATAATTTTGAACAATTGTACTTTGAAGGAAGTGATTCTACATTTCGCGAATCGACGACCTCACCCATTCAAGGAGTTGAGAACGAAGATCCTGGTGATGGCATCATTCAACTCAAAGGAAATAAAATTCCAAAAGGATTGGTTTCACTTGAAGAACTTTTTGATAAACATGACAGGTTTATCAAAGAGAAAGAGCAGCAGGACCTACAAATTCTGCTAACTACATAGTTACGCGGGGACACGTTCCCCATTTTTAACACGTTTCGCATTCGACGCCCAGACATCTTGGGGACGTGGGGGAAACGTTTCCCCCATGTTTCCTACAGTGCACACTTGGCGGGGAAACGCGTCCGGGGACAATCGAGAGGGGAGGAAATGTCCCGGGGCATGGGGGACGTCGGGGGATGTCGGGGATGTCTGGATGTCCCCACAAAGTGCACACTTGGCGGGAAACGCCCGGGGACAATGGGAGAGGGGAGGAAATGTCCACAGGGGCATGGGGACGTCGGGGATGTCGGGGACGTCTAGCTGTCCCCCAAGAACTTCTTGGGGACATCCAGACATCCCCGAGCCCCCACGTGTTTTGTCGGTTTTTTAAATAAAAACACACTTTTAAGACTAAAAACTAATTTTTTTAATTGTAAATCACTTACAACATAAAATTAACATTCCTAACCTAACCCTAACCCTAAAAGTGCTATTTTATGTTATAAATTTACATTATGGGCTCATTTCATATTCACACCAAGCAAGAGCAAGAGTGAGAGCAAGAGCAAGACCAAGAGCAAGAGTGAGAGCAAGAGCAAGAGCAAGAGGGAACAAGAGGTATTTATAATTTTATTTGCTTACAATACTTGTTAAAGTTTTTTTTTTTAAATTTAGATTATATTTGCATTTTTTAGGGGCTGTTTTTTAGCATTTGCATCTACATTCACAATGTAATCATGCATATAGTTTGTAGGATTTTTAAAAATGCATATGGCATAGGGTTTTAATTAGATTTTTATTTCTAGTTTAAAATTTATATTATGTTTGCATTTTTTTGGGGTTGTTTTTAGCATTTGCATCTACATTCATAATGCAATCATGCATATAGTTTGTGGCATTTTAAAAATGCATCTTGCATAGGGTTTGGTTGTAAAATTTAAAATTTAAATGGTTACGTTTTTTTTAATTACATTTTATTTCTTGTTTAAAATTTATATTATATTTGCATTTTTGGGGTTGTTTTTTAGCATTTTCATCTACATTCACAATATAATCATGCATATAGTTTTTACAATTTAACGAATGCATATTGGCATGTGTTTTTTTAAATTAATTCATTACATAATCAATCAATCATATAGTTATGGTTGTTTTTAATTCATTGCAGCAATCATCACCATGAGTTCTTCTTTCCGAGTATGAGTATCAATCAGAGTAGGAGAGGGTTGAATGGGAAGTTGAGATAGGTGGTCATGGAAAAGTTGGTGATGCCACAATGGGGGAGAGTGGAGAAGGGACACAAAATGTAGTGGTAGCGACAATCGGCTGTTTAGTTGGTAGTGCTTTACCAATTGCCCTCTCAAATGTTGTCAAAATTTGCCATTGGACCATTTGATAAGAAGAAGCCACCGCAACAATTTGCCCAAATAATTGATAACTCCAAGTCTAAAGGGGGAGCAAAGTATGGAAGTGCAACATATGTGCATTGACTTGGCATGGCAATATCACTAGGACCAATGCACACTTGTCAGACCTTACAGAAGGGGTTGGCACTTGAAAGGGCCTTTCACCAGAGCAGAGAGCCGAGATGGTGAGAATCTTCAATGGAAATACCATAGACAATGTGCCGAAGTTCGTGGTTCTACGGCTAATGATTCAATGACTCCATTGAGTGCTCATAGGACTGCAAACATGGTAATACTGGCTGGTTCTAGTTTTGGAGTGTCAGAAGTGGAAAGTAGAGGGAAAAAAAAGGCCGTGAGGGAAGCCCCAAATTTAGTTGTTGACATGTTTGATTCAAAGGCAAGGGAAGAGGCAGATGATGCTATTGGGAAATTTTTCTATGTTGTTGGGATTCCATTTAATGTTGCTCGCTCTCCTTATTACAAGGAGGCTATGGCTAAGGTTCAAAAGCAGAGTACAAGTTATGTGCCTCCTGGAGACACAAAACTCAGGACAACAATCTTGGATAGAAACTATTCCAAGGTGGTGTCCCTAGATTTCACCCTGAAATCTAGGACTACCCTATGTAAAAAAAATCGTACTTTTAAAATAATGGGTCGTTTTGTGTTTTTATTGCTAGAAAGTTTCTGTATTGTGTCAAGATATTCCCAAGGAGCCATATAAGCCATTTTCGACAAATACCCAGATGCCCAAAATTGTTTTATTCTGTCGTTGGGGTTTGCCTGCGGGAAATTTGTATTTAATTATTTTGAGCCCCGTTTGAGGCAATTTGTGCTCCGGTTTAACCCTGTTGTGATCGTACATGTCAATATTCCCATATACCAATAGGGTTTTAACCAAGAATGAATCCTGGGCTTTATTTGTGACTTCTAGAGAACGTTTTGTGTTTTTTGTGTTTTCCCATTTCATTTTCTGTGAAATTTCTCTGGATCAATTCCTTTGTCGGTTTGGTACGATTGTTTACTGGAGTATCCGGAGATCACCTATACGCACGCTTGTAGAAGGAATTCGCCATCTGAGGTCCTGGGTTCTTTCGGAAAAGACGAAGTCGTGCACCAAAAAGCTTCTTTTGAAAGCGGTGCATTTTTGGAAAAATAGGGTTTCAAGTGAATCATGGATTTTGGAAGCAAGAAGTTGTAATGGAAATTTTGTACTTGCCAAAGCAGGTATTCCCATGAAAGCAACGCCACTTAAGTCACAATGGAAAATCGAGGCGTAGGCAAAGGGAATTTCTTACCCGCCTTGCAGGAAAAAAATTTCGATTGTGAAATAAAAGAAAAATCACGTAAGGCATTGATGGGATTTTATTACCGCCCTGCAGGTAAATAATCTCATTATGAAAGTCAAATGACTTAAGTGGATCATGGGATTTTCGGAGCTGCCTTGCAAGGTAAATAATCCCATTGTCAATTGACTTTTAAAAATAGAAATTGCTCATGCCATAAAAAGTGCAACCCTTAAATAATTAATTAATTGTCGGAATAAGAGAGGCATTAATTAATTATAGGATTATGAGGATTATATAAGCAGTGTTGCCATAAGGATGAATTAATTAATTCCAAAGCAGAGAAGAGCAGCCTAGACAAAAAGTGCGCCCCATTTGAAGAGGATTTTTGCTCAGAAGGTGTAATTAATGCTAGAAGCTTCCAATTTTGCGCCTCAGGTTGAAGGAGGTTGATTTGTGTCTGGATAATTGTTTGCATAAGTGATACAGGTGCTCAGGTGAAGTTGGTAAAATTCATGCTTGCTTTGCATGCAAATAAAACATCAAATTTGGGGCAGCAGGCTTGAATTATGCAGATTTTTATGATTAAAATCCATTGTTCATGTTCCGGTTGCCATCTTTGTCTGAATTAATTGCAGGAATTCATTACAGGTGCTTTTATAAGAGAAAGGGAGCTTAAATCAATGTCCAATACATTGAACATATCCTCCGAATCTGAAGAATTATCCAAATCTGCACCGGTTGTGAAGAATTCCGGCCGAATAAAAAGAAAAAGAATTGTTCACACAAACATACATACGGCCATGACAAAGAGAGATGAAAAAGAGCACAATAGAGTCATGCATCACTTCTAAATTTGTAGACATTGGAGACACAGATCTAGGTCCGGAACCTCTTTCCGAATTGATTGACAGATCCAGAGCAAGAAAGACTTCCCTCATGCGTGCAGTTAAAAGCAGTGGAATTATTCGAGCTGCAGCATTTCCATTCACAAATTGATTGCAAAGTTCGTTATGGAGTGTGCTAGGTCTTACCATCCATCATCTAGATCGATGCGAGAGATGCTACGGGAAAACAATAATCCGTTTGGACACACAGTTCATCAATTATTGTTTCAAGATTCCAAAGACGAAAGGTGGTGACTTCTATTAGCATACAGGATGCCGACAACAGGTGGGAGAAGCATAGAGTTGACTGCGTGAGCATAATGAACAACAAATACATGAAGAAGCCCAAATCTCCTTCTAAGTTTCCAAGAACTCTTCCGCGGTCCAATCTGGTACAAGAGGTGGATGATATTGTCAAATTGTTATGCAGAATAAATGGCGAAGCAAACACTCACACCTTCCGCACATGGATGTATGTTTTCATTAGGACCATTCAAATCAACAAAGCAAATTCAATAATCAATTGGTCGGAAATCATTAGCGACAACATTGGTGAGCAACTCCGGAATGTGAGGCATACTTTCAGCTTCCAAATGACTTCCTATTTGGTATATGCAGCAGCTTCACAAGGCATCTTCTCCAAGTTGGATAGATGTGGTGTTCTTTCCAAGGACCCTATTTCAAGTGCTACCCACACTTATTGTGCCTACATGCAAGAAAGATTACAAGGTGGTCAACGATGGATTCTTCTATAAATTCATTTGCAGCCGGACGGTGACCTAAAAGTCAACAAGATGAGCAAGGAAGCGTGGGAAGTTGTGTCTAGAATTGGCAGTCTCTTCATTCAGTTTTGTGGATTTCACATACCTTAGGGTCATCGGCTTTTCTGGAGAACCAGTTAAGTTGCCCAGATATCCAAATAATAGATTGGTCACCATGGAGCTGAGCAAACAACTTGTGGAGATGCACGACCCTTCAAAGAAACGACACAAGTCTACGGGCTTCTTCCCGATCACTGTGGGCCATTATAGCTGCCAGAGCATTCATAAAGCCCGAGGAGTGGAAGCGGAAATGTTCTCTGAGTACGAGCAAGAGTTCTTCAAACCATGGTGAACTTATGATCCATTCGAGTGGCAAGGAAGACAATCTCTCAAGAGTACGCACACGTGCCTTTCATTGGAAGATTTTTGGATGAAGTGCACAAGCGAGTACAAGGTTAGAAAAAGATTTCAGCGAGGTTATCAACGTGGCAAGTGTTTAACTTTGGATTAGCATGGATACTGTGGATCTTAAAGATGATGGGCCTATGTTACTTGACACATACCATCGGATGGGAGGAGATAGAGCTGTACTTCAGAGAACGTGGAGGGGCTGCCATATGATTGAGAAAGGTCCGCCGCTATTTGGTGAATACTTCAAACTGGTTGCTGACGAAGGGATACTGCCTTGATGAAGCATTGATGAATCAAATCACGGGCAACTTCGGCACAGGAGATTCCCTCAAGAGGAAGCACGGAGGAGAAAGCAACAGAAGTCCTGAGAAGATGAAAGTGCACAAAAGGTCTCATTCGAAGGAGAAGATCACTTCTACGGCTATGATGTTAGTTCCGGCTTCTCCAACACCAAGTACTTCACCATTGTTGCACCTCGGCAGACACCGCCATTCCTCGTTGAATCCGACAACATTCATCTTCTCTCCTCAGCCACTCCGTTCAGCGCCTCTTCCTGAAGAAACGTTGAAGTTACAGATGGCCGAATTTGAAAGAGCTTTGTCTTTGGATGACTCAGAGGATGGCAACCACAACATCAGAAAGCGACTTTTCGAGATGGGGAGGAATCGAGCGCGAGATAGTGATACACTCAACAACTTCTCATTCTCCGAGAAGTAATTTCTCAGAATGGTTGACTTTGCAGTTGGTTCCTGAGGCTAGAGAAGAAATCAACTTGGAGGAACACGACTTGCGCCTGCTCCCGAGTCTAGCGGAAAAGACAAAAACCTAAAGTTCTTAAGGTAACCTCAAGGTTGATCATTGAGGAATCGGGGCGAAGTTTGCTCCGAGATGTCGGGTTCCGGAAGGAAAGGGAAGGAGGATGAGCTCACGGCAGAAGACATAACAGAACCAGAGTACCCATAGGTCAAGCCACCACAGAAGGATTGAAGCAGAATCGCAGACATTGATAGATGCTCTATTCCTTAGGCTTGACAAAAAAAGGCGGAGAAAGTTGAACTTCAAAAGTAGGTATCACAGTTGTGTGAGATCATTGCCAAGGTTGCTAAATCTTCCACTCAGCCATTTCAGCATAAAGTGTGAGTGATCATCTGATGCAGGAAATGGAAGATGCAAGTAACCAGGTAAAAGTTATCGACGAATGGAAAAGTCTGATTATTCGTCAAGCTTCTGTACAACTCGGAGAGGTGTCACCACCCAAGGTTATGAAAAATGCACATGATCAGTGAAAGCAACTAGTGACAAGCACGATAGATATGAACACAATTGCTGAGAGTAACCTGAGTACTTTGGCCGAAATCAATAAGTTAGCGAGAGAAGTGTTGATTGCAGAACAGATTGTGCCTGACGGATCAGTTGAGAAGGGGAAGCAGCTGGAGTTTGCATATCTTTCCGTTTGGAGATCTGCAGAATTATGCTAAAGAGGATGCAAGCACTTGAGAGTATGACATCATCTTTACCAAACAATGTCATTGCTTTCACTCATGAGGAAGTGGTCGGAAATGTTACTTCATACACACGGATCATTCCTAGCAAAGTGCCTAATTCCCTGGAAGGGTCTCTTCTGATGGTGCAAGGGAGAATTGATGGAGCCGTTAAGCCTTTCACGATGAATTCTATCAACAGACTGGTGGCACTACAGTTAGATATTGCAAAGTTCGGGCCTAGCTTGGAGGAGGTGGAAGCATGTATCAGAGGTATTGAACGAAGGCTTGCTGCAGTTCAGGACAGAAAAGGAAGTTGTGGCTAAGACAAATGGGAAGATGTTGAATTACATGTTCGACAAGTATATTCAGTATCAAAAAAAAAAAGATATAGATGTTACAGCTAGCGTGTCTTTCTTCTTCTACTTTTTCTTCTATTTTCCACGTTCTCGGATGTAATTGTAAAACTTTAAAGTTATTGGTTTTGAAACCATTACTTTAAGTTATGTGGAACGATTCTATTAGTTAAGTGACAGATGTGTCACTTGAAAAGAAATTAGAGGAGGATGATGATTGCGGATGTTATCTTTACTTCTTGTTTATGTTTCAATTCGGTTGAGTTTCCCATTTGTACTTTCCCTTCTACATTTTATAAGTAGAAGAAGAACCTTCGGGTTAAGGATTAGAATTTGTAAGCAACATTCTTGTGTTCCAGACTTTGTGTTGAAACCCCTGATAGCTATTTGAAGCAAAGGAATACAAAGGAGCAAATTTCCGGAGAACTTTGTGTCACGGTGCATTTGTTTCTAGCTTTTGTCTTAGATCTACTTATAAACTTTGTGTTATTTTAAATCTAGATCCGGAGTTCCTTTGCTTATAATTTTGTGTTGATATCTATTGGTTCCATCTATGTGCATGCAATCAACTATGTTATCTATTGATTGGGTTGCACATCTTCCCCTATTTCTTCCTTGTGTTTTATTATTCCCTTCTATAAATATTTCCTTTCTTTAAAGTTTGTTTATTTGCTACAAAACTATACAAATTATGGTTCATGAGCTACATGGTTAAAGTAAAACCCCATATAGATACTAGCATATCTTAATTAACAAATCGACATGGGAGTCTCACCGATAAATGAGGGAGATTTATCTCATGATCGCCTAGGTTTTCAGCTATGCGAGAGAATCTAGCCAACAGCTTTTGGCGACTCCACTTTGGGATCAACTATCTTTGCGGATCAAAGCTTATCTCTTGAAGATCAGTGTTTTTCATACAATCTATAGTACCATCAGCTCATCTCAACTGAAACGGCCGAACGTCCATTCACCCGATTAGTGAAGGCACAAGCAAGGACCGAATTTATCTTTCTCAAACTGCATTATTTTGAGCAATTCAATTTCAATCATCCTCCTGGACAAGTTAGAATCGCAATCTAGTCTCTCACAGAAAGAGAGTGCATGCTCATCGATCAGATTGTCTTTCAAAGCATAATCCGACGGCTGGAATTATTCACTAAGTCTACACAAGGAGAAGACGTGCCCCACTCATTATGCACTTAACTGTCATCAAAATCGTAACTGAGATAGTAATGTCCCATGGGGATAGTTTTGGGCCAGAACTTGACTCCACCTCATGCACGATCTGCCTTAAAGGATCTTGGTGAAAGAATTTTCCAAAATTCATTTAGTGATGGAAAGCAAAACCCTGGATGATCGAAGGAATTTTGAAATCAATGATTGACACCCGCTTTGCGATCTTATTTTATTTTGTTGGAGAGGATGTCTAGTGATGAGTTGGGAGCCCTGCAAATTATGATTATGACACGGATTGGACTAGGTGACGTGAGTCCAAGACAAATCAAGGAAAAGAGTTAAGGAAGTGGTGTTGCAGAAACATTTTGGGTTGATATGAAATACATCATATCAATCATAGCTCCAGCTTTTAGTGTCATTAAATATGAGGATTCTAAAACCCCAATCTTGGTGAGATCTATGAGTGCATGACTTCTAGCAAGATGCTTGGGCAAATGAAGGCATCTATTCGGGTGAGGGACCCCACTTTGGAGTTCTATAATGAACATATATAGCTCATTATTCAATGGAGATGGGAGAAGTTGAACACTCTCTTCATATGGCTGCGTATGCATTGAATCCCAAATGGTATGTGGAGAGGCTTAGGCAAAGTTATCCCATGGATGATGATGAGGTGAAGAAGGGCCTTATGAAGGCCTTTAAAAAAATGTACATTCCACAGAAGGCTTCATGAGATAGATGGAGTGGCTCGACTTCACCTTGAACTTGATGGGTATAAAACATCAACAGAAAGGTTGCTTAGACATGGTAACAATAAAAGATAGAGAAGACAAAGGTGAGTTGGTGGCGACCGTATGGGCTTCAGGCTTTCTAGCTGCGACCACTTGCCATTCACATCCTTTCTAGGTTCTTGCTCCTCTACCTCTAATACCTCCCTGGTCTACATATGGTTGGATACACTTTGTTAAGAGGAATAGGCTTACATCTCTTGTGAGAGCAGAGAAGTGAAGATAGTTGCACATGGTGCTTTGCGTCTTATGGATCGCAAGACACCCGAGTACAAACAGATTTCAAACATTACGGTGGGATGTAGATCCCAAGGAGCCGAGGTAGGTTGAGAGGACAATACGTGTGGTAGGGGGATTGATTGGGCTTACCTTTGAGGACGAGGATGCTAGTACCAAGGAGGAGTTCATGGATATTGCTTCAAATGTTGATTCGATTTTTAAATGATACTTGTAGTTGTCCTCTTTTTTTTGTAATATTGGCAATAAACAATTGTTGGTGTATTTGGCTATGACATTAATGATATGAATATCAACTATTTTCACTTGATCAATCATAATTTAGAATGGGTTTACTTTTATATTTTTTATATTTTATGAATTTTCAATATTATGACATTAACATATTGAAATTATAGCGTGTATTAAGGAATGTATTTGATGTTTATGAGTTCAAGTTCACCTTATTTAAATCCCAAATGGTTTTATTTCAGCTTATTTATATAATTTAGAAACATTATCTTTATATTTTAAATATTTATATATTTTTTAATTAGTCGTCCCCCCGTCCATCCCCAAAATTTAGATTTTTTTGCCACCCCAAAACCTGTCAAATTTGTCGCCCTTCCGTCTCATGTAACTATGATGCTAACATAAACCAGATTTCAGATCTAGCTTATTTACCAATAAAACATGCCAAAATAATCTCCCATTTGATGTCATCATACCTAGAAAAATGCCATAGTGAACGATAATAACTCCAAAATAAATATTAAACCTTTCAAAGATCACTTGAAACATGTAGATTTATCCCTCAACTAAAATTGTGCCAAGTCTAGATCAAGTCTCCATTAATAATGTCAATTCAAGGCTAGTTTGACCCGATGGTTGCTATATGCATTAAGAGAAAATACATGTTTGGAAAAACAACTCTGTTAAACACAATCAAAACTTGCATAAAATAAATCACACATGCATAAATGTAAAGGCACACTTGCAGAAATAAAGATTGCATGAAAGAAATCACACTTTGCATAAATGAAGTTGTTGAATTAAAGATAAAGGAAAGATAAATAGGACACCTGCAGGTTCAAAAAAAAATTGTACGGACAAAAGAATTACATAACAAAAATAAGAAATCAAAGAAAAAGGAAAAATTATTGCAAAACAAAGAAATGAACATAACACATGGATGCATCTTCCTTGGAATGAGTGGCTAGCTCATTCCTTGGAAGAAGGACTTAATTCATACTTTTAATTAAAAATCTGCAGAATAATTTCTTTCATAAGATTAATGAGGAAGAACAGATATGTTATTCTTGGTAGTGAAAATTACATATAAGGGTGTGGGAGGTTGCATTTATAATTCATACATCCAACCAACTCCTTATTTTGGGAAATACAATATGATCTTATCTTTATTCCAATCCTAACAACTAAGATCTCCATCTCCACAAAATATGGAGAGAGATATATTATTGAAGTCGAAGTCTTATCTCGCTTATTTTAGAAAGATTTGTTTTTTGGTAACAAGAATCACAATGATTTTATTCTCCTCCATTATTAGAAGGAGGTTTTTCTTCAAAAGATTATTTTGACCAAATACCTTTCCCGAATTTTCCATTTGACTTTGTCGTTTTTGATTGTGAAACTTTTGAAACTTGTCTGACACACTTTTTCCTTAGACTACAGCTCATTAAAAGTTAGATTTCTCTCCATTGGTAAACCTCTGCAGAGAAAATCTGAATGAGGTTTTTGTTAAACACATTGTTATGAACAAAAACTCTCTCGGATTTTCATTTGACTTTTATGTTTCTGTTCAACTTCGATGTTATGGAACTTTGAGTGTTTGTTTGATACACTTTTTCCTTGGACTGCAACTCACTAAAAGTTAGATTTCTCTTCATTGTTAAAACCTATAGAAAATCTAAATGACAAGGTAGATGCAAAATATTATGAATTCTCATTGCAAATTTAGTCTCTGAACTCTTAATAGACATCCACACATCAAATGAACTCATGAAGGGAGGATTCTTGCAACAAATTCTCATATATTATGTCTTATACAAAATGACTAACAAAATAACTCAAGAACATACTTGACATTGACAACAACAACATACATGAATGATTCTTGACTTTTTAACATCCTGCCACTGTTATCCTTCGCCTGCTCCATGTTTAGAAGGGATAAAATCAGTCTCCTAGAGATTCTCCAAGGATAATTCGATCCTAAAAAGACTCAAACCAACCTCTTTGACTTGGCAAATCTCTCAAATCTTGCCTAAAATCATGAAACAAGTTTATCTTTACCTCTTCCTACGTTGGAGACAAGTCTAGAAGACTCTTGAGGTGAATTTACATTGACATGGAGGTGAAATACATTTACAACATGAGAATAGTACTTTATGATTGTTTCAACATGTTTGAAACTCCTTACATATGCTCATTATCCTTACAACGGGTGATTGCTGCTGATTTTGGGGCAGCTCTTTCCAAATTCAGGGCCTTCTTTATTGTTTTCTGCAAGGACAATGGACCAAAGGCACGAACTAACCCTCTTAAGGGTTCCATCAGTCCTTCAACAAAGAGAACAATAAGTCTTCTTTCCGATACATCTGCGATCATTACTGAGAATCTCTGGAAGTCAGCCACATACTCTTCCACTTTACCTTCCTGTTACAATTGAGCAAGCTCATAGAAGTGAACTTCTGGACCCACCCGATCGAACCTATCTAGGAGTCTTTGGCAAAACTTATCATAGGTTTGAATTTCACTATGTCCTTGTGTTACCAAGTCATGGAACCACCACTCGTGGGCAATGCCTTCAAGATGAAGAGTGTCAAATTTGATGGCCTCTTCTTCCAGCATTGGCTTCAGGGACAAGTAGGTATTTAATTTTTGGATCCAAGCTCTTGCGGGTCCTTTGGAAGATCCATAAAATGTAGAAAGGGACAATTTGCCTAAGGCACTTTGAACTTACCTGTGTGGCGTGGCATGTCTAGGCTCAGGCCTAGTTCTTTTCCCATCTAATCCCACAAATTCAACAAAAGAAATGGCATCATGGATCTCTTCTGACAAGGCCATATATTCTGCAAACCTTGTCGTGATATCTCTTCGTTCCATTGTTTTGAGCTCATTTTCTGGAGTGACTTCTTCTTTAGAGATGAAAGTAGGCTTCCAACTCGATCTTCAGGTGGAATTATTAGCTTATCTGATGTTATTTGTTCCACTTGAGCTCCCTTCATCTTGTTGAACTCTTGGCTCAACAATTTTTTTAAATGATAGTGTCAGAAGTTTCATTGCTTCTATTAATCTTTCTTGCCTCGATAATGAGTTTTTCCATCTTCGCCTCTTGTCCAACCATCTCCTCTTATTCATCCTTGAAGATACGGCTCTGATACCACTGTAATATCCCTTTTGCGGGCTTGAATCAAATTTTACAGTTCTGGAAATTTATTTGCAGCAGACTGTAATTTTATTCAGAGATTTATATCACCTCAAAAATTATTGCAAACATTGATCCGTAAACTTCTACTTTGGAACTCTACGAATCACACAATTATGTTGTTCTACTTTCAACTTTGGAAAATGATAGATTTGCTTGAAAAATTTGAGCTTCAGTGACTGATTATCTAGTGCTATAGAAAGGAAATTGCAGAGAAAGGAATTAATTCAAAACTAATATATTATTTTATGAATTTTATGAGCCAAATCGAATGGGAAAATACAAAAATAACACTGCTGGAAATATACTTCTTTCTGGAAATTGCAGCCACTTGGGAAATTCGATTTCACATGAAATATTGCATTAAAATTCACGAACTTTGAGATTTAGGCCTTTTAGGACAAGGCGGATTAGAATACCAAGTCGATTTGATAATATCTTTTGCCAATAAATCAGAAATCAGTCATATGCAAGTCGCACTTCTAGAAAGAAATAGAATAAATCTGAAAATGCCCAATAATGCCTTCAAATCTGATAATATAGTTTAAGTACAAATAGTTTTAAGTCAATATGAAGGGTTTCGTCCTTCATATGGACCTCACATGGGGTTTTCGTCCCAAGTGGTGAAATAATGAGAGAATACTCTCAAAATCAGATTTTACAAATGAAAGTTCACATGTCCTAATGGCTGCTCTTAGTCCCCTATTTATATTTTTGAAAATACATGGCTGCTCCCTTATGACCATTCATTATGCCTTGGCCGACCCCTTATAATTATTTATTTTGCCTTAAATACCAAGGCCGACCCATGTAGTTAAGTCCATCACACTAAAAACATATTAAAATAATAAAAACATATTAGCATGCTTTTCTCTTTGCATGCTTCTTCTGTCCATGGAGAAAGGATGGCCAAAAGTATCCCTTTTTAATCTTCTATGTTGTAAAAAGGGACATTACGGGAACTTCAATTCAGATCTAAATTTGGGAATTTTGAGGGGTTTGGATAAGTCAAACCATTGTTATCTCCAAGCAATTTCGCAGTTGGGAAATTATGGGCATTTTTGGCTAAAAGCGACCACCTAGAACAATGGTGCGACCCCTTACGAAAGGGGATTTAGCATTGTTTGGACTATGTTGAATATATAATGAACCATTTGATTTTCAGCAATTATAATTGGTAACTGTTTTGTAACTATGTAACCATCATCTCTACAATATAAATAATATTTTGTCTCTGTGTCATTTGAGTAAAGTGCAGTTTGCCTTCTATGAGTTCTTTCTTCTCTTTGCATATGCTAACATTGGTATCGAGCGATTTGCCTAAGGAAGCCATTAGCGTGTACAAGAGATTGACACGGAGAAGTCGAGGAAGCCCTAACGGGGCACGAACGGGTGGAGAGAGGTTAAGGCATTTGAAGGAAACAAAACTGATCTTCGAGTCGCTGCTTCAACAACAAAGACTTTTATTCTTGTTTGTTGTTATTATCCTGTTCGTTTAGGAGAACTTGTGGGTAGTTCGAAGCAGTTTGAAGGCATCCAAGAGAAATCAAGGGTAGTTCGAAGGCAACCCAGTCAAAACTATCTTTTGGACGACAAAAGACACGTGAACCAATCCACACTCGACGGTGGTAAAGTCGTGGCAGAAAAAAACCGAGGGCACAAAGTCACAAAAGGCAAAATCATGGGTCCCTAGAACTTGTCATATGAAGAAAAATGTGGTTAAGAAAAACATCAAAGGCGAGAAACATATAGCGGCAAAAATTGATTCATCTTTCCCTTCGGAGGCAAAGTCATCAGAACAAGAGTATTTGCGAAGATATCGAGGGTGCAAAGCAAAGTCGCCAAGAAAAAAAAAACACACACAATCATAAAAGAGGGCCTGATTACTATTCATTTTTTTAACAAAGGTATTTGCCTTTCTTTTTAATAATCAATTTTAGAAATATTTTATGAAGTGCGGAAAAAAATTATTTTATTATTTCCGTTACTTTGGAATAATAAAATGGCAAATATTTCACACTTGACTTTGCCGAAGATGCAAAAATTAACGGGCACTAATTTCAATGTATGGAGCCATAAGATTTTAACACTTGCGGAGTTTTGTGATTGTGATAAAATAATCACGGGTAGTGAAAGTCAACCAAGGCGAACTTCGCGAATTATGACAAACGTCATAGGGAAGTGTTATTGCTTCTCAAGTTGTCGGTGTCGGATGATATGATAGAGAAAGTGCGAGAATGTTAATGTGGCAAGCACGTTGTGGGCTAGTATGAGCGATAAATATAAGACCTCATAAAAGAGTCGGATGTTATACCTTAAGAATATGCTCTTTTCGTAAAGTGACAAGAAGGTGGATCATTATCCGAGCACCTACTTCGGATGAAAGACCTCCCAAACCAAAACGCCATGAGATGAAGGACATGTGGCAGCGGTTGCAAAATGCAATGTCCTCTTTCTCGAATAATATTTTTGAAGACCTTTGGCCTATTTTGTTTACCCGATGGCCAAAGGGTGTGCACAAGGGTGACTTAAGTCACAATAAATTTTTGTAAGTGCCCAAAAAAATTTAAAAAAAAATTATCAAGCACTTATGATTAATTTATTTGGCTTAATAAAAATAAATTATAATCCCTATGGTAAATATGATTTGCCTTGAAAGGCAAATATCTTTCTACTGAGGGATTTATCATATTTTTATTCTCCCTAGAAAAGATAATGGCGACTTGGCTCCAAGGGGAATGAGGGAGTTTAGAAAGGATAAAAATATATATATTATTTTTGTATGCCTCCAAGGGAAATGCGATTGGCCTAGAAGAGTGAATCTTGCATAGAAATAATCCTTGCAACTGACTGATTGGATAGAAAAGAGGTCTCCCTTGGTCAATTTTTCCTTTATATAAGGAGAGTTCGATTTGGGAAGAGGCGTCACTTACTCATTTTTACAAATTCTGAAATTTTATTTAAGCCCGGTGCTTGTATAAAATCTGCTCTTGAGCATTGAAACCCTCGAGTAAATGTGAGGGATTTCCACGCAGGATTTTCATTGAGATTCAAGGGGATTTCCAGTATTTTTCAGCAGTAGTTGGTGAATTTTGAATAGAAAAGTTCAAGAATCGATTTGCAGCAATTGTTATTACATCTCCAAGAGTACTGCGACCCACCTTTGGATTATTTTGGAGCTGTTTGAAGACATTTGGGTCTGTATTTATTAATCATCCAATGTATTGCATTTTTGCTAAGTAACCAATACGGCACCCCTAGACCCCCTGGAGCAGGTATGACATGTTTCAGGAGCGGGAGCGCAACGGGAGCGGCTTGGGAGCGGCCAGGCAGGTCCGGATACGGCTGGATACTTCTGCAGACGTACCCAGCCGTATCCTGGCGTTTCCTGGCCCAAAACTGTGTTTTTTTTTTTAAATTCTGGTTTAAATTTAATATATCATTACAGCAGAAATTACAGTTTTCACAGCACCATTATTCTACAGAAGGTATAGTTTAAATTTAATATATCATTACAGCAGAAATTACAGTTTTCACAGCACCATTATTCTACAGAAGGTATATTTTAAATTTAATATATCATTACAGTTTTCACAGCACCATTATTCTACAGAAGGTATATTTTAAATTTAATATATCATTACAGCAGAAATTACAGTTTTCGCAGCACCATTATTCTACAGAAGGTACCAAGTACAAGCCATCATAAACATGGATAAAAATAGCATGTATGAGATAAATCATAAATGTAATAAACACCTCAACTAGATATGGTAGGGACAATTGAAATTATGAATGTATGAGTAGTTTGTTGTGGCTATTTAGCTTGTTTTGTTTTTCATATGCATAATATGTGGTTAATTCTTATTTAGAAGGCTGAAATTTATATATTTTTTAATTTTTATATAGTTTTTGTACTGCCGTATCCAAGTCCAAAAAAATTTTTGCCACTTCCGCATATCGGATACTCCGTACCCACCTGTATCCAAAACATATCGACTACTTAGCATTTTTGTAATCCAAAAGATTTTCGGAGGGCTTTAAAAGGTATTTTACAGAATATCATTTCTGCCCTTATTTCTCTTTAAATCTGGATTCTATTGCATGTATGGGCAGCTAATAATCAGGGAATTAATTTAGATTGGAGGGTTATAATCTTAACTGCTGTTTTGGGGAGGGATTTCATAAAAAAAAACTAGTCGCCATTTCTGGAAACCATCAGCAGCAGGCATTATTAATTTTGCAGACTTATAAATCAGTTTTCTTCATATTCCGGTTACTTAAATTATAAAGATCAGATTAGATAAATCACAGATCTGTTTGAGAGCTGATTATAACGAGAACATGTCCAAACCCTACTCGCCATTATTGGTTATTGTTGCAGCAGTGTAATCTGATCCCTGTAGGATCAAATATACCATTCTAAGGGCTGAGTTGGAGTTTTAAAAATCTGAAAATTCATAGCTGAGTTGATAGTTAAAAGTATTCACCTTGTTACATGAATTTTCCTAACTTTTTCTAGTCGCTTTTCCATCAACAAATCTGATCTGCAGTTAATTTTTGTTGTGTTATCTTCGTTGAGCTGTCATATTGATAAGGGAAGTGCCTAAATTCCCTTAAGGCAGAGATTGGCCCAAGTTGAGGACATTACAGTGGTATCAAAGCAAGTTTTCCTCCCAGCCTGTAGAAGTGAAATTCAGATTTCAGATTTGTATGGACAGGGACGAAGACCTTTTTAGAAACCAATATCAGAGGAGAACACCAAGAAGAGGAAGGATGGATGAAGAAGAAAGGCCACCTCCTAATGATGAACTAAGTTACATAAATGAGATTTTTACTAGGGGCAACAGAGAGATACAAAACAGGTTGTTGGAATCACAAAGGGATCTTAGAGATTCCATAGTTGGAGCCATTGCAGATTTGGGAAGGGCTCTACAAGGAACAAATTTCAGTAGACAAAACCCTCAAGGGGGTCTTGGCCATCAGGGTGAGGGAAGCTCTTCTAGTCATCATGTGGGAAGAGTTTCAAATACTACCACTCCCAAGTTCTTTCGGGCTAGTTTCCTTCAGACGAATGAGCCACATGAGGAGGAGCAGCCACCCACACACTGGTTCACCGAAGAAATTAATTTGTTTGGAGATGAGTATGCATCCTTGAACCCTAACACAAGAAACATGCTCTCATTCGGGGACTTCTACTAATTAAGGGGAAGCGAAAGGCCAAGAAAAAGGTAAAGTCAACTACAAGAACCAACGAAAGACATTCAACATAGGTTGGGTAAGATTACTCTCCCTACATTTGATGGTACAGATAAATGTTCAGGTAGAGCTTGGTTGCAGAAGCTTCATACTTGTTGTTGAATCTTAAGTTTGAGGAGGAGGCCCTTAAATTTGGTACCTTGCATTTGGATGGTGTCGCTCACAAATGGTGGTATCATCATCTAATAACTCAAGGACATGGTTCCATCACCACTCTTGAGGAGTATGGCAAAAAGATTAACAGAGAGATTTGATAGAAAAGACCGGAGGTACACTTTGTGGATTGGCACAACTCAAGCAAGAAGCATCCGTGGAAAGGTATGTTGCTGATTTCCAGAAATTAGCAGTCATGGTTCCAGATATTAGTGAGAGAAGATTGATTGTTTTATTCATAGAAGGCTTGATTGAACCCCTTAGAGGTTTGGTAAAAGCTTTTGAGCCTCCATCTCTTCAAGATGCTATAAAAAGGGCACTAAATCTGGAATTTACAGCGGGAAAAGGTAAAAATCTGCAGTGTGGGCAGCAGAAAACACCATCTTTGGGACAGCATACAAGTCCACATGAACCTTCAATGACAGCCCCAAATGATAGGCAAAGAGCAGCAGTTAGTGGGCAGCCAACTAGAGCACAAGATTGGGAGAAGAACAAGGCTGAAATTGAAGAACGAAATGAGCTAAGGAGGAAGAGATTGTGCTACAATTGCAAAGAACCATAGACACCCAATCATCGCTGCAAAGGTAAGGGCTCAATTCATTATATTGAGGTTGTTTCTGATGATGATGAAGATGATGACAATGCTGATCCAAAAGAGCAAGTAGAGGAAAATGAAGTGGTAGTTACAGGCCCTACCTTAGCTACTCTTACAGTATTGCCTAGTTTTTATGCATTCAATGTGAAGGGTGAACTTTTTGGGCAAAAGATCACCATTTTGATTGATGGGGAGCAACACACAACTTCATTGATGAAGGGTTGGTTGCTAGATTGGGTCTACAAGAAGAAGAATTCCAAGGATTTGATGTGATTATGGCGGATGGGCATACAATCACATGCACCAAGAGGATTCCCCAACTTCGATTCACCATGGGAGGACAAGAGGTATATGATGAATTTTATGTTGTTGGCATTAGTGGATTGGATTTAGTTCTTGGTGTTCAATGGCTCCACTCCTTGGGTGATTTTCATCAAAACTATCAAACCATGGAGTTGAAGTTCAAGGTGCAAGACAAGGAAGTTGTTTTGCATGGCATACGGAAAGGATCTCCTCCACGGATGGCAGCTCATAGCATGATTGGAAAATTTAAAGAGGGTTGGTTTTCCAAGAGGTGCTGAAAAGAGAGTGACATAAAAGGGCAACAGCTGGATTTTGGATCAGCCTTATGAACATCATGGTGACATCCTAAGGTATGATCCGAGCAATTCAATATCCTATGTGCAGTATATTCAGATTTCTTTTGATAAGAATGTTGATTTAGATGATAAAATCTACAATTTGTCTTATGAAATGCCTTGGAAACTTCCATGTTTTTATGAGCACTTTATAAAGGGCATTTGGTTGCAAAATTTGTCTCATCTAACAGGTACAGGTGCTAGAATCGTGAGACACTTCAGCATATTTTGTCTATTGTGCATGACACTTGGACAAAGGAGTTCAAAATTATTTGTGGGAAAGCAATTTGGGGAAGGGAGGACTGAAATGTCCCTCTTTCTCGAATAATATTTTCGAAGACCTTTGGCCTATTTTGTCTACCCGACGGCCAAAGGGTATGCACAAGGGTGACTTAAGTCACAATAAATTTTTGTAAGTACATAAAAAAATAAAATAAAATTATTAAGCACTTATGATTAATTTATTTGGCTTAGTAAATAAATAAATTATAATCCCTATGGTAAATATGATTCCCCTTAAAAGGCAAATATCTTTGTACAAGGGATTTATCATATTTTTATTCTCCTTAGAAAGATAATGGCAACTTGGCTCCAAGGGGAATGAGGGAGTTTAGAAAGAATAAAACTATATATATTATTTTTGTAAGCCTCAAGGGAAATGTGATTGCCCTAGGAGAGTGACCCTTGCATAGAAATAATCCTTGCAGCTGATTGGACAGAAGAGAGATCTCCCTTGGTCAATTTTTCCTTGATATAGGAGAGTTTGATTTGGGAAAGAGGCATCACTTACTCATTTTTACAAATTCTGAAATTTTATTTAAGCCTAGTGCTTGAATAAAATCTTCTCTCGAGGATTGAAACCTTCTGACCAAATGTGAGGGATTTCCACACAGGATTTTCCAGAGAGCTTCAAAGGGATTTCCAATATTTATCAGCAGTAGTTGGTTAATTTAGCATAGAAGGGTTCAAGAATCGATTTGCAGCAGTTGTAATTACATCTCCAAGAGTAGTGCGACCCACCTTTGGATTATTTTGGAGCTGTTTGAAGACATCTGGGTCTGTATTTATTGAACATCCAGCGTACTGCATTTTTGTAATGCAAATAGATTTTTGGAGGGCTTTAAAAGGTATTTTCCAGACCCATTTGTTCGCTGGTTTCTGAGTATCATTTCTGCCCATATTTCTCTTTAAATCTGGATTCTATTGCATGTATGGGCTGCTAATAATCAGGGAATTAACTTAGATAGGAGGGTTATAATCTTAACTGCTGTTTGGGGGGGAGGGGATTTCATAATAAAAGCTAGTCGCCATTTCTGGAAACCATCAGCAGCAAGCATTATTAATTTTGCACAGACTTATAAATCAGTTTTCTTCATATTCCGGTTACTTAAATTATAAAGATCAGATTAGATAAATCGCAGATCTGTTTGAGAGCTGCTTATAAGCGGAAAATGTCCAAATCCTAGTCGCCATTATTGGTTATTATTGCAGCAGTGTAATCTCATTCCTGTAGGATCGAATATCCATTCTAAGGGCTGAGTTGGAGTTCTAAAAATCTGAAAATTCACAGCTGAGTTGATAGTTAAAAGCATTCACCTTGTTACATGAATTTTCTTAACTTCTTCTAGTCACTTTTCCATCAACAAATTTGATCTGCAGTTAATTTTTGTTGTGATATCTTCGTTGAGCTGTCATATTGATAAGGGAAGTGCCTAAATTCCCTTAAGGCAAAGATTGTCCCAAGTTGGGGACATTACGCAGAAGAATGGGATTCGGATGACGAGCATGCTCTTTATTGTCTTACAACATCATCCTCACATGACAAGTGGTACCAGTTGTTGGATCATTGACTCTGGTCCGTCTCGCACACTTTTCATGTCACGGGGACTACTATGTTTTATTTACAACAAATATCTGTTTTGCATTAGTAATACTAGCAGATGGCAAATCACTTGTAGTAGAAGGGATAGGAGATATATGCATTGTATTGAATAATGCTAATAAATTGTTGGTATGGAATGTTAAATATGTACCTTCTTTACAATAGAATCTTCTATCTATTGGGCAATTAATAGAAAATCCCAATATTTTTGTGGATTTCTGTGAAAAGAAGTGTGTTGTCTCTGATGTGAAACAAAGACGAATAATTGCCCTTGGTCTTGGGGAAGATGGTCAGTATCGGCTTGTTGATCTGATATGATCAACATGAGTGCACGTGTGGAGGACAACTCCACCATACAGGATGTGTAGGAGAATGTTGTGCCTTGGGTGGAAGTCATTCCTCACATATCTATTGACTTGGATACTGATCAACCAACATGCACCTATTGTGGAGGGAGTATCCACTATATTAGATGTATGAGAGGTGGACATGCCTTGGGAGGATGGATTTCCTCATTCTAAAGAACAATTTGTTGTGGATGGAGACTCCACTATTCCAAATGCACTGACGGTGCATGGTGAGATGGCATGCCAAGCCACTCACTCAGAGGTACTTGCTCGAAGGACAGTAGAGCATGAACAGTTTGCTCATTGTGTTGTGAAATATCTTTCCCAACAGAGGGGGATAGATGAGCAAATAGATGAGGAGTTGGTTCTCACTCCTACTATTGCGGAGATGGTTATTTCTCCCACTGCTGAGACGAATGAGACGGAGATGGTTATTTCTCCTACTGCGTGGAGTTGGTTCTAACTCCCTCCGCACATATGGTCACATTTCTCTTATTGAGAAATTGAGAAAGGTGTTGCAAGAACATGATTGAGGTGACTTCGATTGCGGGAAAACTGAATCTTTGTATAGACTCCAACAAGCTACACAAGCCTGGAATAGATTTTTCAATCCACCTCTCTAAGGTTCTAATTTCAGCACTCTGGAGATGGGGTTGACACTCTTAGCCATTGGTGATTCATCACTAGTCAATGAATCACGTAACAAAGAACCAATGGACCACTTGTCGTATTCTTTGTTCATGTGACCAGATTTTGTTTTGCGGTTCTCCATTTGACAACCGCAACACAATCATGGAATGCTAATTTTGAAGTACAACCTATGGCACAGTCTATAGATGTAATGACTAAACATATGGGCTTTAGGAAATTTGTAAAATTTCGGGATAAAAGTTTAGTCATTAAGAGGGGGTGTTGAATATATGTTGAACCATTCGGTTTTGGGCAGTTATAACTGGTAACTATTTTGTAACTATGTAACCATCATCCCTGATATAAATAATACTTTGCTTGTGTCATTTGAGCAGTGCAATTTGCCTTCTCTAAGTTCTTTCTTCTCTTTGCATATGTTAACAATTTGTAGTTATTGGAGACCTTTTGGCATCATTGAAAGCAATTTTGACATCATTTTCCAACCCTCTATTGTTACATTTTCAATAATAATCATTGTTGTTATTTTCTACATTGTTCTAGCCCTTAAATTATTCTTGTAAATAAATATAACTGTAGAAAAATTTAGATTTCATTTATGAGTTTTACTTAGACCCCAAGTTGCCATTTTGGGCCTTGTGGGTATCTTGGAAAGTGATTATTTGAATAAATAAAAGCTATTTTCAGTCTATTGTTCATTATTGCTTTTATTGGCAGTTTGATATCATTTTAGAAATCATTTTTGTGGAGTTTCCAATTTTATGTAATTCAGATTTAAAAGGGATACTACAAATTGTATGCGGAACCAATACAGTTAGAGAGACATTTGAGGTAGGAGACATGGTGTTTTTGAGAGTTGCAGCCCTATAGGCAATCCTCTCTCAAACAAAGTGGTGCTGAAAAGCTTAAGCCACGTTTCTATGGACCTTACAAAGTGAAGGGAAGAGTTGGAGAGGTTGCATATGAGATAGAGCTACCAAAGCACAGCCGGATACACAATGTCTTCCATGTTTCGTGCCTCAAAAAGGCACTAGGACAGCACATTACTCCTATTGAGCTGCCACCTTTGGATGAGGAGGAAAAGTTGATTTTAGTTCTAGAAGCCATAGTGGATGTTTGAGAAAGGAAGCTAAGGAACTGGAGCATTAGGGAGTATTTGGTCCGTTGGAAGGATCTACCACTTGAGGATGCTACATGGGAAGGTGCAGCAATCTTAGAGCATCCAAGTTTGCAATTGCTTGAGGGCAAGCAATTTTGGGAGGGAGGACTATAATGTCCCCTTCTCAAAGCTAGTTCGATATGAAGACCTTGGGCCCATTTTTACTTCTTGTGGGCTTAAAGGGAAAAGCAAGGGAAGTACTTTAATGTTGTAATTGTAAGTTGTTATTTTTAGCCTTGTATTATTTTTGTAAAAGCAACTTTCTAATTATAACATTAGAAAGTGAAGTTGGTTGAAAAAGTGCAAACACCGACTTAAAAATAGAAATGGAGTTAAAAGGGGAACATAACACCACTTAAAAAGGGGTCGACCCATTTGGGCTCCCTTTTCGTGGATTGTGCCACCCACAATTATAAAAAGGAGTCGCTAGGGGTGAAAAAAAGCATCACTTGTCATATGAATTCATTTCTATTTGGAGATTGGAGCTTGTGCTTGCAATTTTCAGCCATTGAGGACAAAACTCTCAAATTCTGCATTGGTGATCTCATTCAAAGGTCATATTTGGGCTGCAATTCAGAATCTCAGAGCTACAATTTAGAATTTCAGTGCTAGGGCACAATTTTCAGCTAGGGCTTCAAGGGCAGATCAGAATTCCATATTTTTGGGTGTGGAACAGCCACACATTTCAGTGTTTTGTTGTGTTATAGTGTTTTGGATCAGATCTAGGGCATTTTCAACTTGGGTGACCCACTTGGGAACTTGAGCAACCCACTTTGGGGTCAATTCTAACTATTTTTAGGGGTTTCTTTGGAGCTAGGGTTTGTTCAACCTTCAATTCTGCCCTAGGGCATTCATTGCTGCATTTATTTCAGCTTCAAATGCTCCTAATGGTCGGTCAGCTGTAATTTACCCTATTTTCTGTCACGAAATTGATGAAATAAATTCAGCTATTTGTCAAAAAAAATATTTCTTTGTTCCTAAATGTTCTAAAAATATTCCTAAGTGTTTTGAGCCTTCTGGGTACTTTTGTAATTGAGTATTTGAAGAGTTTATTAGATTTTTGCAAACGCTTTTGCAAACCAAAATCAGGTTGCTGCCCTAATTTGGGGTAATTTCTATGAATTTTGGGTTTCATTAGGGTCCCTCAATTGCTAGAAAATTCAGATCTCAAACCGAAAGGACATTCTAATTCTAAGTTATTTGTTATCACCAAATAAGAACAAATCATAAACCACACTCGTAAAAGAAACATCCCAAAAACTCAACAAAATTAGTAGAAATGTCCACGAAACCAGCACATTGTAAGAAATATTTTATGCATCTCCCAAATGCATAGGGATAATTCAACATGCATCTGCCAAATGCATTTCGTTAAGCACAAGATAGATAATTCAACATCCAACAAATTGGGATGTAAAACCCAAGAAGCAAATATATCATAAAAGTATTTGCAGCATTAAGCACAAGATAATACCGAGAGGGGAAGTGAATCAATATTATGATATTCTTCTAAATTTAACATTGGATCCGTAATCACAATTAATCAATTTCAAAAAGAATATATCAAAACAATCAATGAATGCAAAGCAAACCAACACGCTTGCAAATAGACGTATTTACGTGGAAACTCTTTCGAGAGAAAACCACGGAGAAAATCTTCTTTATTATATTTCTCAAATGTTTGTAGGCACCAACCTACGTGAGACACCAATCCCCAAAACAATTTTTGTAGGGCCAACCCCTTTTGCGGGCACTTTTGTAAGAGACACCTATTCAAATATGAAGTAACCTTCTTGAAGAAACAAACTCTTTTCTATTTTTTATATTGTACTTCAACAAGTGATAGAACTAAGGGTTTGCAATACCAAAATTATTTCAGCTGCACATAAATAAAATTGCAATTTTCATTATTCTGCCCTTCATTTTATTTCAGATTTCTCTTACTTTCTCTCTGTCATTTGACATTATGTGTGCTTTTTTAAATCAAATGAGAAAATCTCAGATATATCCTTCCATCCTTTCGAAAAGGGACATCATTTACTTTCCATTATTTAATTAACACAATTCTGCATTGGTTAAAACCAAAGGTAATTATCCTCACATAAAATTATTAAAGAACAAATCATAAACCCATTAAATGCAGCCCTTTCTTTAATAAAAACATCCCATTAAATTCAGCCATCAAAATTAATATGAAACATGGCATATGAAACATGCACATTAAAATGCTGAATATTTTCATGCATCTCGCTTATACCATGTAACAATACTTCAGTTAAACTTTTGCATTTCTATACTGCTGGTTAATTCCAACATCCAACAAATTATGATGTCAAATCCATCGATATTTCCGTCAACTTCCGTTACACATTTCCATTAACCAAATACATCAAATTAATGACATCAATGAAGTATTTCCAACAGCATCCTTAAGAACATGCCATTTCAAACAACTTGGAGATATTCCCTTACTCTAGCCTGGTCATTGTAAACATACCAGCAGATATGTTTGAAGTGCTGAAATAAAAACATATTCAAGGGTTCCTAAAATGAAAAATGTGAGGATTGTAAAAGAGCATGTATTGTCCTCTTGATCTATAGACAGTCAAAAATAAATATGTCTATAAACAATAACACATAACAATTAAATCCTAGAATTAAGTCACAACTCATTTCCTATAAAACTGTGTACCACAAACATTCACAATCTTCATATTTACATGAGATTTCCAAGATAAACACAATTATGTTGTAGTGTATAGTATAACTGGGATTACCATCTAGACAAACTACATAGCATATAGATTTGGAATCTGATCTACATTGAGGAACAAAACAATTTTTGAGAGCAAGAAGTGAGAATTTCATATATACTACCAGGCTTTGTGATTAGAAAAACTACAAAATCCCAATCTTAAATGGAGAAACAATGCACAAGCAACTGATTTTTTTGCAGTCCAAAGTAGAAACACTCGGAGCATTTAATCCCTTCTAGATGTATGCAATAATGACTATATTATTTGCAATTTCACACCTTGCATTTTGGAATTGCTTCTGGTGTGCTCTTTTGGGGCTATCACTCACTTCAAATTTACTGATCTCAAGATTCTGAAGATGCCCTTCCAACTCTAGAATTTTCTGTTTTAATCTCTGTAAAATATATTTTCTCAATGATGAAGCACATTTATATAAAATTGCAATAAATACCTTTATATTCACTTTATAGGCCAAAACTAGATTAAGAAATGAAATCCATCTAACCTGTTCTGCTTTGGAAATCGATTGTCGCACAATATCAAGCTCAGGGTTTAATTTTTGATGACTTCGTAAATCTTGATACTGTTGATCAGTAGCTTGCTTGATTATGCTTTGCATGTATATTCTCCATGCATCCACTAGAGAAAATTAAGAAAAAACAAAATTATTAATCAAAGAACACAATTTGGTAGTATTTCTTGAGGAGAGTATAAAGGAACTATATCAAAATGACATCAAATTAAAATTTTCTTTGATGTAGACCTTGGTATGAACAGGAAAATTCATAAAATATTCTTGCAGTCTAAAGTATGTAATTAATAAAAGACTAGATATTGGGGCACAACATACAATTAGCTCATGCATTTTTGTTTCATGTGAACAACATTGATAACAATAAATGTCCAGTATCGATCAAGAACAACTTTTACTAAAGATCAAGAACTATTGATAGCAGAACCAATTCACTTGCACAAAGATTATCTTAAAAACAACCTCTGCACTTTCTAGGTATAAATATTAACCATAGTTATGACAAAATGAAATTCATCCAATCAAAATATATTGAACAATTACTTCAATAGATCAAAATGTTTCATTGAATGAAAATTTCAAAAACATTCTATATAAGTTATATCTTAGAAACACTAAAAGTAGCAGATTTTAGTTCACAATTTCCACCAAATCAACATGACACAACTCTAGAAAAACATAAAATTCTTAATAACATTTGCATGATTGAATGAGAGATCATTTTATGTCTTCTAGCTTGACCAAAATGACCAAAGTTTCAGATTGTTGAGTTATAAATTTACAGGTTTTTACTCTCATTTGTGGATAGAATATCTTCTTTATTTTTCGAAAGAAACAGGTGGTAAGACATCTAACTCCACAAAATGGGCAGAGACTGCAAGACAGTAAAAGAAGATAACAACAAAGCTATTTCCCAAATTCTTTAGGTAATTTGATATTGACTCCTACAAGTTTACAAATATTGATTTTCCATCTATTTTTTGGGAGATTTTGGAAGCTAAGTTTAAGTGCCACTAGCTGCTATCATTGTACAATATACTCCTCAAAAACAAGCCTTTAAATAGTGCAATATGTGCTAGCTCTTAAATGAGGGAATCTAACAGCACACTAAATAACTATAATGCATGAAATCAAATTGACACTAGACTCTTGCCAAATGGGCTCATGGAGCATATTAAACAGCTCAAGTTAAAGCGATGAATTGAATAGAAAGAATGAAAAAGCTATCTAAAGTGCCCAGCTTTTCCCAAAAGTTTTAAAGATTATTCAGCCACTGCTGCCTATAAAGATATAGCAGGATTATTTCATAATATGAAGTGTAATAGCAATAATTATTTTGGAAGTCTCTAGCCATATGATCTCTAGCACTATAGAATAGAGTTTTTCCATCTCCCAGCCCTCATGTAATGTGCTTTAGTATCAGCTATTCACGAGGTATGCTGAATTTTATGGAACTTTTTTGAACTTCGCTGAACTTTATCCCCATCGAACATTTACTCAAATTTTATCCATTACTTTAACCTGGGAAGTTTTTGACATGATTTTGTACTATTTTATAAATATCTTATATATACATATACCAAGTGAAAGCAAAGAATGGAAAGTTCTCTGTACTTTGTTCCTCTGACATATTTATGATTCTTTGTAGAAATTTTATGTTGGGAATATGTAGTACTCACATGGCAATAATTTAAGGTGTGGTGAATGTAACATTAAATTATGTGAGTTTGTGAGTTATGTATATAGGAGTTGGGTGAGTGATTTGTGAGTGAGTTATTTATGTAACATTATAATTACAACTAGTCACGTAGGAGATAGGAGTTCGGTGAGTATGATTTGAATTGGAGTGAGTTTTATTATGGCTTGGGTAGTTAAACCTGCTGATCCAAAGTCTATTTTATAGGAGCTATGAATTCAAGATGCTGAATCAGAAATAATATTGTTGTGTTAAATATCCTCAAACATGATCCAAAGTCATCATTTTAAAAGATAAAAAAAAATATTTTGTTCAAATGTTAAAAATATTTTAAATTTCTGAAACATTAATCAATTGGCTATTTATCCTCATCAAATGAACTCAAATTCGAACCTTTGACTTAGAGTGTCAAAATGTAACAAGCATGTATTGTCAAATGTTAATAAAGTATTTTAAATTTCTGAACTTTCATTCATTAACCTTCGTAATATTTATTTCTGAACTTTCATCCATTAGCCTCCTAATATTTTTATTTTTCTAAAATTTTACTATACATGTATATTAATTTTTTGTATTTTGGCATTTTCCCAAACCTCGTATCCTGTTTTTGGAAAAATTGTAGCACCATCCCCATCCCTGTTTCCTAGTATGATTTATTACCAGACAGAAGACCATGTAACATACATTTTTACAAAAGCACTCAGCAGAGAGAACTTTGAAAACTTAAGAAAAATGTTGGGTGTAACGGAAATAAAACTTAAATGAGGTGTTAAGGGTTAATGTTTATTTGTATGTATAACTATATAATAGTAATTAAATATAGTTAGTCTTAAGATACCCAAATACCTAAGCAACTTACCCCACATTATAAAATATTGGAGTGTTCTTTGAAATAGAACACAAACTTGTATTTTTATGTACTGTTTTATTTCCTCTTGTGTCACATGATAACCTACAAACATCAGTGCCAATCAACAAACATTCTCCAACATAATGATTAACAGCCTTGGTAGGAACAGCCAAAGGGACAATACCTATGCACCACGTAGGAAGCATGCCCTGCCCTTTTAGGCAAAATCCCACTGCCGGGACATTTGGAAACATTTTAGATTATAGAGAAACGTCCCCAATTTGAAAAAGATTCAAAAACTTCAAATTTTGAGCAAGGCGGCATGGACACCACTATCTCCCAGATAAATAAAAAAAAAAAAAGGTATATAGATAGATAAAGTTTCGATTATAAAATGAATATGGGTACATAAGAACCCCCGATACACTCTTTGAATTACCCTAAAAATAAAAAATCTCTACAACTAAAACATAAAAAAGAATATTTTTGTGTTTCCCATGATACTGAAGAGTTCTAGATAATTCTACTAAAGAAAACATCAAAGTTGAAAAAAAAAGAACATAAATAGTGAGAAACAAAGCAAGAGGCAAAATCCAGAATTCATTTATCTTTTAGTTTCTATTGCTCATGCAGCAACATGTCTATTAGAACATAAAGTGTTATATTTTGGTGATAAACAAATTGTGATGTATTATGTTGAATTTTGTTGTCAGCAAAGGTTTATAAATTACCATTGATATTCTAATATCTCCCAAAAAATCTCACAAGAAAATTCCCCAATTCTTTGAACTATATGTATGAATACATAATGTAGAGTAATATGTTTTGGTGAAAAACATTGTGGTATCAGTTCAATGTTGTGTTGTGCAACAAAAAGGCAAAACAAACAAAGAGCATAGAGTAATAGTTTTAAAAAAATGTTTTTGACTCAATGTTATGAAATGTGTATTGTTGACTTTCAATGCCCATCTAGTAAAATTTTGAATAGAAAAAGAGTGTGTTATTCAGTTCAATGTTGTGTTGTGCAAAAAAGGTGTATGAACAAAGCATAAAGTAATATGTTTTGCTGAAAAAAACAGCGGTTTTTTACTCAATTCTGAAAAACCCTATTATCATGACCGCTCCAATATGCCTGCTCAAAAGTGTGACAATGCATTTGCTAATTGTATGCTTGATGATGCATATGATTGCATTTGAATTGTTAGACTTTTGTGCAGGTGTTGTGTATTACAATACTTTTTCTATGTTTCAGACATTTTGTTGTTATCTAGTTGAAACTTGCAGCCCTTGGGCATTTCATTGTAATTATTATTGTAATTGAAACTTGAATCTTATGTGAAATCTCAATTCAGCTCCAATTTTATGTATTAAGGTTCTATAATGTGTGTGATGAATGCTTTATCAATGTTATCATATGAATATTTGAAATTTCCTATATTTTTTATATTTTCCCTTATTTTTAATATTTGTCCCATGTCGTCCCTAAAAAGGCCTCCAAAGGAATACAAACAAACAGCATCCCCGTTAAACTTGGTGGAACATAGGACAATACGTCCAACATAGGAAAGAGGTGCACAATTCTTGCCAAAATCCCACTCGCCTATAATAGAAACATTTTAGATCATAGAGAAATAGTACTTTGAAGAAGATTATAAAGGCAGCACAGACACCACTATGCCAGATAATATTCACTGGTATAGATAGAGATAATTTAGCAATTACCATATGATTATAGTACAAGTACTCGATAATTCTTTCATTACAAAAAATGGAAAATGTTCTAGTGTGCTAACATGATAGAATAGATAGTGTTTCCGATGATACTGAAGAGTTCTAGATAATTCTACTAATATATGTATCTTATTTGAAAATTCTGTTTAAATAGAGAAAAATGAAATAAATATTGTAGAAAGGTACTTCATTGTTGTAAACCAGAATTTCTCTCATCTTTTAGAAATTCTAGGTGACCATGGTGGGTTTTACAAAAAAGTGTTAAATTATCTATCCTCCAGAAAGTGATGACAATGAATTTCATCTCAACAGAGGTCAACTACCATGATATTCTATACATCTGCCAAAATAATCTCAATAAAAAAATCCTCCAGCACATATGTCCTACATGAAAGAATTCAAACCTTGCATTGTTTTATCACGAAGATTTTGAATGTAAAAACCTGCTCCTCGAGCCTTTCCTACAAACAAAGCTCATTGTTGAGTAATAGACTTAATAGCTAAGTTACAAGATAATCAATATCAGAGATGTATCTGTTTGTCCCTTTCAATGCCCATCTAGCATAGATTTTGAATATCAAAGGAAGGTAAAGCCTTCCCTTTGAGACCACTTACACGACAAAAGAGGTAATTAGCGATGAACATGACATATACAACTCAAACAAAATGTTCACAATTTTCTACCTCTTCAGAAGAAAATATCCCATCCATATGCTGTAGTGCTGAGGCAGAAAATGTAACTTCTAAATACAGGACATATCATAGGATTTTGCAGACAATGGCGCAACTAAGAGTGATAGAGCAATACAAAGAATATGATAGCATGAGGCATACACAAAAAAGAGAGACAACCAAAGGACCAATAAAGATTAATAGAGGAATATAATATCATAACATGAGATGAATACACAACAAAGAGAGAACCAAAGAACTAAAGAAAAGATTAAAAAGCAAGATTCGACAAATTTGTCATGGCCTTGCTAGTGACGATATATTAAGTGTATCAAATCAGATTGAACAAAATCATCATACATTAAGAAGATGCAAAGGAATAACATTATCCAGCATCTTTTTACATGTTTTCAAACTAATGTCTAATAACCATTTTCCATGTAACTATTCTAGACAGTGTATCCCACACAGACTTAACAATTGTTTACACAATAGAAATTCCATGCAACTTCACTAGGTTACAAGATAAGCAATGAAAAATAAGTTTCATAGTCATTTAGAAAGAAAGAAACTATATTACTATCCAAAAATGACCACAACTAGGTTCATGGAACTCAAAAGATTGCATTCTAATTTAAATAGAATGGATCTTCACCACGAAGAGGGATATAATGGCCCTAGATTACATAATGTAAACTAGGTACTAAGAACATAAGAAATGTAAACATAACAATAGGGGGTAAACCTTAAATGGTTAAACCAAATCATAAGAGCTAAATACAAATAGCCATGTGAGGGTGGGACCCTTCAAAGAAGCACAAAATTAACAAAGAGGAAAGTAGGAAATTATGATAAGAGACCCGCAAGTCATAAGTTGTATCAAGGCTTGAGAAAATTAATGAACCAACAAAGTGCAGCTTTTTACATTTACTTTATTATTACTCCCAATATGATGCATCAGACATCAGTGTATTTTCACTGGAGTTATCACATACAAAGTTCTAGTTTGGTCTTCTAACATATGTTTCTTCCTGATGACGGATCACAGGATGTGATCAGCATCATTGATTAGAAGATTTTGCACTTGTATTTTCAAAATGCCCTTTTCTCAATATCATCATTTATCAACTAAAAGAACCAATACATGATTTTAAAATGTTATAGGGAGATGCCCAAGGTTGATGAGGCTAGGCTAGACAATCCTAAGAGGAACTCGAGTAGGTCCATTCAGAACTTTTCTAACATCAATGGCCAATGAACCTTGGTGGTAGAAAAAAACATGGTAAGGGGCACATACCAATGTGGCATGCCTTGTTGACAAGGGAAAGGCACTTGAGCCAGATATAAAGCAAATCCACTTGATCTTAATTGGGGTTGGGCAGCTTTGGATACTCTAGTAGCAATTTGGAAAAAGGGACACTATCTCAAGTAATCTATCCCATTCACAAATGTGAATCACATGTAGCAGGTGCTTATCGTCCCCCAATGCCAAAAATGGGTTTAAAAAAGGAAGTGATTAATGTCATAACTCTAGCAATATCTTTAAGAATCAAACTCTTTAAAGAACAACATTTAAGATGTAATTAAACTTGAGTAGTTATGGAGGATGTGATTCTTTTCCAATTGGGGCACAAACTCAACTGCTTTCTTTCCTTGGCTATGTAGGGAGATATTTTACTTATAATCATAATGATAAACTAACATAAATAATTTGCTCTTTAAATAATATAAGGTGCATTTATTCAAAACAAAAGGAATTTTTTTAAGAGAATATACAAGAGCTTCAATCTACAACAAAGCTGAGTTTTAACACATGCAAAACAAAATGCCTCCAAGATGGTTGGAAATCCCACTTGACATACAAAGCAAGTCTTGGTGGGAGGAACTGTTTGATCCCAACAAAAGACACTAAGTTCTTCCTTCATGTAGAGGTCTAAACACTAGCCACACAAGTGAGATGTGTGTGACATATCGACTTGGTTTGTCTTGTCAGGACATGAGCATAGGTCATGCCAAGATAGATCGAGCAAAGACAAAGGATGAGCAAGGAGAATCTTGAGGTATATTCCTAAGGAGGTGAATGTGCAAATCAACAATGCACGAGAGGACAAGTGTCACCATCTAGTGTAGGGTTACAAATAGCATGGCATTGAGATGGACAAGCAAACCACATGGGGGAGAAGCTTCTAGAAACTTGAAGAGTGTGACAAGTCAATGCCAACCAAACATCCTCCAACGTATCAAAAGGCATATTAGAATATTCACATACCAATCGGCCAAGTTGCGTTCTAAGAACTCTATAAATACCTTTCCCACTCAAGAGATTTGGCAAGGTTGGATGTTTTGCAAAGGACCGGGAGATAGGGGTAAGTTTGAAGGAGCTAAGGATCAAAGCACCTTTTGAGTTCTTTTAGTTGGTTTCGCATAAGACTTATGTGTATGAATTCGAAGAAGTACTAAGTGTTTTGTATTACTTTCATTATATAGCCATGGCATGTTGGGATATACATTGTTATAAATGAGCTTTGAGATAATATTTGAAATGTGTGATTTTATGTGGTTACGAGTTGTGTATACTTGATACATTTATGGGCAAGCTTTCATCATGTTCATGGATGTTGTAGCGTATTATGTTTATGTTGTTGATGTTCTTATCGTAATGATATAGATTAGTTCCCTTTAGATTGGTCCATTATGTTTTAAGGTTAGGAATTGATCAATTGTCATCACATGATTCATCCATAATGTCTTAAGGTCAAGAATTGATCAATTGCTGCATGTGCATTCTTTGTTGTGTTTGTTTCTCAATACAAGGTTCACGGTGGTCTCTCATTTGCACTTTGGGTTAGTCTTCCACATACACACATGGTTGAATATGCCAACGTAGGTGATCATTTGCATTTATTTGTTGTCAAAAAGGTTAAGTCTTCATGCAAGAATCATTAAGCATGGATCCTTCTATGCAAGAGAACTTGAGAAAATACCGACAACATTGTGGATGTTGCCAAGACTTGTTTGACTATGTCGGGATGATGGAGATTGCACATGGTTGATGATGGATTAGATCTGATCACAATGGAGAGAATTGAGGAGTGGTTTAAAAACAGATCTTTAAGTTTGCGGTAAGATCGGAGAGTATATGGAATAAAAACCCTTGCGGTGATCTCTCATTTGTACTTTGGATGAGATTCTGATGTACGTGTGTAGTTGAATATTCCAGCATGGGAGATCGTTTACATTTGTAAGTTGCAATGAAGGTTAATTCTTAGCACATGACTCCTTGCACAAGAGGGCTAGAGAAAATACCAAGAACATTTTGGTTCCATTGCAAGGGCCTTGTTCAATTGTGCCATGATGATGGAGATTAAGCATGGCTAATGATAGATTAAATTGGATCACTCTTGGGGAATTGACTGGTTTGAAAATCTGATCTTTGGGTTAGCAATAAGATCAAAGTGTATAAGGAATTAAAACCCTCACATGTGGATTCATAACAAGTTGAGCAATACTCTAAAAGACATGTTCTTTGTTGATTTTCCATAGCATGTTCACGCATGAGTCGCAACATGTACAAGCTGGGAAATGCCATTAGTTACGTTCGACACAAAGATTGGAGTGACGTAAGAATAGAGGTGTTGAAGCGAGATAGATCAGGTGTTGATGTATGTCCTGGAGGTATGATGTAAAGGTGTTTTACATAGTTATGTGTTAGGGTTTTCAATGTCTACGTATTCTTGTCTAAAGGAGGCAGAATTCAAGTTTCTATGTGAACCAGCAGTAGTGTTCATCACATAGATCCCTATGTGGATTGAGATGCTTTTATTCGATCTTGGGTTAGAAAGATTGTAAATAGAAACCTAAATGTTTCGCCATTCGAGGACTAGGGTTGTTGTAGGAAAAAGTGAGGGTTTAGATTGTGCAAATGGAAAATATGACAACACTAGATAAAGAATTCGTAAGTGGAAATGCATTCTAGTAATTTTTATAATCTTGGACATAAAAGAGACGAATAATTGTGTTTATATCTTGGAAATATATATATATATAGAGAGAGAGAGAGAAAGCAATATAGTACTATATTACTATATATATGTATGTATGTATTATTCTATTACTATTTAAATATAATCAATGAACTAAAACTAAAAATATTGTAATGTCCCTTTCAAGGGCTGAAACTGAAAAAGAAGGAAACCACACAAACCCAAGTGAAGTAAAATCGAATTTTATAACAATAGCTGTAATATTCTTTAAAACCCTAGCAACGAACTGTATAGGGACTCAAATGCACCCTAAAACCATGCACAATAGCTTGAAATTACTTCTAAATAATTACTTCAATTATGACAACCAATATCCATCCAATTTGCAACAAATAAATGGAGAAAACCAGCGAAGATACATTGTTGTAATTAAATCTGTGACAGCAGCAAGGCAGCCACAAACAAGGGCTGAAAACAATAGATAAACCCCTCCAAAAATAGCCAAATTATGGATTCCAGCCTTATAAATTATGGAGAATCAGAATATAAAATAATATATGAATTATGTGCCCTAGAAGGCACTAAACCAGCACCAAACCCTAGTTGCTCCCCTAGGGAAGAGCTCCAAAATCATGCAAAGCTTTTGTAATCCTTCTTCTTAATGTCCCTGATCCAAATCAACAAGCAAGTCTTCAAGAGATGTCTTCAATGCACCACCATGGAGAGTTTTTGTTCTCCACCAAGCCACAAGGAAGGTTTTTGTCCTCCTTGGATGCCACACAAGAGGGTTTTTGTCCTCAAGTGGAATGGTATTGAGAAACTAGCCCAACAAACCAATTGTAGATGTAAAATGCGCCAAATATGATTTCCAAATGAAGTCATACAATCCCCTTTTACACTTCTTACTTGGCGACAAAGGCCAATCGAGATAAGGACCGACCTCTTAAGCTTCACTTTATCTTTTAGTTGTCTCTTTAATTTCTCCAAACCTAGCCGGCCTACATCTTAAAGGAAAACACTAAAATAAAACATTAAATCTAATAATCGAAAATTGAAATTAAGTGCAATTCCTTCCCTTGTTCATTTATTCTTCTTCGCCACGGAAAGGGAAGGGCAAGATGTCTTTATTAGGCCTCAACTCAAAAAGGGGACATTACAAATATATTTGTCAAAAACCACATGAAGATTTGTGCCATGTAGAACTAAGCATCAAATACTAAAAAGATTTATTTAATCACAAATAGAGAGATGAGGCAACGTAGATATTTGGAAGGTCGAAAAGAGATCTTCTTTACACCCCCTATTTGCAGAGTTTTCGTTCTCCAAATGCCACAAAGAAGGTTGCCTCCTTGGATGCCACATTATGAATTTTCGCCCTTAGTGGAGTTGGAAATAGAGCAAACAACCATAGAGCCCAAATAGACAAAATACTACATATTTGATATCAATCATCAAACTCAACACATATGCTAAGAATGGGATCCTCATCCTCATCAATTTCATCATGTTCCTTTGGCACAAACAAATCGGACTCCTCAAGGACATTTGCGGTAGTTGTAGTAGCACGGCGGTTCCTACAAACCACACATTGTTGTTCCTACTTCCAAATTATTTGAAAATGATAGTTTTGAAAGTTAGTGAATGAATTCTAGCACTTAGAACTAATTTGCAACAAATAAGAATGAACAATTCAAACACACAACACAATATTTTTATCTTGAAAAACCCCAAATTTGAGGGAAAACCAGTCGGGAAGGGCAATTGCTCTTTCTTCCCAATTATATATTGGCCAATTCAAATGATTACAGATTACAAGAAGTTGAAGGAAGACAACAATGTTACTTCCACCCTCTTTACTTGTTTATTCTCTGCTCATACACCTTGCTTCTACAAATCAATTCCAGCACCAAAGTCTTCTTGCTCACTTCTCCCATGAATTGATGATCAAATCCACTTGCTCTTCTTACTTTTATAGCTACTTCCTATGTCCTCCCGTGCACTAGAGAATAGGAAGGGGAAAACAAGGAAGAGACACACAGTCAGACGCTTCAAATCTGCAAGTGTTCGTGGATGTATTTTTTGTTTTTATTAGTGACAGAACCGTCGGTGAACACAAACCAGCAGTTGTGCAACCACCAGCGAACGTAAATCAGCGGTTATGCAATTGTCAGTCTGTACAGAGGGGCGGTTACGCAACCGCCACTCTGCACAAGGTGGCGGTTTTGTAACTTAACAATTTGTTCTCCTTTGTGATTAATTTTTCTTCTAGTTCTAGTTGCTCGATGAAGTGGTGTCTTTCTAGATCCCTATGGATCATACCTCCCTTACTCAGGAGGCTTTTGGTTCCACAAAAGCTTAGAGGGGAGTAGATGAGGAAACAATTCCCTCACTTTCTCCTTCAAGTACCACCGGGCCTGCCTTGGTGTCTTCCCCTTGAGTCCAACCTGCCAAGATTCTTGTGGACCTCTCCTTGTTTCTCTAACCTTTCTGTTGCAGCACTACATCCTCCTCCAACTCACCTCGTGAATCCAAGACACAATCTTCTATGGAAGGTAGCAACTGACATTCTTCTTCTTCGTCAAGCATGGATGGCTCATATAGGTGCAAGTTCTCACAATTTACTACTGAGTACATCCGCATGAAGTGTGGCAAATCAAGTCTAAAAGCATTTTCTCCAACCTGCTCTAATATAGTGAAGGGTCCATATTGTAGTGGCTTGAGCTTATAGTTTTTCCTTGCTCAAGTACAACCAAACCTTTTCTCCAACATGAAGTTTGTGCTCTCTACGATGTTGATCGTGTCTAGCCTTGTACTTGGCTTGAGACTTTTCCAATTGTTCTTTCACCTTGAGATGGATTTGTTGGATCCTCTCAATGAACTTCGCTGCTCTAGTCACTTCTAAGTCACGTATCTCGTCTTCTTATTGTTGTCCAACCGCAATGTCTAGTGGATCGGTAGGTAGATACCCCAAGCATGCTTCAAAAGGTGACCGCATAGTGGATGTGTGTACCACCCTGTTATAGGAATGTTGAATGTAGGCTAAGGACTCATCCTAAGTCCGTGGATATTTGCTATTATATCCTCTAATCAGTTGTACCAAAGTCTTGTTTACCACCTCTATTTGTCCATCCATTTGGGGATGGAAGGTCGTGCTTCTCTGTAACCTGGTGTCCATCTTGTCCCACAAAGTAGTCCAAAACTTCCCCAAGAACCTAGAATCTCTATCAAAAACAATAGACTTGCAAACCAAAATGTACCCATACACTAACAAATAAAAATAAAGTTGCCTCATAACTTTTATTGTCCTTTTACATGAAATAAGAACACACATTTTGCTAAATCTATCAACAATATATTGTAAATTTGGTCAAAGTTTTAATATTGAACTCGAATAATAATGCAGAAATTAAACACACAATATAATTTTCTATTGAATTCAATCGGGACATCTTATTCATGATTGATGAGTTACATATATAGATCAATTAACCCCTACAATGGTGGAGTCAAACATGATCTTCAATCCCTACATAATCTCAACCCCATCTCCTAATATCTCTCTAACATCCCTTTATTATCTCACACAACTTTAGCTACGTGAGTTGTTCTCACAACTCACCAATATAATTAAACTATTACAACATTATATGAGTTGTTTATATCACAACTCATATATTACAAATACACACAAAATATTAATGTTCACACTAACATATAAATTCCTAACATTCACCCCCTTAGTGTGAACATGGGGCAAAGTGGAACTCGAAACTTAATCATATGCCACCGCATACTTTTAAGTTTGCATACTCTTTGTTTAAATCTTGTTGTCTAGATCTCATTTGCACATGACCACTACTATGCAAAGAACACATCCCACATTTATCCCATGTGAACGAAACGAGGTTGTTTCACTGGCCGATCATCTTCATAAAGAAGTACATCGGAGGATCTCTGTGATCGGAGGATTCTGCAGATTAATTGCCCTCCTATATAATTGTTTTACTATTCCGCACCTTCCACGCCATATCACAACACATTCAAGAATTTACATTAGGAAATATTGCTCACGCGAGAGCTTACTTATTACAATAGGTATGATCCATCTATTCTTATTCTGCATATCAAAGCAAACACACAACTGAAAATGAAGTCACCATAGCAAAATGCAGCCCCATCGTTGGTGACTGACGAGAGGCGTTGATCGCCTCCTTCCTCCGTTGCCTCCATCCTCCATCTGTTTAGGCTACTTGCTTAGCAGAACAAGTCTTTGAAATTCATTCATATGTAACACCCCACGATCACAAGATGATAATTTAACACTAGTAAGTACAATGAACATTTGAAAAATAATATATCAAAAAGACAATTTTTACAATGACTCAAAACTACAATTAATAAACTTACATTTATATATTAAAGTAAAATTAAACTATATTACCAAAAAATCATCTAATTAAAAAAACTTATAAAAAAAAATAAAAATTAAAAATTAAAACTAAATCAAATACCCAAAAATTAAAAAGAACAATTCATATAACCTAAATAATAAACCAAACTTATTACCTTTTTTTCAAAAGGCCACGAATTAAAACAAAACTTTAAAAGATAAACTTAAAAATACTTTATACCTAAATCACATAGCACGTTTTTTTTAAATATAAACAAACTTAATGTAAAAACAAAAACCACGGGTTAGTTAAATAAATAAATAAATAAAAACCACTAACTAGCCCAAAAAAATGAAAATAAAACTACGCGCTAAAAACCAAAAAAACATTTTTTAAAAAACGGAAATAACAAAATAATAGTTAAATTTTGCAAAAATATTACAACTCATATATTACATAATACACAAAAATATTAATGTTCACACTAACATATAAATTCCTAACACAGAGATAATCATGGCCATGTTTAGACATAGGTAGTCCTACAAAATCCATAGAGATGTCCTCCCAAGGTCGAGTAGGGACTTGTAAAGGCATATACAAACCTTCCTTCCTGATTTTAGGCTTTCTAGTACAACAAAGTTTACATCCTCTTATGAATTTAGATACTTCTTCTTTCATATTAGGCCAATATACATACCTTTGCAAGTGGGCCATGGTCTTGCCAACACCAAAATGTCATGCTACTTTCGAGGTATGTGCTTCCCTCATCAATAGAAGCCTCTCTTCTTTTGGAACACAAAGCTTCCCCCCGTTGAGCAGTGTCGGTAGAGCAGCCCATCTTTGAGATAACAATCATCAATGCTTGTCCTTTCATCCCCTTTGGACTCTTTTAAATTTTTAATATGTATGTCCCCAAAATCTTTGTCTAAAGCATATACCTCTCGTAAGCTTCCTTTGTGGAGGGCTCAACATGAGAGATAGTGGCCAAACTAGAAATTTTTCTCTGTGTGGGCAGCCTACACATGTCTGCCACCAAATTCATGCTACCTTTCTTATACTTGATTACCAAATGGAATTGCTGAAGGAACCCCATCCATTTGTAGTGCCTTGCCTACTGCAATTTAGATTGTGCTTGCAAATAATGGAGAGGTTTGTGGTCAGTGTGCACAATAGTTTCTTTACCCAACAAATAATGTTTCCATTTCTTTATTGCCTAAACTAGTGCATACATCTCTTTATCATATACTGAATATCCCTTAACTGTTGAAGTGAAAGTTTAGAATGATAGCATATTGGCTTACCTCCTTGTAGTAACACTACTCCCATAACGTAATTGTTGGCATCCATCTCTACTTCAAAGGGATGCTGCAAATTAAGAAGAGCAAGTACTTGGAGCATGACTAATTTTGTACTTTAATAACTCAAAAGCCTAATTTTGTTCCTTACCCAATCGAAACCCTTACTCTTTGCAGACCGTTGTGTGTAGAGGTATTGTAATAGCAAACAAACACGAAATGAACTTCCTCATGTACTGTATTGCTCCCACAAAACTCCTAGTCTTTGTGGCTCCCGTTGGTGTTGGCAGTTGGCGATGGCTTCCACCTTCGAGATCCACTCGTAGCTCTCCTCCAACCACGTGCCCAAGATAGACAAGTGACTATTTGGCAAATTCACACTTCTTCATATTGCATAGCAGTTGTTTCTCCTTGAGAACTTGCAAGACTTGCTGCAAATGTGTTAGATGTTCCTCCCATGTGGCACTAAAAATCATAATATCATCCAAATATACAATGACACATGAATCTATGAATTCCTGCAATACATCATTCATCAATCTCATAAATGTAGCGGGTGCATTACATAAACCAAATGGAAGTACTAACCACTCATACAAACCTTGTTTTATTTTGAAGGTAGTCTTCCATATATCCTCCTCCATCTATACTTGGTGATAACCAAACTTGAGATCCAACTTTGTGAAGAACTTTGCATGTTGAAGTTGGTCCAAGAGATCATCTATGTGTGGGAGTGGATATTTGTTCTTAATGGTAATCTTGTTCAAAGCACGATAGTTGATGCACATTCTCCAAGAACCATCCTTCTTTGGCACCATCACAATAGGCAAACCGCATGGCGAGGTGCTTGGGCGTATTACCCCTTGGTCTAATAGCTCCTAGAGTTGTTTCTTTACCTCTGTACTCTCCAACAAGGATTGCCTATACAACCCGATATTTGGTAGAGGGGACTTTGGCAACAGTTGAATCTCATGCTCTACTTCTCGTTTTGGTGGTAACCGTTGGGAGTTTGGAATACTTCCTGAAAAGACTGAATTATGCTATCCAAATCCTTCATCCCTTTGTTAGAAATATCTGAAATTTCTACCCCATCTTGTTTATCTTTCAATAAAAGTAAACAAAACTTATGATTTTCTGAATTAGTCTCTTTGCTTGGTTAGCACTTACCATCGCAAGTTTTTCCTTACACTTGTGTGCCAGAATGTTGTAACTGACTCCATCCTTGACCCATCTATATCGGTTCTCCCTTCTCATGAATATAGCATCCCTGATATATAAGTAACGACTCCCAAAAACAACATCAAATGCATCAAGTGGAATTACATCATGATTCACACACTATGTATCCACATCTGAAACACAAACCCCACAAGAGTAGAGGAAAGATGCTTTGATACCATTGAGATGCCCCCTTTTAGGACAAAAAAAAAAGTTTGCAGCACCTTTAACACAAATCGAAAAAAGGAAGGATGAGATCCTTTTAATTAAACCTCAAATAACCCAATGTCAGTGTAATTACAACCCAAAATGGGGTTGGAAGTAGCCAAGGTGGTGGGTTAGATGGGAGAATCAATCGAAATCACAATCTTTTCTAGATCTAATTTTTATAAACCCTTAACAAAAGCATTGAAATCTAGAACTTACTATTTATAGTAAGTTCGTCAAAACCCTAGTCAAAAATATTCAAAATTCCATAATTTTTTATTTACAACTTCGAATTGCATGAAATGAAAGGGAAATGATAGATATTAATTAGGAGCAACTTTCCATGCAAGAAAACCACGAAAAAATATGGAAAACCTGATTGTTAAATGCCGAAATACAACTACAGCATCAAACCCTCATAACTCGCAACAACATACCGATCCAAAAATTATCAACCCTAGCTCAAAACGAAGCATAAATTATAAGGAAAATTATGAGATCAATTTTACGATTTTCCATCCACAAATGCCACGCTAAAAAATCACCTAAAACTCCAAAACCAATCGCTGCCCTAATTCTAGGAAATCATAAATCTTCAAAATTCATATCTTGAGCAATACTTGGAATTTTGAAATGAAATTACCTTTGTTGGAAAGCTTAGACAAAGAGCTTTCCATTGAACATAAATTTGTCAAATTTCAACAAACAAAATTTTCCAGAAATGCAATAGAAGTTTCCAGCCAAGTCACCACTTTCCAAAAATGGCAAAAATAAATTTCAAGTCTTCAAATCTTTATTCCAGAATCAAAAGCGGTTTTTAAAACATTGATTATGAGGCATCAAACATGACATATGATCATTTTTTTCAACAAGCTGCCCATAATGGCACAAGTATGGCAGTGACATAGGAGGAGATAAAATGTGATCATTTCTATCATACCTTGGGCTGCCAACAAGGAGCTCACCCTTATTTTGTTGGTACTTGTCTGGAAACTCTTCAGAACTCTTTCCAAGGATATAAACTCCTCAATCTTCCCCTCAATGACTATTGTTCGGGAAATTCCAGCGAATTGAAAGCCCTTCCTTCATGGACTTACCCTTCCATGATGTCATGCTCATATACTTCATGCAAATCTGATTTTTGTTCTTCAATTTTCTACAACATGCCATCTTTAAAAATCAATGAAACATCAAAGGATTTTTACCTTCCAACTTGTACTTCATGGCGTCCTTCTCTTCCCCTAGGCCTATACATCGGGATTTCATCAAACCCTTGGCCCTCCATACTTGTTGTTTTGAAAATCGGTTAAGGTCTCATCATTAAGGAAAATGATAGGTACTTTTGCCTCTTTCTTTGGAGATATTGTTGCATCAAAATCATTTTTGGTTCTTCATTTAACAACACCTCCATATCCTTCAACATGGTCTTTTTGGGACTCCACCTCAAAGCCTTATTACAGATTTGATTTTTCTTGTTCTTGTGTAGCTCATGACCTAGGCTTGGGCCTTGATCTTCCCTTGCTTACTCCCATGAACTCAGAAAATGAGATGGCATCACAAATCTTCTCCGGAAGAACCCTATACTCATCATACCATGTAGCAATATTGTCCACTTTGGATGATTGATTATTATTGACTTCCTTTAAAGAGTTCCTTCCACCACTCGGATCTTAAAGGCTATGGATCGGTTGAGCCATTTTATTGGCCAATCTTTCTTGCCCTAGGGAAAGCCTTTCAAATCTAACGCCACCAAAACTTCTATCCGCCATTTTATCTTCTTGCTTGAAAACCCTCAGTGGGAAGACTGAAGCTTTAATACCACTATAATGTCCCTTTTTGGGCTAAAATTGAAAAACAAGTAAATAGCACAAACCCCAATTGATAGTAAACTGAATTTTATGCAAGAACTATGGGAGTGACCTGTTTTAGGTCAACCAAACCCTAACGGCTGGTAGAATTCAAATTTTTGCCTTTCCCACACACAAATCTTCAAAAATACATCAACATGAAACACTTGATGAATTCATGCAAAATAAATGTTTCAACAATAAATTATAGACTGTTGGAATTAATTATTGCTCAAAAACAACTGAAACTTCAAAATTCCATATCTTCATAAATACTTGGAGATAAAATGCAAATGATAGCTCAAATTGACCACAAAAATATCAGCTATCCAATAAAATTAGAATCAGATTTTTTTAACCATGAAAACCCACTGAAAAGTGATCCCGAAATCTCCAAATGGGTAGATCAAGCTGGAAATGAATGTGGCAACCCCAAAAAAGTGTGCCCTAGCTGGAATTTGTGCCCCTAACAAAGTTAGAAACCCTTGCCTTTCTAAAATTCTGAATTTTGACACCCAAATGTGACTCATGGATGAAACCACCAATGCAACAAATGAGGATTTTCGTCCCCAAGTGTTGTGACTATTGAGGGTTTTCATCCCCAATAGGATCCAATGAGGGTTTTCATCCTCAAAGGCTGAAAATGAGAGCTCAATGCTCCAATTTCCAAAAGAGAAGTATTATGAAAGAGCGAACAGATTTGCAAATAATACAAATTAAAAATTTATACAATAATATTGATTTTACTAATACATAACATTACAAACATCCATATATATAGGAAATGTATTTCCTATATTTTAGGAGGTAGCTACAACCTCTCCTCCCATGAATATCTCCTACGCACTATCTACGTAAGTTGTTATAACTCATTGAATCATATTTGTTATAAGTTGTTTTAATATAACTATATAACAAATATAACAATATTTACACGATAATAATTACTCATGTAATTATTATTTACCAATACAATCATGTGGAGCACTAACATAGTTTTCATAACATTACCCCCTTAGTGAGAACATGGGGAAAGCACACCCATGTACTGCAACGTGTCGCTACATAGCTTGCTCAGGATCTGGATGGTTTCAAGGACAATACCAACAACCTCAAGATGGTTTTCCCAGTGGTGTACCAACAACCACAACTATAGATAGTTTTCCTAGTGGATTACTAACAACCACAACTATAAATGGTTTTCCAGTGCATTACCAACAACCACAATATCATGATGTTGTAGTACATTGCTCAGCTCTCATCACTATCTCACTTCCGGGAATAACATAGGAAAATCTACTTAATTTTGATGCTCATACACACAAACTAAAAACTAGAAATGGAACATGTTAGGAAATATGGGGATAAAATATGGGAATAATCCCTCACAAAATCGCAAGTAGAAACTAATATGCGAGAAAATATTACAGATCTCAAATAAAAGTGCAGAATAAAATAACACAACACAAAGAGAGTATTTAACGTGGTTCACCCAATTTGGGCTATATCTACCAAGAATCACTTGCTCAAATTTTATTGCAAGCCACCCCTCTCTCAATACAATACCAGATCTCTTTAGAGCTATGCTCAACAAACTCTACAGAATTCACACCCGAATTCAAAACACATCTGCAATGTTACATTATACCTACCATATGCATAAAACCATATAAGTAGACAACTGCTTAAGCAGTTTTACAAAACCGTGGGTATCAAAACCATGGGCCAAAACCATCCCATAAACCTATGGGTCAAAATCCCGCCCATATGAGAAAAACACGTTTCCCGGTATATCGGACATGTTTTAAGGCCAAAAAAATTTCTCGGAGATGCGCCTTGAACCCGGCATGAGACAACTGTGGAAAGTGTACAGTACTCTTAGTGTACAGTCTTCAACACTTTCTCACATGAAAACAGGCTCCACAACCTAACAAAACATTGATGTCATGTTCCCCCCCCACAATGTGATATTTCCATTTATTCCGTAAACCAAGAAATCTAGAACACTACATACAAGAAGACCGAAATCTTAAGCACACCAAACGAACTCAAAGCGGAAGAAAAAATGTCACCAAATCATTTGTGCGGCCTCGTCGTCGGCGACTGACGAGAGGTCGTTGATTGACCTCCTACCTTTAATGCCTCCATCCTCCAGTGTGAAGCTGCTAACTCAACTAGATTTGAACATGGAACTCAATTTTTCATACCTCATTCGAACGTCGGATTCCACTAAAAATGCGTTCGTAAGGCAATTTTTTTATTTTTACAAATATTTGACTTCAACTCTTGACAAAACAACTTGACGACTTTTACTATGACTCAATTTTTTACTTTTATAATGACACAAACATTGGACTCAATAACCTATTATTTAACTAAACACAATATTTAGGAAGAGAATTTTTTTTTGTTTTTTTACAAAACCTTGACTCTGACACGAATATCCTAAAATCACCTATTTCATTGACAATGACTTTCAACACACAATAGATGGACATAAGAAACTTAAATGACGAGTCTTTGAGAGATACAACTTCTTGATTTCTCCGTTAACTACATACATCAATTTACACTCTATATTGTAGTGACTCTAAAATGTAATGAAACAAATATAATGACAAAAGACTATATTTTGACACAAACTTAAGTTAACAATGATGACTCATTTAAATGACATTTCACAAAGAAGATGCTACACAAAATAAAAATGAATATAAACAAATAGACTTAGACTCATTTAAAAATAAAAAAGGTACTTATAATGACCCGTGAGTACAACTTTTGTTTAAAAAAACTAGTGACATCTAAATATTTTTAATGGAACAAAATACCCGTGTACCGAGATGGCTTGTGGCGTTGACATAGAATACGGCTTGGATGTGCAAATTAATATAACTCTCCACCGTAATAGATCACATGGATTATTTCCATAGGCTAATGGTTGGATCTGCAACTGAAGTCTGCACAAATTTGTAGAGACGCTATGCTTGGGCGATGTTAAAATATGAAGAAAATACTCGTATTGATTTCATGTTATTTTCTAAAATACGATCTGGGTGTTTCTAAAATTTACACAGCAGTAATATAAAGAATTCTTCTGCAAACCCATAAAATTTTGGAAGAACCCAAATCACGAAATCGAAATTAGAGTCTTTTCTTTAGATGGGTTCAGCATAGGCACACATTTTTTTTCTTTTTTCAGCTGCGCTCCTCATGTAAAAGTGTTCAGATCAGAAAATATTTTACTTATGATTATTCCAACTCTTCACACTTACAATCAGAATTCTTCACATACTCTCATCTAAAACCCCCTCGCTCTGATACCAAATATGAAAGAATGAACAGATTTGTAGATAATAAAACTAAAAACTTACAAAATAATATTGATTCATACTAATACATGACATTACAAACATCCATATATATAGGAAATGTATTTCCTATATTTTAGGAGGTAGCTACAACCTCTCCTCCCACGAATATCTCCTACACACTATCTACGTGAGTTGTTGCAACTCGCTCAACCATATTTGTTATACGTTGTTTTAATATAACTATATAACAATATTTACTAACGTATATTTAAACGATAATAATTACTCATGTAATTATAATTTACCAATACACTCATGTAATTATAATTTATAGTACACTCATGTGGAAGACTACCATAGTTTTCGTAAGAAGTATATAATTGACAAGATGATCACAATGAGCCCCAACATTTGCTTTTATAGCCTTTTCTTTCTTTTCTTTGTGGAGCACTCCATGTAGGCCTCTTTATTTCTTTTTAACATTTTTTCCTCTTAAAGAGGGACGACCTCTCCCTTTTAGCCGACTGAAAATAATGAAAATAGGCTAAGGGTCTTTTTTCTACTTTAGTATTTAAAAATACCTTTTATTTTAATAATAATATTATTAAGTTGTCCCAAAATGAAGAATTGGTCAGGCCCAACTTAAAATATTTTTAATTTAGAAAAGAGGACATTACATAGTCATATTTGATTTAATTGTTTCTTAAAAATACAAAAACCCCATCAAAAGGCTAAAAAGATGCTAAAACTACAAATGATCTTCTATAATGCATTTTAATAGCAACAATTGAGGACATGAAGGTGAGAGTATTTTTTTTTGAAAGAAAACAGTCAACCATTATATTAATAGAATTCTGCAGTTACATACTCTAGCATGCCAAGCATGAAAGCTTTTAGCAATATCTCTAACCTGATAAACAACAATAGTAAAATGAACAATCTGAAAATGAACAATCATGGACAAGAGTCAAGGGTTATGAGTTTCCTGATTTCTTCTTGAGTCTTACTAGACCACCATAAAGGAGGTAACCCATAGCAAAGGATATTTGTGTTGTCAATAGCCCAATTTGCCAATCCGTCAACAACCTTGTTCTTCGTCTCGGGATTATTTAAATTGAATTTCTTGGACTCTTTGCTGTAGTTTTCTTATTTCAGAGACTTCCTTAGCAAGACGCCACTGAAGGGGATATCCACTATTAGATTTACCCAATAAGTTCATCATGATTTTGGAGTCCGATTGGATCCTAATCTTTTTCCATCCTATTTTAATAGCTTCCTGTATTCCTCGACGGATGGCTTTAATTTCTGCCACATTATTAGTGGAAATTCCCAAATTTTCAGCGAAGAGGAAGTGGATTTCTCCTTCACTATTACGGCCAATCCCTCCCATTGTTGTTCTTCCAGGGTTACCCCTAGAGCACCATCTGTATTGATCAGCCCATCATAAATAATCCCATTTTCCACTTGAGTTTCAGTCCCTGCTCTTTTTTTTGTGAAATGGAGGCATTGTGGCTTCCTTTGGATCCAGAGAAAGTTGTTTGTAAATATACTCCCATAGTGGAGAGGGTTGAGCTGGTAGTGAAACCTTATGTTTGAGCTCTCTCTCAAGTTACTTTTTATTTTTTCCCAAACATATATAACTTCTCTATTAGTTTGTCGAAATATTCTATAGTTTCGCTCTTTCCACGTATTCCATAAAAGTAAGGAAATACCACTCCAAAGACCAGTGAGCAAATTTTGTCCTTTAGGAATAGCTCTCTTCCAAATATCATTAATCTGTGCAAGGGATCCCAAGCTGGTCCATTGAAGTTTAAACAACCCCGCCAATTGTTTCCACAATATAGAAACCCATGGGCATTGAAAGAATAGATGATCCAATGTTTCCTCATTTTGAGTACAAAGCTCACATCGAAATGGACCTCTAAAACCTCTTTTTTGTAACCTATCTCCGATTAAAAGTCTTTGTGAATGATAAGCCATAGGAAGAAAACTTACCTTAGGCCATATCTCTGGCTGCCATATTCTCTGAAACAAGGCTTGTTGGGGATGAGTGCATATTTTAATGAGGGATGTATATCCCGAGGCAACATCATATTCCCCTGAAGAGCTACCTCCCCATCCTAACTCATCAGACTCAGATGAAGAAAGAAGAGGTCTCCTGCCAGAATATTGTTCAATAGAGTTTGATCTTCATTTTATCCATATGCACCAATCACTAAGAAGTCTCCATCGAGTCTTAGTACCCCAGGCTGAATGGTTGTCTGAATGTAGTTGATTACTTTAATCCAACCATGAGTTTGTGTTTGCTCCTTTATAGGCTGAAGTTGAGGAAAGGTTGTTGAGATTGGGGGATGAGCTCCTCATGAGTTTGTCCAAAAATTAGCAGATTGACCATTGTGAACAATCCAAAAAAGATGTTTTTAATCAAATTTTCTCCGTTTAATAAACATTAATGCTGGAGATCCATTATTAGGAAGGGTTGTCCTGATTATCTTCTCTGGGCGGCTATTTTCCGCATATTTACCTCTGAAATTAGCAGCCCATAGATCATCAGGAAAAACAATTAGCCTCCAATATAACTTGGCTGCCAAGGCTATATTCTGTTGAGTGGATAGCCAAAAGCCCAACCCTCCTTGTTTTTTTGGTTTGCAGAGAGATGTCCATTTAACAAGTGACCACTTTTTCTTTTCCTGAGCCCCACTCAGAGAATTTCGACATATGGAGTCCATCTTCTTTAAAATAGTACCTAGTATATTCAAAACAAACGCCACATAAATTGGCATCGCTTGGAGAACTGCCTTAATAAGAGTCATCCTTCCTCCTGTAGACAACCATTTGTTTGTCCATTTTTGAATTTTTTGTTCAAATCTATCAATTAACCATTTCCATTCTTTGACTTTTTGGGCGCTAAAGGAATACCCAAATATTTCACTGGAAGTGTTCCTTTCTGGAATTGTAGTATATTCAAAATTTGTTCTTCTTGTCTTTCAGAGCAATGGAAGAAGTAAATATTGGATTTTGCATTATTTATACTCTGACCTGTAGCCAATGAAAAAGTTTGAAGAGTCTTTTGAATTTGCCGGCTTCTATTGTATTAGCTCGACCCATCATAGAAGAGTCATCCACAAACTGAAGAATTGATAAAGGTTGAACATATTTGGCCAGTTTCACTCCATGGATATTCTTTTCCTGACATGCTTTTTTGCTCAATCTTCCCAAACATTCTGCAAGAATTATAAAAAGAAAAGGGGATAAAGGGTCACCTTGCCTGATACCTCTTGATGCACCAAAAAAATCTGATGGAGACCCGTTGATCAAAACTACGAAGGATGAAGAAAAACATGTTGTGACCCATTGTATCCAATCTGGTGAAAAACCAAATTGTTCCAAAACCTTGCCAAGTAAAGTCCAATCGACCCGGTCATATGCTTTGGATAAGTCCAACTTTGATGAAAACTAATGATTTTTCTAAATTTCCATTGAATGTGAAATCTCCTAAGCCAACCAAATTTCATCATGAATATGTCTACTAGAACAAATCCACCTTGTTCAGGGGATATAATTTTTGTAAGAAAAGGTTTCAATCTCTCTGCTATAAGCTTTGTTATTATCTTGTACACCACATTACAAAGAGCTATATCCTCAACTCTCTAGCTTTAGGTATGAGAGCTATAAAGTTTTATTCAACTCTTTGAGAATGGTCTTGGCTGTTCTCGCTTCCTCCACCACCTGTAGTAGATCAGATTTAATTATTTCCCAAAAGGATTGAAAAAATTCTATCGGAAATCCATCTGGCCCCGGTGTTTTCCCTTTCTGCATGGTGAATACTATCTTTCTAAGCTCCTCTTCAGTGACTGGTTGAGTCAGTTGTTCATTATCATGCTGGCTGATTTGTTTGGGAAGCAGATTTAAAAGCTTTTGTTGAGCCATCCCATCTAGAGATTGTGCAATAAATAATTGTTGGAAATATTGAGTAGCTACCTATTTCATACCCTTCATTGAAGATTCCTTAGCACCACCTTCTTTAGATAAAAAATGGAAGTAATTATGAGCTCTTCTAGCTAATAGTGACTTATGAAAGAAGGCTGAATTTTTGTCACCTTTTCTCAGAATTTCAGCACGTGTTTCCCATTAAATGAGTTATGCCTGTAAACTACATTTTGTCTTAAAAGATCCAGAGATATACCTGATGTACGGTGGGCTTCATTGATTTTTGCAGCTCCCATCGAATTCTATCCTTTTCTTTTGAGATGTCCCGAACCCATTCCAATTCCATTTTTGAAGTTTTAACGTGAGGAACTTCAGCCTATTGACAAACTTAAACATCTTTGTTCCATGCCTCGGACTTCCTTCAGCCCACCACTGACGAACAAAGATCTTGTATATCAGCATGTCGAAGCTACATTAATTGAAATTTGAAGGTGTTTTACACGAAGAGTTTTACCTATTATCAGACAAATAGGCCAATGATCGGATCCACTATTGTTAAGTATCCATGCTTTAGGAGCATTTTCATTTAACCAACATTCTTCAGAAATCAGGAATCTGTCCAACTTTTCTAATATACTTTGTTGTCCCTGTCTCCTGTTTGACCATGTCATTATCCCATTTTCAATAGGCACATCAACCAAATTATGAGTTTGTATGAACTGATTCAACTCATGGGAACTAGCATCCAAATGAGGATTACCTCCTTTCTTTTCCGTCAGATTGAGAATAGTATTAAAATCTCCACCTAGTATAACCGGTAAATGAGGAAAAGATCTGATGATATAGTCCATACTCTTCCTCTGTTGTCTCTTATCCTCGACAGAGATAGGAGCATAAACATTACAAATTAGAAACTGTTGGTTTTCTCTTTGGCATGGACATGCAAACAAATCAGTCCTTTCATTGCACAAGAGTTGATAACAAAAATTGACCGTGGATCCCATAGGGTAATTTGACCTCCAGAAGCACCAGAGGAATTAATAGAAATATGTTGGGCTTTAGGCCACATGTTCTCTAGCCATTATTGACATTAGTTCCATGGATGCTTTTGTTTCCTGAATGCTCACCATTGAAGGTTGTTGTTCTGCTATCATTCTTTTTATCTCTTGAAACTTGGAAGGGGATCCCTTCAAGCCTCTTATATTCCATGTGATTATCTTTATTGAGAAGGTTTCTACAAGTACTGGGACAGGTCTCTAGTAGCTCCTGAATTACTCAACTTTTGGCCTTCCTGTTGTATTTTTAGCTGATTGGATTTCCTTCCCATCTTTATATTGGCATCTATTTTGAATTTCTTGTTCTTCTCCTGTTCCATCCCTAAAGATTGTTCTTCCTGAATTGGTTTAGTATTATCCTTGATGACTAAAGCTTTCCCAAGGTCTTCCATCTCCTGTGTATTTTGATGTTGTTCCTGAAACTTCTCTGTAAACTTAATTTTCCTTTGGTAGCTCTTTAATTCTGATGGACCAACATCTTTATTAGAGTTAGCTTGAAAGACTACCAATTGATTCTGAATTTCCATTGGCTGCGGAATAGCCTCTACTGTTGGCTTATCTGGTTGTGTTTCTGGAACCTGTGATTCCATGAGGTCCTCTAATTTGTCCTCCTTTTCATCTTGGAGGCTTAGCATATTTATTCAAATTAGTAATGACTACATGTTCCTTCCTGACCTTTTTTGTTACATGTTTCTTCTTTGGAATTACAAATTTATCTTTATATTTTTCCCCTTCTTTAAATTCTGGCACTTTAACAGGACAATCCTTAATAAGATGCCCATATTCATGACACAGCCGGCAGTGAAAAGGAATATTCTCATAATCCAAGATTTGTTCCCATTTCTCTTCTTTTATCATCAAAGAAATTTTGGCGGTAAAGGATTGCTTAAATCCATAAGAACGCATATCCTAGCATAGATTATTTGTTCCAACTAGATCGTAGCATCAACTATCATAATAAATTTACCCAATGAGTTACCAATAGCCATTAGCACAGTCTGATTCTAGTATTTCACTGGTAAACCATACACTCGGACCCAAACAAGAGCCATTGAAGGTAGTTCTTCCTTTGGTTTAAACATAGGGTGTCATGGTTTCATAAATAAACTTGCACGACCAACTCACCTTTTGTTTGCCAAGATTTCCTAGCCCACCCTTTGAGACCTGTCAACGTGGGTCGGAAGCCAAGAAATCGTATAATCAAACCTTGATTCTCTAATTCATGTATATTGTCTTGCACATCTTCTTTCTTGAGGTCGATGATTGGAACACCATCAGTCGCCAAGCATGCAACCCTTATCATTCTTCTGGGGGTCCATCTTAGGCATTCACAAGGGCAGTTTCTGAAAATTCCTGGTAGCTGAAGTGGAAGATGAAGATCCATGAAGAGCATCCCTAAATGATGCTTTCCTCCATGGCAGATAGATTTGGTTGCTTCATGTTTTCCATAAGGGAGGAAAATAGCACAAAAGGAACTAAAAACATTTGGATTTAAAGAAACTATGGAGTCATACTACAGTGACCACAAAACATTAGTCGTGCACAAAACATTAGTGACAATGACAAAACAGTGGTAGCGCTACAGTGACCACGAAACAGTGATAGTGCTACCGTAAAAACTATACAAAGAAGTCGATACAGGGAAAAAACGATACAGAGAAGACTTTACAGTAAAAAGAGGGATGGACGACAGCCTAATCTCAACCCCGAGGGGTCGAGAGAAGGAAAAACCCCTAGTCGATGTTATCAGAGGGAAAAAGACGCCTGTAACACAAAATCGTGGAGAAAATATTGGTCATGGCTAGGGTTTTAACAAAATCCTGGCAAAATTATTGGTCGCAGTGTGTAAAAGTATTGATTCACTCTTTTACTTCAAGCTTTCACATTGGCTCTAATCAACCTGCAATTCTTTTGATCTGTTTCTTTTGGCTTACTCTACTTCTTTTCTTTCATTTTGTCTATTTTCTGCTGGCCTACACAACCTGCAATTTTTTTTAATCCATTGAATACCAAATTTCTTACATTTTAATCTAATGTATAAGTTCATTAAAAATTTAAATTTGATCATTATTATTAATATATTCTTAATTTATAATCTAGATTATTATAGTATTTTAAATATTATATATTATGCCGTATCCAACCGTATCCATATCAGGAGCTTTAAAAACTAGTTGTATCTGTATCTGATACCGTATCCATATCCATACAGCTCTGGTTTACATGCAAATACATACAAAATGATAATCTCGAAGCCACCCTAATACTGAGGAAGCTATATTGATTATATTGCTGGGTACTTTTGAAGACCCATGGAAATGGAAGTAGCTATGTGGTCTATAATAACCAAAAATTCTTACCAATTCTTATATCAACCTTTGTAATTCATAAGGAGGTAAAATTAAGCCTGCAACTGCTTCTTTTTAGAGTCCAAATCATATCACCATTTATAAAATAAGATCATCAAATATTCTTCTAGTGCACAGTACTTCAGATGTACCTCATACAAGGAAGTGTTTTTTTGGGGTCAAGAATTTAGAAAAGATCACTACTCAAGCATGATTAGAGTTTTTAGGTGAAGTTTGTTCCCTCTTTATATACAGGATTTCCTTAAACAATTACAGGAAAATACAGCACTCTTAGCATTGCACATAGAATACGTTGATGCAGGTGGAGTACTCTTATCCTAGTGGTTAAGGGGTCAACTAGTGGAGGCAGCATGGAGGCTTGGTATTGTTATTTTCAGCTCGCATGTAGAAATTAAGGCTACAGCAAGGTTGATCTACTTATCATTTTAAAGCCCATCTAACAGCATTTTTGCTATAAAACTACAATAAGTTCCTCTCTATTTATCATTCAAATGGTCTAAATAATTGACATTCGATTCCATTGAAAAAGTCACAAAGTCCCAACACAATAGTTTGTGGATTAGGATATTGGTCATATCTTCATCTGTTCTTGTCCTTGGCTTCTTTATGTCCATTCTGTTTCTTGAACCCTGACTGCTGCTGTTAAAAAAATGTGAAGTGCAAGAGGGCAATGTTTAAAAAGAAACTTCAGAAATTTGGAGATGGAAATCAGTTGTTCAGCATTGAGCAGATTTCTCCATCAATAACTCATTCCTATTAACCCACATACACTTCGATGCACAACAAAGTGTTAACAAGGAAGAGAAGAGTACCCTTGGGGTAAGTTGGGTGGAAAATCCAGTTAGCTTTGGTGGTGTTGTTAAGATTACTAAAAGTTTTGGACATGTTTAACATTCTTCAAATATCCCAAATGCATCTTTCTTCCTCTGTTCTTTTTGAACTATATCATGAGTGAAGAGCAATCTAAATTTTTACTCCAAGAATGGCTAAAAGTGGTAATCATAATAATTACATCCTACCACTTGTACGATATATTGTAGGCTCCCTTGAAAATGCAGTAGCATGTTTTTGAGAAAATTTGGAGAAAGCACAATGCTCAAATTACCTTCAAACATCATTGGATAATGAAATATAACCACATGATAACTTGGAATTGCAGGCAACAAATTGATAAAGATAATACATATTAGTTTCAAAAAGAATACATACAAAATAATAAATTAAAACTAGAATTAGACAGATACAGACACACTCACTATACAGCCCACGAATTGATACGGCAATTTAAATTCCAAATAGCCGAGATTAAGAAATATCAGAGATTATCAAAGGGAAATACATGCATTGTGCACTTTGAGAATAACTAAATCACCTTGAATTCATTGCAATTTTCTGAAATTTTCTTGATTTTTTTTTCAATACTCAAGACTGCTTGTTTGCTGAATAATACACTGTTTCCCTTTGACACCATCTTCTTGCCTTCAATAGTTAACATAAGATCATCAACTTCCTTTGCCATACTCCTCACCTACAATGGAAAATAACTCTTCTAAGAAACCAATTGTTCAGAACAAATTGTAAAATGTCTAATTTATTAGTTCTTTCTGCATAGCTATTCTACTTAAACTTCTTGAACAATTTGGTTAATGGCTTCGACTTCTCGTTTACATAATCTTTGAAAGCTTGACTATACATCAGAGTGAAATGTACAGAAAAAACATCCTCTCCATGTCTGTATGTTTTATTCTATGGTTTTCCCATCAATTACAAAGCAAGGTTATAGTGTTTACTTTATCCAATGTTTACAATGAACCCACAACAGCAACACAATGAGGGGATTGGTTGGGACATTGAATGAGTTTCAGTTTCAGCTAACGCTTATTTGGTTTACTACCAACATATAAAACTTCTTATGTCCAAGCACAATAGAATCAAGGATGAATAAACAAACATCAACTACTCTGTAAATTACAAACACCATACACAACAACTATAATGCATGGACCTCAAATATGAGTATGGAGTTGTCTCATTATTCATAAAATAATATTTTACAAAAGGTCATTTTAAATTCAATATCTGTTTTATAATAGTGCAGAAGAAATACAAAGAAAGGAATTTAAATCGTGAGGAAGGTTTCCCCTGTATATTCTCGCTCTTACAAGCTACCAAGGTCCAAAATTGCTTTGAAAAATAAATTCTTACCTTCTCAATCTCCCGAGAAAAATCAACCTCAATCTCTGAAATTCCTGAAGGCCGCTTTACATTTTCTCTTGCTAATGGCATCTTAGAATCAAAATTGGAAGGAATCGGATTTTCAAACTTGGATTTTTCCTTGACTGTAGCCACCAGTGCATGATTCGTTGGAACAGCCATAGGTGCAACCATGAGTTCAGGTACATGCCATACTTCTGCAATCCTAGAAATGAAATTGGTAAACAGAACATCTCCATAATAGTAAGGATTTAAAGATAAAATTACCTGAATAATGCACCTTTTCAAACTACAGATTTAGATTCAAAAAGAACAGGTTTATGAAACTTACTTGGCCAAAGAGAATAAGTTCATTTTCCCTTCAATAGTCGTGCACAACAAGACAGGACATGGGGGGAGTTTTCTAATTCCTCCATCATCTGTTGGAATGCTAATTTGGAAATCAACAGAAGTTCTATCCATTGCCATCCCAACCACCAAATTTTCATCATCATTTTCTGATTTTGAGAGATTAACCAGTCATTACATCAAGGAAGAAAACCTTATTATAAATAAAAACATAGTGGCAAAATTAAGTCCTTTTTGAATACAAGAACAGACATTTGAAGCATTATTATTTTTATGAATTCCAACCATATAGTTGCTAAGCATTACAATGAAACTTCAAACAGAAGCTCAACAATGGCTTAACAAAAACCAGGCACATGAGAAACTATAAAAACTCATTGGTGCTTACTCCATGGTCCACGACTCTGTAGATAAAATAAATTTGACCTACGCACACCCAAAACAGATTACAGGAGTCCATCCTTTGTTTTTAAAGAAAAAAACTTAATTAACTTACTTCAGAAACATATATAGCCATTAGAAAGTTTCAAATTTTCCCTTCTAAGAAACTTCAGCAGCCTAAAAGATATTGCTAGTGATGATATTTAAAGATGAAATGTAGGACAGAATAATATATGTAAGGAGTTTAATTACCTTATCCATCAAAGTTTTATTTATCCTAAAGTTTTCCAATTAAGAAGATTGTTCCTCGATTTGCAAGTTGGGGCCAAGGTCCTTTTGTTTTTCAAATTCTTCAATGCATTCAAAGCTCTAGCATGACAACGTTCTCAAATATTTGTTTTGCTTCACTTAAATCTATACTTCTAGCCTTCTTGATATACACCAGTCAACCATTGGTTGAGAGGTTTCAGGAATCTGTTATCCTAAATATGGTAAATAACAGTCCTGCTTACTTAGACTAGCAGACGTAGTTGAATCTCAGTTGAGTTTTGGTTTACTTTTAATAAAAGATTGACTGTTATTTTTGGAGGCAGTGTATGCATGTATTTAGTGAGGTCAGTAACAATAGAGAATTGGTCTTTTCTTTTATGAACATATTGATCAGTAGAAAACAGTTGCTGGCCTCAGCCATCTTTCGTCAGTTTTCAAGGAAGATTTTGTTATTGGAAGTGAGAGGAAAGGACTGTAGCATCTTTTCCCGTCATTAAGGGCCTGTGTGTTTAAAAGACTGGGATGGTAGTAATCTGATGGAAAGAGGTGAAGGGTCAGTTGTAGAAGCCCTGAATGACTTGTACTAGCTAAGCATAATCAGCTGATTGTAATGGATTTTCTGATGTTTTATGAGAATTATCAGTCCATTTGCAAACTGTTTTTCTTGATTTGAATTTCTGCTATTTGCTTGAGCAGCCCAGCTGTCTGTCTGTGAATGTTTTGAGTTCATTTTTGCAATTGAATTTTGGGGGCAGCAGCTAGTCTGCATCAGTTCCTATCAGAGCATACAAAGATGCTGAGAGTAGAGACCTTGTGGGACAGGCTTAGTTGTTATTGAGAGGAGTATTCGTAGTCTCAGAGGAGCTTTGGTGTGCACAGAATGTGCATTATGGTGGCTTGACGAAGCCAGCGTTTGAACATAGTTGAGTGTGAGAGAAAAGCCACTAGAGAAAACATAATGCAAAAGTTGGACACCTCGGAGAAGAGAATCAACAGAGAAACATGCAAGCAGACATTTAAGCAGTCTACAAGGTTGAAGGCACCAACGAAATTGTCGGACCACCCGGTTGCTCATGTGGATCAGCAACCTCGAAATGGCACAGTAGTTGAAGTGATGCTAACTGACGCAAGCTGTCCTTCACAAAGAGGCATGGAAGGCGTGTTTTGTTACCCCAAAGGGGATGATTCACTTGATGAGTACACAATGAAAAATTGAGAAAAATGGCATATCAAGAGCTGAGGTGAATTCCAATGCCTCTCAAATAGATGACGTTATTGTTGGCCAAGAGGTGGGAGAGAGTTCTAGACAATCCAAGTCGGAGGATTTGCAATACCCCATAGAAGGAGAGATCCTCATTGAAGAGAACGTAGAGGAATAAGATCTTCTCATTGAAGAAGATATGGAAGAGATAGTGATGGAGCTTGAAGAGGAGAAGCCCTAAAGCATTTTAATCTTGATACGACTTCCATTGGGCAAGCATGTAGAGAAGATCAAGGAAATAATTCCTTGGACAAAGATGTAGAAGTCAGTGAGAAGGACGGGTTGCTTTGTGGGCAGTCAGCCAAATACTGTTGTAGGCAGAAGGAGTGCGAAGGAAGCCTTGATAGGCTCAAGCTTGATAGGAATCAGGCCAAGTGTTGAGGAGGAATACACATGAAAGAGAATCAGATCGAGAAGAACATGGAAGAAAAGCATGTGGTTGAAAACATGCCAGAGGAAGTTGCAGCAAAAGAAAAGAAGTTGCAGCTGGGTAATATAGTGGCAGAGGATGGAGATGTTGCAATTCAAGTATGTCCATCAAAGAACATAGGAGTGAAATAGGAAAGAGTGTACGTGATGAAGAGATTTCTGGGGGAGCTGGAAAAGAGAAGATAACAGAGAAAGTGCAAGTTGAGACACATTTGCATTAGCATGAAGTGGGAGATCAGACTCTCACAAGAGAACGTGGAGAGGAATGGAATGAAAGAGGACATCTTCTTCATCAAGAAGCTGTGGACAAGGAAAGCTTTGTGTTAGTTCTTCTTTGTCACAAATTGGTAACTGATAAGCACTCTATAGAAGGCTAATTTTCTGAGTTGTTTAAGGGAGTTGATCCAAAGAGTATTTAGACGACAAGAGTAGAGAATGAGTGGAGAGTTCTTTGGGTCAAAAGGATGGTTTTACCATCAAGGCCAAGATTGTGGACACAATGCTCCCAAACTCTTACTTGAGATGTTTATACGGGAGCCTCCTGGGGTAAAAGGCAATCTTGCATCACCAAAAATATGTAGCAGTTGGGCTCTCTGGATTTCTTGGCAATTTGGTTTTCATATCTAGAGTTCAGATAGATTCTACTGAACAAGGAGGTTTTGAAAGACATGGAGGATGACGTACAGCTGTCAACCAATGGGTGAGAGGTTTCAGGAGTGTGTTTTCCTAAAAATAGTAAATAACAGTCCTATTTAGTTCAAGTAGATGTAGTTCAATCTAAGTTGACTTTTAGTTCATTTTTAATAAAAAGACTGTTATTTTTAGAGGCACTGTACGCATGTCTTTATGGAGGTTGGTAACAACAGAGAATTGGTCTTTTCTTTTGGGAATATATTGATTCAGTACAAAACAGTCGCTAGCCTCAGCCATCATATGTCAGTATTCATCGGAGATTTTTTTAATTGGAAATGAGAGGGAAGAATTGTAGCTGCTCCACCCATTGTTAAGTCACTACATGTTTAAATGATTGGGATGGTAGTAATTTGATGCAGAGAGGTGAAGGGTGGGTTGCAGGAGCCCTGAATGAACTGTTGTAGCTAAGCATAATCAGCTGATTGTGATGGTTTTCTGATGTTTTATGAGAATTATCAGTCCATTTGGAAATTGTTTTTCTTGTTTTGAATTTCAGCTATTGATTGACCAGCCCACCTGTTTGTCTGTGAATGTTTTGAGCTCATTTTTGCAATTGAACTTTGGGGGTAGCAGCTGGTCTGCATCACTTCTAGGGTATTTACATAACAGCATGGCTACACCAAAAAAGCACTTGAAGCCACATTGTTTGAGAACGTCCAAAAAGTATCGAGAAATTGTGAATTCCTTTATGGTATAATACTGTTAAAGAACTTTTAAAAACTGAGAGAGTGTTTCCCAAATCAGATATTTTCACAGTTATGTTTCCTTCAAATTACTTTCATGGGAAATGATTGATGTTTCTTCATGAATTCATTGCTTCACATCATCTCGGTGCTCTAAAGAGGGTCGCCTTCAAAGTCTTACACCCCAACTATAATATACTAGCTCATGAAACACAAGCAAGATATAGCATGATAGTTTACAGCCTCTATATGTTCTGGAGTAGCTCTGAGCTATTAGATTAATTCACAAGCTTTTTTACATCTGAATGTTAGCATATTTATCAAAGCATGTGATTATTTTAGCCCCTATAGTTTAAGATATATAAACTATCCAAAGACTGTTTTAAACACTCCCACCAACTCTCTTCCACATGGGTGTTGTAACCACCCAACAAACCCACGTAGGATTTTGAAATGCCTTGAACTTATCACGTGCACGGTGCAAGTGATTTGCTGAAGATATCTGAACATTGATTTTGAGAGCGACAATACTGGAGCTGAGTATTGTGTTGTTGAACATGTTCACATATGAAATGGAAAAACATCAATGTGTTTTGTGTGCACATGCAATACTGGACTACGAACAAGTTGTAAAACATCTTGATCTTCGTAGTATAGGGTTGTTAGTTGTTTCTGCAACACTCCAAATCCTGCTAGTACATAACGTAACCATATCGCTTTGAAGACAACTCCATTAGCTGCATGATATTCTGCTCCAATGGAAGATCAAGAAATGATGCTTTGTTTCTTACTTCCACATGTAATCAGACTAGATCCCAGAAGAAAACAAATCCAGATGCAACTTTCCTTTCTTCGATGGATCCTACATGGTTTGTGCTCATGTAGTCAATCAAGAAGAATTTATCATTCTTCTTGTATACAAGCCATGTTGCATGATACCCTGAACATACCTCAATACTCACTTTTCTACCTTCCAATGACACAACTTTGGTTCATACAAGAAGCATGAAAGATAGCTGACAACATAGTTGATATTTGACCTGGAGTAGGTTCAGTAAATGAGACTCCCAATATACTGATGATAGAGAGTGGCATTGTAATGTCCCTTTTTCCCACATAAGGACTTGAATTTGGAATTCTTTCCATCCGCTTTACTATGGCAAACAAGTAGATGAGTTGGGAAAGGAATTGAGCTTCCTTTACACTTGTTTTTCTACTTTTTGATGTTTCTTTTTAGTGTGTTTTTGTTTTAAGCAGGTCGGCTGGGTTTGGGGCTTTAATGAAGCCAAATAAAGATTAAAAAGAACACTGTATGGGTTGGCCTTGTCCTTTTGGGCTTTGGCGCCAAAGAGAGGATATAAAAGAAGGTTGGAGAGCTCATTTGCATCATCATACATTGGCACATTTTCTCTATTTGGACTTGTGGGCTGGTAGCTCATTGTTCTTCCACTCTTGGGCGGCAATCCAAGTGTGTGGCATCTTCCTAGAAGGACAAAAACCCTTCTAGTGGTTGGTTGGGGGACAGAAACCCTCCTTCCATTGGCTTGAAGACTTATTTTAGTGGAGAGAAGACATTATCAGATTTTTAGAGGCATTGTTGAGTCTCTCCCTTGTGGAGCGACTTGCATTGGTGAAGGGTTTGGTGCCATCTAGGGCATGACAATCACATTTGAGTTCATATTTGTCTTCCTCATAATTTCTAAAGCCGGAATCTACTTTTTGTTGTTAAGTTTGGGGTTTCTAAACCCTCTTTTCATAATTATTTTGGAGTTGTACTTCTGCTGGTTTTATTTAATTTTTCAGCTGAGCATTAGCATGTTTTTGGGGTTGAAATCAGTTCTAAAATATCTCAAAAAGGTTTATAAAAAGTGTGGATGCATTGTTGAATGGTATTTTGGTGAATTTGTGAGTTTTTCATACTGTTGTTCCAAAAAAATCCAATGTCCTAAATCTGAGTTTATTTCCAGTCTGCTGATTTTAGAAATCAGATTTGAATTAATTGGGATTGGTGCTAATTTCCTTATTTTCAGTTTCAGCCATTGGATATTTCAGGCATTTACTTGAGGAGATGGATAAGATTAGAACAAAATAAGTCTTATCACCATGGCCATTGTAATTGCCTTACAATCCATGATCCGAAATTTCTCAAGCATAGTCCTAGCATATTTCATCTAAGACATGAAGATTGTGGTGTTTCATTTGGCATACCTCCAAGCCAAGACAATAGTGTAGAAGCCCAAGATTGGGCATGTTGAATGATCACTTAAGATCAAACTTCATTACATCAATCATCTTCACAAAACTTGCCAATGATGACTAGATCATCAACATGCATAGTAAGAATTAAGACCTCCCCACTTGGACTTTGAGGAAGAAGTTTTGATAGTAAGGATTCAATGGAATCCATGTTGCAAAAAATGGTACCTTGATATTCCAGACTCTACGAGCCTTTTTGAAACCATATAGAGACTTGACGAGTCTGCACGTCTTACGATCTGGACCAGGTGTTACAAATCACTATGGTTGGGTCATATAGACCTCTATTTTGCAGATCTCCATTGAGAAAAGCAATTTTTACAACCATCTGATAGACCTTCCAACCAAATTGTGTAGTCATTGCAAAGACCATTTTGGTAGTCTTTATCTTAGTTGTGGGAGAAAAAGTCTCCTCATCATTGATGCCTTCCTTCTAAGGGTAGCCCTTGGCTACAAAGCCTTGTCTAGTACTTTTTAGGACTATCATTTTCCTTGTAATCAGTCTTAAAGACCCATTTACAACTGATAGACTTCTTCCCTATTGCAAGATCTGCATGTTACCATGTGTCATTCTTCATGAGAGCCTGATACTCTAAACTTATGGCATCTTTCCAAGGCTTAGACTCTAGGTCTTATTGAACCAACTATGGTTCAAAATTCTGAACAGTGCTCATGAGGGCTAGGTTCACCTCATTGCACACCATGTTATGAGTTCTTGGCCCTGAAGTTGAAGTGTCTGGGACTCCAACCACATTTGCATTTTGTATGGTGCTAGTATACCACATGGGTATCCATTGTGCAATACTCACAAATTTTGGAGCTGCAGGACATGGTTCACCATCATCACCACCATCATCCTCATTATCACTACTATCATCATCATCAGGTCATCATCATCATAAGGGCTCACAAAAGTAATGCCTAGAACATGCGACAGTTTGGAAGGTGGGCTGGACTCACCCTTCTCATCAAAGACTTACATCTCTGCTAATGTATGGCTTCTTGGTGTCGGGATCCTTAGGCCTTCAACTCTTTGTTGTATCTCATTGATTTTGACACAATATCATATATCTAGAAGGATTGGTAAGTTTAGAGACTTCTTTTCAAGGGCAAATGAGTCAGAATTGGCAGCATTTTATATGTTACATTTATATCATTTGATCAAAATAAATTAATAAAATAAGTCCATTATAAATCATTTTAGCTAAACCAAAATACGCAAACATCCAAATCGTACCTCATTGCAAAGTAATGAGCATCAAACATGAAAATGCATTTTTATATAAGATCGTCTATTAGTAACATGCATTACAAGATAAAACTGTATATTGCCAATGTTTGGATTCCTCCCACGTTTTGTCTACTATGAGGTCATGCATTGCCACACATACATATAAATGCACAAGAATAAAAATAAGTCTTGTTCTAAAGGGTCATATGGATATATACCTTGTAATTCAATTCTTGGAATCCATTTATCATCAACAATTTCTATATTCATTGCCACTTTCTTTCCATTGGCAAGAATCCAGCCTAACAAAACAATATGGTCATCAATATTCCTCCGATTAGCGACCACCGCCAAATCCCTATTAGTCATAGAAGATGATATCAAATATCAGCTCAATGTGTTCTGTACTAATAGAATCTAACATTAGTTTCTTCAGCAAATGAGAAAAAATAAAAACAAACACAATCAAAAGACAACAATTCAAAATCCTGACCATCTTTTACATGTGCAGTGCACTTTAAGATGGGTTCTACTGAATACGTGCAACACAACGAAGGCCAATCAATAAGCAGAAAGAAACAATAAACACTTATATGGTTATTATATTGAAAGGTTCTTTTTTTTAGTACATGGACAGACCAAAGATAAAAGGGCAAGTGAGACAAGCATGCTAAGAATATATCAATAAAACTTGGCGTGGATTTGCATGAGTTAAAAGTACAAATGTAATCCAACATTGTCCCAAACCAGTATTATAATCTACTCTACAATACATATGCCATAATTGTGCAGCATGCTTACAATGATAGGTGCATCATGTGCATTAATGAAATTACTCATTGATCCTATAATTTGATGGTGCACATGCTAACTATATAACATATACCAAGACGTTTGCAATAGATAAAATACAATATCAATTGCCAAAATCTACACACACATGGAATGGTGAAAAACACAATCTTGAATCATTTAGCACAAACTTATTAATTAATAATTTCTCAGGGTAGTGTATCAATATTACTACATATTAAGGCAATCAAAGGGCTTCCACAATTTGTTTCATGTGCAAGCTAACATTGTATGCCCACCTTGCTCAAAGAGGTGTTCCTCCATATAGAAGGTACTTCTTGATATAAATGATTAAAGTTATGTCAGTTCGGTACAGCATGAAATGGGAACGAGGGCTGTTAGAAGACATGAACAATAAAATATTGAAGAAGAATGGGAATGCACGCATTGTAGATAGTGTCTTTGTCATTTTATCATACAAGAGATAGTTTCAAAATGGTTGAGGTGGTTATAGCTGAACATTAGTTAATATAAAACAATTAATGAGTTAATTATAAAAAGTAAACCTTATATCTAATACATCCTGTTAAGACTTACACTACAGAAAGCAAAAACAAAGCATAAAATTGAAACAAAACCAAACAGAGCCACGCATTCATCAAAAACTCTCTTTGAAAACAGTTCTTTGACCACGTAAAACTCCATCAAGTTGCCTTGTAAACCCCAAAAAGGTGTAGTTCCAAATTGAATTCTCAAGTTCCAAAATTCCACCCCCTCCCGAACACCCAAATTACGAACAATAATTGATACTAAGTGACATCCACAATGCTCCATCAAGTTGTCTCATGACCCTCATAAGATTCAGAATCCACAAACTCCCAAACTGGGCAGCCATCCTTACTAAGCTTCATCCACACTCGATCCATTCTTGTTTTCAAAGTGCGGGGCATCCTTTAAAATATATATTATTCATCGGCAAATTCTTCACCACTTGCAACATCCGGCGGATCTTCAACAATGGCTATATTGACTTAATTTGGTTTGTCTTTCATTTGGTTTTGACTATTTGCCATTTTTCAAACCAATATGACTTACCAAGCCACAAATTAAAATTCAATCTATTCTGAAAAACTGATTTCTGACCTACAGAAGTCTATTCGATAGAGCAAAATAAAAGTACTCTAGCATATTTTTACCAAAAATAATCATTCCCTTATTTTGACAACTGCAATGTGTAGTGTATCGCGATTGACCGTACTATTTCATGAACCTCGTGGTTTGTGCCCTTGCTTGAGCCCTAACAGAAAATAAATTCCTTCAAAAATGTTGTCTTCTGGTTCTTTGCACTTGAAATCTGACTGTGAGCCCTCAGAACTCGACTGTATTTTCACATTTTTGGTCTGTATTTTTATTCTTGAGACTATATTTTCGCATTTTTGGCAGATTCATTTGTTTAAATGGCAGAAATATTGTTCCATGTGAACCTGACATTCCCTAATCATGTTTTTGCATGTTGATCGTGCCCTAAATTCTAGGTAGCCGCTACGGGGTACTGTACAGGTACGGTTACAGGGATCTGGTACACGTTGTGTTATCAGCTAATTTTGAATTGGCAAAATTATTAAAAGTTTCATAAAAAATTTAAAATTTTTAATCATCTTTCATCTACCGATAGTTTTCTCATTTCGTTCATCTTGACATCCTGAGAAAATCCCTTTTCATTTCATGGCATTCCGATTAACGGTTCATTTTTATGCTTTGTTCGGGTTCAGGATTAATTAATTAATATTTTAATTAATTTCCTCCTATTTCAAAAACAAATGAATTAATTTAAGTTGGGGAAAATTAATTATTTATTTAAAATATTAATTAATATTTTAAAAACAAAAAGGAGAAAAAGCTTCCCGGAGGTTGTCGGGAATGCCAAATTGGCTTTTCACTTCTTCTTTCCTGTTTTTTGCCAAAAGATTTTATTATTCCCCACTCGCGGGAAATTCTCTAATTTTTGCCAATCAAACCAGATATTCAAGGACAGAATATCCCTCATTTCCCCATGCGGAGAAATGAAGGGGAATTGCCAGCCCACTTTGCCATTGTCATGGGCAAACGGTAAACTTTCTCCCCTACTCCCCTACCAATTAATGCCCACTACCCGAAGAAATTGGGAATTGGTTATTAACAGGAAGAAGTAAAGAACAGTTACAAATTAATGAAGAAGCTTCTGGAATATTCATAACTTCTCTCCGAGAACTCTACGACAAAATCATGCAAGTGCAATATTGACAGAGAAGAAGTTTTTAAGTTTTTTTGTTTTGTCAAGAAAGATTTTTCCAAAGGCTTGAGGTTTATACTGAAGCAGAGAAGATTTGAGTCAAAAGCTCCTCTTCTTGATTATGTTCGAAAGCCAAAGCCCATGTACCAACTATCAAAGATAGGCCACGCACAGCCATGGAGAAGGAGGATTTGTTCAAGGTAAAGAAGATAAGACTGCCCACGCAAAAGACAAGAAGGTAGACACTGCCCATACAAAGGTCAATGTGAAACCAACCACACACGCAACAGCTAAGGCAATACGCTGTCTATGAGGGAGAAGAAACAGAGGTTAAACGGTGGTCAAGAGATAACAGCCCACGCATTCAAAGATCACACCAGTCAGAGTCAAAAGGCCACGCAATAGGAGATCCCACGCAACCCACACAGCCCCAAAACTTGTCCATGCAAGGGAGAACACGCAGGCCAAAGCAAAAAGACCACGCAGCCAAAGCAAAAGCAGTTCCAACGCAAGCCAAGGCAGAAATAGGGAGAAAAGCAGCTGTCACACAGTTCAAGATAACAGCCCACACTCAGCTATCAAAAAGAAAAAGAGAATCAAATGCAGCAAGGCAGAAAAAGACCAAATCAAGGTAAAGAAAAGTCAGTCTACACCAGCCAAGGCAATATGCAAGTGGAGGTTAAAAGGTTGTCAAATAAACTATCCACAGTCAAAACAAAGCCAAACAAGGTTAAACAGTAGCCATTGGAAACGCATTTAGGAAGAATAAAATGCAGGCCATAAACAAAATGCCCACGCACAGGGTAAAGAAAAGACAGAGCCCACACAATCATAGAAATAAGAAAGTCAAGCAAAGTGTAAAGAGGAGGTTGTCCACGCAAAGCAAAAGCCAAACACAGTTGTCAGCCCATGCAAGCTAAAACGTAGTTGTTCATGCAGGTAGAGGAAAAAAAAGCCCACACATGCCATGCAGCTGTATACGCTGGACCTCCACAAGTAAAAGGAATAATTTTTGGTGAGTTCTTTTCTTGTTTCATTTTTGTACAGGCTAAATATTCCAAGCTCAAGCTTTCTCTTCTAGAACTCAGCCTGGAACCGGTTCCCGAGTGTACATTGAAGATGGTTGGAATCCATTTAGATTTGAATTGAAACCTGAACCAGTACCTGAGCTCCTATTCACAGAAACCCCATTGTGGGTTATTAATTCGGGACCAAGCTCGGTTTTCATTGTATAGCTCGAACTCGTTTCGAGCTCGAGCTCATTTATCACTTTGTAAAAATTTGTAACCTGGAAATGCGCTCTTTATTTTAAAAATAATAATAATAATAAATAAAGAGACGTATTTTTTCCTTGCATTATGGGAATCGAAGACTAAGCTTGACACCGTTTTGCGTGCTTTCATTGTTCTTTCAAAATTCATAATGGCCAAAAAACCTAACAAATCTACGGGAAAGTCGAAGAAACCCGTAGAAAGGTCAAACAAGTCTGCACTCAAATACGAATTCCAAGGGATCATTCCTCCTACTTCCATCAAATTTGTGTATGACAATATCACCGACACCGATCTTGGCCACATCAATGTGCAACAATTTTGTGATCGGGTGAAAGCCGAAGGGAAAACCATCTTCTCAAATAGACTCTATCATAGTGGTCTACCTCAAGCAACAACTTTTCTTGTTTCCGTGCAATGTCCTGAGCTAGTCATCTTGCATGAGCATTATGATCCCGAAAGGCGAGGAATCTTCAAGGATAATCGTGAGCCTTTCCTCTTGATCACACCAGAACACATCAAGGAATTGCTCAACATCCCCGATTTCCCTCGAATGCTGAAATCACTCAACAAATCGGCACAAGAGTTTTGGGATGAAGAACCCCTCAGGTGGACCAAGATGGTCAACAACAATTAGCTAGTGAGCAAGAAGACTCGTGTTGATCGGTTTCAAGGAAATTTACCGCATTGAGTTTGTGGAGAAAATCGATGATTTGATCACTCTTCCGAGCCGAATCTTGGCCTCCCCCTCTCGGGATTTTTCACCCATGGATGTATCAATTCATCTACATCATCCTTGTGAAGAGAGAATTTGTAGATTGGGCCACCATCATCGCCGACACTCTTCACAAACAATTGATCGAGGTGAAGATGACTAGGCATTTCTACATTTAATATAATTATCTTATCTTATCTACATGACATCATACCTAACCTATGCGGTGGTCGGAAGAAAGTTGTTTTCGGTGTTACAGAAAGGCATCATGGGTCCATCAAAGAGTGTTTTCCACTAATATCCGCAATTGAGTTTCAAGAATACCTCTCATCACTTCGGGATGAGCTTAATGATGCTTTCATCTTCCGTGTGATCAAAAACTTCAATAGGAATCCGAAGAAATATTCTCCAAGGATGTCATGGCGATCATGTCTCGATGGTGAACATGGTTCATTCAATTCCCATCCTTTTCCTACATTCGCATGAACGGATTTGTATGCACTCCATGGAAGCTTGCAAGTATGTCAATGATAAGTGGGCGTTAATGGAGCTTGCACGACAACTTTTCCAAGTTCATTGTCTTCTAGCGACAAACACCGTTTAGGCATCCACTTCCCAATCCAAATTGGGGAATACCAATGCCCGAATCTCTTCAGTGCACAACTCATGGAGAAGGAGTTTGCTTTCATTACCATACATCCATTTGTGAAGAGATACCGGTTTGACATCAATGGATTCATGCAAAAGACTTTTGCGGTGAAGTATCAACACAATCCCACCATGGAGGACTTATGGGCTGCCTGCTCAGATGAACACAAAGTAAGAAGGCGAGAATTCTCCCGCCTGACCCTTGCTCAAATCAAGGCTTTCCGCATCAGAGATTCTCTGGATTCATTAGTAGATGATGGTGATGATTTTATTGATCCCTCATATGATGTCGTTGCCTTCACCCCATTGTCCCAAATTGATTGGACCAAGAGAGATGAATTTTCTCTTGATGGTAAGAATCAACCGATTCTAGAGAGGAGCATAGCCTAGTATGAACGAGAACTTGTAAAGTTACCATCCATCCAAGTTCGTACACGGGACCACAAAATTGCGAACACGAGGAGGTTTCAGGTTGACTAAAACCTCTTCTCAATCAACTTTTGTGTCATCAACCCATAGGCATCAAGCAAGGAAATAATGGTTGCCCAAATCTACTTCTCCAAAGAATATGTGCAGTAAGGAGAAACATCCAAGGGTCCTTGCCCTATTGAAGGAAGAGAACGTGTCTCGGGGTTTTCCACTTCAAGTAGAGACTCATCTACTCATGTTGTTGATAGTTCAAGGAAGCTCATCATAAACACTACTCATCCATGTCATGCACAAGAGTCTACTCAAGTGCAAGTGGTCTAAATACCAAACGATCTTGAACCCCTAGTTCACGAAGATGTTTCTCAAGGTCTCCCTGAGGTTCAAGAGGTCGATATTGAAGTTATTTCCCGAGGATTGAAGTTGTGGAAAGAACTCTTGTAGAATCCAATGATATCAAGAACAATGTGAATGTTGCTTCGAGGCTCGAGGATTGTGTGCGGGGTGGTCAAGGAGACCCCTTCCTAGGTTGATTGCGAAATCAAGGAAAGAAAGAGGGTTGTCAAGGCGATCAATCTTGACTTTGATGCTCTATCCAAGCTTTCAAACGACATTATCCCCAAGAGGCCTAAACTGTTCTCGAGAATAATGGTGGATGGAGATGGAAACAAATTTGCAAATCTTTCCATTCCCCACATCGAGGAGCATAATGTCATGACTCTGCCGACTATGAAGTATCCAGGCTTGGATTTGGGAGTTCTACATTGGAAAGTGACATGGCAACGGCTTGAGATTCCATGGATATTGTGTTAAGAAGGCTTGAGAATTATAAATCTAAGAATGCTCAACTCAAGGCCGAAAAGAATCGGTTGAGAATTATGTTCAACATCTAATAAATCCAATATCCTCAACTTTTTCAAGATGCACGATGCGGTGGCTGCCCCGATGAAGAAACACTCAATCTGTCGAAGAAGGTAAATACGTTGGGTCATGTCACTAAATCCGGCCGGCGAGAAATTCTCATCTTTGGGAGAAAGACAATCGAAGCGGTCATAAAGCTCCATGATGACATTAGTGCATATCTAGATTCAATCCTTTCTTTTAAGGAATCTTTTGTTTGGCATATCAAATCTGGATGAGATATTGCCTAGTTTGCAAGAGATGACGAGTATGGAATATACGGATTCTAGCCATTGAAGGAATCCTTTAATTCGAATGCCGAGGACACTTTCTATGGTGTTTACATCTCAAGTCGCGAGAAGACGCTTCTCGAAGATTCCATGATTCATTACGAGAGTATATGTAGCAAAGCTTTCAATTCACTCGCCTCAATTCATGACTTCATAGCTGAAATCCCTTGTGATTTTGTGGACGAGCATAATCGGAGGCATTCATTAGAACATGTTGAGGAACAATTCTCACAATTGTTCAAGGACATGTACATTCCCACCATAACTTCTCCTCTACTACAATGGAACGATGTATCAAATTGAGGAACTGTTTGTTTGTGGATGGACAATCAAGAATGGTCAATCTAAATAATATGTCGGGTAGGATTTTGGAATTGCGGGTGTTCTACGAGGTGCTGTGCTTCAACCGAAAGAACCTCCGAAGAAGTGAAGATGTTCAAGACATTGGAAAGGTTCGAGATCTTTTCAATGACAAAGGCGGCAGATCCTAATTTCACCGATGGGATGAGGGGATAACATTACGGTATCTAACGAGGTGGGAGAGTCCATTTCTCATACGATTGAGATAGGCGGACCCCACTTTAATGGATAAGGGATTGGGTCTTATTTTATGTTTTAAAGTGTTATTGTTAAACTCGCTTTTAGCAACTTTTGGTCACTTAAATGATTTCTAATTTCAAGTTACTTTTTAAAAGTTAGTTGAAAAAGTCAAAGCCACTTAAGGTGCCCTAATTTAATGTTCATTATGAACCCTAACTACCTTGTAACCAACCTTTGGGTTATAAAAGGAAGTTAGGGGCTCACACCATCAGAAGTGACTTTGAGAGAGGAGAAGAAATACTTTTGTGCAAGTTTTGTTTCAAGAAAGAAACTTTGTGTTCTTTTGTGAAGACATTTTGGACAGATTAATGAAATATGAACTTTGTGTCTCATTCATTGTCTCTCGTAGCATTTGATGTTCTTATGTTCATTAGATGTTAGTGTTAAATCTTGCATGCAAATATTATCTTTGATCTTATTGTCAATGCTATTAATTTGTTGTTCTTGTTCACAATGATCAAGCTCTGATATATACTTGCTCGTGTGTGTTCCCTTTCACTTACTCTTGTTTAGCTGATTTAAAACTTTGTTATATTTGAATTTGTTATTCATTGTTCTTCTCCATGCAATATTAGGCTCTGTTTTTACCTAACTATTGCATGCTCCTTCCATCCATTTCTTTCCTTCATTCCATTCCATCTCCATTCACATTTCTTTCTATTTTATGTCCTAAAACACCCCCCACATACAATTTTGAATGTATAGATATAAATATAGTTTTGGTTTTCAATAAAGGCAACCTCACCTTCATTGAGGAGGAACTTTGTCCCCTAACTATTGCATGTCATTTGCATGCGTGCAAATCCATTTGCTAACACGCTAGTATGGCAATTTTTGGGGGCGGGTACAGGGTGTGGCACTTGGGTAAGGATGTGTATATATATAGCCAAATAAGCAAAGCTTGGACTTGTACATGAATAGAGTAAACAAATTATTAAATAAGTGAAATAGCCAAATAACATTTTAATAATTCAATGCATTTTATAGTGATATTCATTGATTGAACTTAGAACAAGTACATTGTTCAAACTCCAAATGTTACAATGTATACACAAAATATCAAGATAAATCAGAATATTATTAGTCCAATTATAATCATTAATAATAACAAATGACAGAACTGGATTGGAATTCAAGTTGTTACCGACTCCCTCCAAATCTAGCAATTCAGATTCCTTTGGGGTTTCTCTTATTATTTCTGCATTAGTCTTACTTGCTAGTGGAAATGTTGACATTGCATTTTTGATCCTACATTACCCAAACTCATCTCAATTGTTGCAGTTTCAGCCATTGTTTTAGGTACTTCTTTGAATGCCCTTGTTTTACCACAGTTGAATCATTTACGTGATCCCATCTATTGACCTTTATTGACCCCAAAAAAAGAAATATTTAAAAAACAATTATAAAAAAATTGTTGTATTTATTGTGGATTCGAAGAGGATGTTAGCAATGAATTGGGCATCCTTCACTTGCCCCTCACAATCAACTACTTTCAAAAACATTGCCCCTTTAGGGCATACTACAACCACATTGATCAAAGGGCAGTTTCTTGCATCTTTCCATCCATCAGAAACGATGGACACACTAGTTTTGGCTCATGAGTCTCTAATTGGTTGTAAGGAGGTTTCCACATAATTTTTTTTTTATCCAATAGGATGGTGCGGATCTTCTCATAGCCTAGTGATTTGTACCCTTTTGGGGCCTTATTGATGGCTTTCACCATCTCTTGTGAATAAGGTGACCTCACAACATTAAATGAAAGTCCATTTGCAAACACACATTTTGCAATGTGCTCATCTCTGCAATATCCTGCTCTCATTTTGAAAGGCCTTCTCCAATGGCTCTTTTGTCTTTTCTTTCGTGAAAGGGATGAATCCTCATCATCCATGAGGTAGGTGCCATAAATGGATGTGGCATGGTCACAATTGGGGACCCACTACTTGATGGGACAACATGGGGCCTTGCTGGTCGAAATGAACTTCCTCTTTTAGCCAATGGATTACCCGCTTTCAAAGCCAAAGTTGCCTCTGCATCTTCTTTCTCTTTGATATATGCCAAAACTTTTCTTTGGGCACCCCAACATTATGTTTCTCCATGCATGTTCTTACAAAGTGACTCGGTATCACACACAAGTGGCTTTTCACCCGACTATAAGAGCCTTTGAATACTGATTCACACTCGTTGCATTTCAAAACAAAACACCCACCACCTGGAAGTTGTTCAAGTATTGTTACATGCCTCCATAATGGTGAACTTGGGTCAAATTCCTTGATCAAAATCGCACGAAGTGGTGGAACTTGTTGCCATTGTAGAAGTACCTACAAGGTTCAAGACCAACAATATAAACAAAGAAAACAATGGCTAAAATTTAAAAATACAACTTAAAAGTTAAACTCTTTGCCCTAGGGCATAACATGATAGCATGTATTAAAAATTTCAAAAAATAAAAAGAAAAAACGGTTTAAAAATAAAAATTTCAATTGGGAAAAAATAAAATAATGCACATAAGCAAAAACATGAAGTGTGTGAAAGATTAAATAACAAAACAAAAAAATGAGAAACAAACTTAGAAGTTGAATAATAAAACTAAAAACCTTACCTTCACTTAATAAACCACAAATCATTCTCCTTTGCAGCTCCTGAATGGCCTTGACAGCGAATACACGCTCCTACCAAACGAAAATACTTGCAATGCTTGTTCTTGAAGTATCAAACCTTAGACAAGCCACATGAAAGTTTAGAGAGCCAAAGATGAAATGAGGAAGGAGAGATAAGTTTTTTTAGCTTTATGTTTTGTTTTTGTGTTTTACTTTTGTTTTATTGTTTGTAGTTAACTTTTAGGATTGAAAATAAAAGAAACATAAACTTTTTATTATTAAATGACTTTAAAAATGTGTATTAAAAAAAAAAAAAAACATTTTTGAGGGGATACGTGGCTGGGAGCGGGCAAGGTACGTCCGGTGCCCCAGGATATGTCTGCAGACGTCCCTAATAAAGATCCGCAGGTACCGGATGTACCCTACCTGCTCCTAATCACGTATCCCCCTGCACCCATACCTTGGTACATTTAGTATCGGTTTCAGGCCCCCCCTGTCATATCAGTATCCTAGGTTTATGTTCGTATTTTGAAATGCTACACCCTCCAAAGAGCCATGTTCTTTACCTTTAAGATAGTTCACATATGGTTAAAGTGGCAATAATAATGCAATGATTGTCCTCAAATATCTCTACATCTTTTATACTTTGGTAAGATAACAGATCTGATCATTTCAGGAATTATATCTTTTTGCAGCCTTGTCAAATTTTACTTCCATGTGCTAATTTTCAAGTTTCTGGACAACTGCTTCTATAAAAAAACTTTTTAAAAGGTTCGAAAACTCTATAGCATATATATCAGAGCATCTTCTATGTTTTTGTCTTGTTCAATTAGATTCAATTCAACTTCCAAATGGAAGTTTTCAGGTTGCCTTGGAAAATGTGCTGAAATTAATGTTCTTTGGTCCTGAAAATTTCCTAGCATTTTCTCTCCTACCATGAGAGGTAATTCGGCCTTTGGATCACATTTTGCAAGACTTTGGATTACATGCAAAATAAAATTAAAATTAAAAAATAAAAAAAATATCGGCTTGGTCTGAAAGTTGGTGACAAATAAGATTTCATAAATGTCCCTTCTGAAATGTTTTTAAATTCATTTTCTATATTGCACAGTTTAAGAGTTCTGAAAATAGTGAAGTCTCTTTTTCTTGTAAGTGGTTAAAGATATAAGACCATATGTTCTCTCAAGATCTCCATTTACTTTGTCCATGGTTTCTTCTTCATATGGGCTCAAGGAATTTTATCTCTTTTTTAATTTATCTTTTAATCACCTTCTGAAGGACTCTTCATCTGTATTCTGTGAACATTTTATGAATTCTTTTAAATCATTTTGTTAACATATTATGAGTTTATACTCTACTTTTAGACACTTCTTCGTATTTGTATGCCCTCTACGGGGTTTCCCATTGACTCAAAAAAACAGATTGCTCCACTTCATAAGGCTTATAAGTTATTACACTGGGAGGCATTCTACGGGGGTTGTGGCAGGGGCCTTGGCGACAGCTGTAATGTCCGTGAGAATGTTCACTTGTAATTCTGACCTTAAATTTGACATCTATTTGACCGTCACTAAAATGTTTTTGTTTTTTTCTTGGAGAAGTCAATTGAAAAATTGTAATATTTCAGCCATCCGATGAAGTTTGGAACCCACATTCTTTTCTCCAGAGTTTGTTTAGAGCCTTACACATTAGTGTAGCTAAAATGACAACATTTGTCACCATTCGGTGGAAAGTTTGTGAAGGTGGTAATATAGTATTAAGTTTTAACAATTGTGGTATGCTAAAAATCCAAGATAAGGGCCTTGAGATTGATATCTCTTGGTGTTTTCCAAATAGATATATTTAAGATATTTGTACTAGTTAGCTAGATGTATTTAAGATATTTGTACTAGTTCAACTATGTTGCCTTCCATGTATTCCTTGGATTTCCATTGTCATATGACATTATGTTTTCTTTACACCTATCAGTCTAATTCTAGGTGTTAAATAGTCTATTATCCACCTTGAGTATCACACTATATGGAACAACTTCTGCATTTTGGCTACTTAAGCCAATTTTGGCCCTTTCTTCAGGTCTTGTATAGACTTTTGGACCATTATTTTCTTCATGGGAATTTCTTCCCACAGAGGTTCCTTGAACACTTATGCCAAGTCTTTCACATCTAAGTCAACGAGTACAGCACCATCATATTATTAAGCTCCTTCTATTGATTCATATACATGGAAATCCAATGCAGTAATTGGGATGAATCCTCAGGAAATATTCCTCACCAACAAATTAAATGTAATATATGAAAATAATGACACTTCTTGCAATGCACTAGCATAGGGATTTTCAACACTGACATGGGATTTTCATTAATTATTCTCAAGATTATTAAAAAACCATCATTGGTAGTATCACCACTTATAGCTATATGTGTGTTGTTCCTTAATGGAGTAACAATTTTCATTTTTTTCATCATCTAGTTCATTAGTGTTGCAGCTTGCTTCTTCCATATCATAATCATTGCTGCAATTACTTACAAATGTGAAGTTTTACGTGCAATGCATGAAGATTGCATATACATGCATACGTATCTGTGAGCATGTATAAATAAGTGTGTGTATGTTGATACTCCACGCCCATGCCTTGTGCACCACACACCCTCCAACCCAAATAACTATGGTAAAATCAATGCAAAACTAAGGAAATATCATAAATATGCATTAGACATGGGGCAGGATAACCTTGAAATTGCACTACTTAGAACACAATTAAAAAAACCATATAACAGGAAACCACTCGTAAGGGAATGTATCATTAAATATGACATGTCACATAATATATGTAAAGCGGTATGGGCCTCAATGAAATTTACCTAAGAAACATTATAACTTAAAGTCTTTAACAACTCCTAAACACTCAAGGTGTCGGTAGAAGCCAAACAAGCTGCCTCCAGTGTGACAGTGATAAATGAAATACGTGAATGTTGTTGATTTATACCTACGTAGATTGTTTGGGACCACATACAAGTTTTTAACAACATGTATTTTAGTTTTTGATCTGAACGTATAGAATAAATTCATGTGCCCTTGTAGAGAAAATGTAAACTTAGTATTAATTATTTGATTTTCTAGTTTTGAGTTGGAGAACAAATATGCACCTCCCTCAAACATTCCACTTACAATAATAAATTACACTGCAAAAATTGTTTCAAAGACCTCAATAAAAGTGACATAAGGATTTTGCACCATACCAAACATCAAGATAATTTAGAAGTAAGTAAGGTCCAGTATTTGAAGGTAGAATTGAACTGTCTATTGTTGTGAACAAAGGATCAAATGCCAACATTGCAGCATCATTGGGCACCTACAAAACCACGTTTATAATTTTTTAAAATCACAAAATAAACAATGAATTTAAACCATTCTCCATTTGCATTGAATGTAAGGCGAATTTGAAAACATAATCATAACTAGGTAACATGGTTTGCAATTCCTACAAGATACTCTTTTTTAACATGGGCAAGGGAACATCTTTTCTTACCTATAAACTTACGTAAACTTTTGTCCCTACATATACTTCAAGTTTACCATTAACAATGAAGTGCACTCCCATTTATATTCAAATAAAACTCCCGAACGGTTGTTTTATTGTTTCAGATAGGAGTTTGAGGCCAATGATAATGTCATAATAAGATAGTCAAATTCAAGAAGCTTTCCATTCTGAAATGAAAACTACACAGGAATCAATGTATCCAGCCACTTGAACATGAATGAAAATTAGCATCGTACCCACTTTTAAAAATTCAAAATTATTTTAGATTCCAAAGAAAATTCTCCCAAATCTTAATGAATGCAAACCACTAAACAATATATATTCCTGCAAATACATTTGTTAACTCTAGCCTAAACCTACAAGAATCAATTGTTCAGTTTATGATCCAAATGACTTGATTTGTACGCACTATATTTTTAATTTGAAACAAAAAAATGTATGAGGCGTGCATCTCTTATGAGACACCCCTTAATGAGTTATATTAATGTTAGTACTAGTAATTAATGTTTATGTTTAGCATTAATTACTATGTCAGTAGGTTAATAGATGGTTTATGGGTAGTTGGGTTGGGTTGCAGGTAGTTGATTCCTGTATAGCAACGGGTTTGTGACTTGCCATTGGCAAGAATATATACTTTGTTTCTCTCAATACTATTTTATATCTGCTCTTAATTATTTGAATAATGAACAGTAGTATCAACGTGCATGAAGTTAGGCTTGTGAAAAAGCTGCCATGAATTTTGCATGAAAAATGAAGCCGTGAGGATTTAGTTTTCGTAAAGATTTCCGAGCTATTTTGATTTCTTGAATTCTTGGTTTATCTCAGCCTGGAGAGTTTTGTAAAAGTTTAAATAAAAATTTTAAAGAACTCCAATAAGATTTTATTTTATATATGCCTGGAAGAGTTGAAACTTGTTTGTGGCATTGAAAAACATTGCTCAAAATTTTACTTCTGCCCGGAGCATTGCAAACAGCCATAAAAAGGCATTGGATGTGATTTTCATATGGTTGGGACAGCATTATTTTTTTCTGAGGCATAAAATCTTCCTGCTGAAGCATATTTCTGCTTTCCTGGAGCGCTATCTCTTCTCCTGGGGCATAGAAAATCTGAATAGTAGCATGTAAATTGACAATCAAACTACATGGTAGCTTGACCTGGTGCATTGGAAATTTTACGAGGGTTATTTTTTAATCTAACAAACTGAACTTGGTGCTGAAACTTCCTGTTTGGCACATGTGATGTGTGGGAGATTTGCAGAAAACTTTTGTTGGCGTTGAAAATATGTATGTGGGTCCTACAAAAAGTTTGATTTATTTTGTTGTTGCATGAAAATTACTTTGTTGGCTGTTTTTACTACACAGGACATGATTCTACATTGGTGAGCATGAATAAACCTTTATTGGGCGTGAATATAAAGCTATTTCTGAGTATTTTTAATTCTGGGCATTTTATATGGTATTTAGATAAGAGTTCTTGCATTATTGTTGTAAACAAATGCTTGGGCGAGTTGGTTCTCAAGTGGCTGTCTACAGGAGTTGGTGTAAAGGAATTTCATAAGTCATTTTATAAAAGGTCGAATGTTCAAGTCCCACAAAATTCAAAATACAAAAAAAAAAATTCCATATTTTAGTGTCTAAACCCATGCACAAACTATTTATCGGGTGAAATATCCCAACCAATTCCAACTTTTTGATTTTTATTTTTGAGTTTTTGTTTCTCTTTAATTGAAAGAACACGGCCAATAGAAAGTCCCACAAATGATTGCAGACAAACATAACTCCCACAATGCATAAACAATACAAGTCTGATTGGAAACGAAAGGATTTATTTATTTATTTATGGATTCCAAATACAATGAAATTCATCTCTAAATTGCATACCCGAAAGTCCAGCTTTGTGTGATAAAATGAATGGATATCAATGGTACTGAAATGATCAGAACTCTCGCATGCGAAGGAGCCAATAGTGGCTGCACCTGTTACACAACTGCTGCTAACACCCCTCTCACTCCTCTAACTGTTGCGCTCTCCAAATGGGAAAGATGGCGCCCCAATGATGGTAATAATATTCCTCTATGAGTAAACTGATAAACACATGCTGCAATTAACTGTAAAGCAATATCAAAATGATCTGATGTGAAGCACAATGAAGACCCTGTTTGAATCTTCCTCCTTCGAATTGGGTTTCCGTCCAATCCGTAATCTCCAAGGGTTTCCGTCCTTCGAGAGTAATTAGCAAGAGCTGCTCTGAATTTGTTTTTTTGTTCAAAATAATAAGTGTCCCCGAGCAAATGGGCCAAATCCTCCTTTTATAACCTTTTTAAGAATTTTCATTAAAAGAAAATATAATTAATAAATCACTTTATTAATTAATTACACCTTATAACTCCGGAAAGTGATTTATTTAATTAATTAATCATTCCTGGCGCCCAAGGTCACTGAATTAGCATCTCATCATTTAGAACTTCACATTCTCTTTCCGACGAGCTATAATACTGAGGTGCTCGCCAAGTAATTCGTACAAATATAAGCAACTTGAGTAAAATAATTAAAATAAGCCATTAATGCTCCCAAAGTGCGGAAATCGTCGGAAAGCACCGGAATCGGAAACTGACTGAGCAGAAGCGGTGCCGATGACGAATAATGAGAAATGAAGTCAGTTGGGTGACTTACTATAAATAGATACTCTCTCCAAGAATCTTGGAGAACACACCGAAAGCGGAAATAACCTCGGAAAGTGCCAAGTGAGTCCTTAAGACCAACTGAACTCATTGCTAACATCAAATAATCCACCAGATCGTCGATAAAACCCTTACCTGCTATGCACATCATCTCCTAAACAACGGGACTAGCTTACGAAGATGACAAATAAGCTACCCACCAAGTGTCCAAGGGTCATGCCGGAAAGAGGGACATTACAGTCCTCCCTTCCCGAGATTGCTTGTCCACAAGCAATATCAGATCTGCATACCAATCAAGTCCCGGATCCCAAATCAACCGAAACCTTTTGAATGGCTTCAAATGCACTGTGCTAAACTGCTCAAAGTCTGCAAAATAGAACTTGTGCAACTTACTCATAAAAAGTGCCACAATCCCCCTCAAGTATGCCCCCAATTTGCCATAATCTTCACCCTGTTCCTGCTGTCCCATGCTGATATGTAGTGAAAAATCCTCATAGATGTCTGCATGAGATGATTTTTTGTCCATAACTATCATAGACTTGGCTGTCATTTGATGGGGCAGCGTGTATTTGGCTGCTCTCATGGTGACTTGCTCCCCTTCATGATGGAAACTCAACTCCATAGCTTGCAAATCTTGGGTGACTTTTCCTAGTGAATGTAGCCATTGCATACCAAGCACAACATTGTTATCCTTCAAGTCAATAACATAGAAGTCATCACAAAGTGTATACCCACCAAATAGAATGCTAACTTGGTTTACTTTCTTCTTGCAAGGGATAGTGAGACCTCCTGCTATAGTCACATCAAAGCCTTCAAAATTATAACAATGCAAACCTCTTTTGATCACCAAACCTTCATCCATGAAATTGTGTGTAGATCCACTATCAAGAAGTGCCATGACTTTACACCCGAACATTGTACCTTCAAACATGAATGGATTATACCTTGGTGCTCCTGAAAGATAAGTGAGTCTACCATCATTTTCAATGTTTGGCGCTGGCTGCCCCTGTACATTTTCTGAAGTAGTATCATCATCCCCATCTGAAACAACCTCAATGAGATGTATCTTACCCTTTCCAAGACACCTATGACCCGGTGCCCAAGGATCTTTGCAATGAAAACATAAGTTTTTCCTACGAAGGTCATTCCTCGATTCATGGTCCATCTTTGGTGTAGATTCTACCTTTGAAGAAGTGGGTTGCTCACTTTCATGTTGTTCTGATTTTTCATTCCTGACATTTTTCTTTTGGGATTGAAATGGAGGAGTAGTGTCTAAATCCAATGTTGTCTGAATGGCCTCATGCAAAGTTCCAGGCTTAAGAGCCTTGACAAAACCCCTCAATCTATCATGTAATCCCTCTATAAAGAGCATCACCACACGCCTTTCCGGCATCTCTGGAACCATCACTGCTATACGCTGAAATTCGTTGATGTATGAATCAACGTGTCCACTCTGTCGGAGTTGTGCCAAGTCCCTGTAATAAAGCTCCACATCCTTGCGATCAAATCTCGCAATCAACCTCTCGCTGAAATCCCTGTAAGACTGTAGAAGCTCATGACCCTGTGTAACTAAACCATGGTGCCACCAATCATAAGCCACCCCCTCAAGGTGTAACGTGGCGAACTGTATAGCCTCCTGTTCCCTCATGGGTTTGAGGGTAAGATAGGTGTCGAGCTTGTGAATCCAAGCCCTGGCACTAATCTTTCCGCTACCATCAAAAGTGGAGAGGGTTACCTTATTGGTAACATGCTGCAAATCCCTGTTCTGCTGCGCTCTAGGCCTCCTGTCTGTCCAGCCCTCATGTTATCTCTCCTCTGAGCACAATACTGTGGGAGGGGGAATACATCCCTCACATGCTGCGGCAAACTCCTCCACTCATCACTGACTGCCATAATAGTATCCGGAAAAGCTACTTCTTCCGGTCGTCCCTCAATCTCTGGTGGGTCATCTCTAGGCAAGAAGTTAGGTTGCATAGGCCTATCTGCAGTCCGCGTAGCCCTCCTATCATCTGTATGAGTGTGCCTACGCTCACGGCGTGGCGATCCCCTAACACTCCCAAGCTCTGAAGGTGATCTGCTGGGATCCCTGTGACCACTTTGGCGTATGATCGGATCTATCCCTCCTGCCATGTCTATCATGCGGCCTATCAAGTGCCAACCTGTCCAAGGTAGAGCCCATGCGCTCCATAGTCTGTAACAACTGCCTCTGAGTGGCTGCCATATCCCGAATGAAATCCCTATCCGGATCTGCATGTTCCTCTCGAGGAGGACTCTCAGGTCTCTCACCCAAATATTCCATTCTGTCACCTCCGGCAATACCTGCTTCGAGTCTTGCCCGTCTGCGGGTGTAGTATCTGTGTGGACCGTCCTCTCTATGCTGCATTCAAGGCTGATTTTTTTTTATGACTATTAACTGCTTCCTTCCCACACAGGCTGGGAGGATACTTTGCTCTGATACCACTGAAATATCCCAACCAATTCCAACTCAATTTTTTTTTTTTTTTTTGAGTTTTTAGTGCATTGACATTTCGTCAAACACTTGTCATGTCGTCTCAATTTCTGATATTTTTGTTGTTTCTCTTTAATTGAAAGAACACGGCCAATAGAAAGTCCCACAAATGATTGCAGACAAACATAACTCCCACAATGCATAAACAATACAAGTCTGATTGGAAACGAAAGGATTTATTTATTTATTTATGGATTCCAAATACAATGAAATTCATCTCTAAATTGCATACCCGAAAGTCCAGCTTTGTGTGATAAAATGAATGGATATCAATGGTACTGAAATGATCAGAACTCTCGCATGCGAAGGAGCCAATAGTGGCTGCACCTGTTACACAACTCGCATGCTAACACCCTCTCACTCCTCTAAATATTGCGCTCTCAAATGGGAAAGATGGCGCCCCAATGATGGTAATAATATTCCTCTATGAGTAAACTAATAAACACACGCTACAATTAACTGTAAAGCAATATCAAAATGATCTGATGTGAAGCACAATGAAGACCCTATTTGAATCTTCCTCCTTCGAATTGGGTTTCCGTCCAATCCGTAATCTCCAAGGGTTTCCGTCCTTCGAGAGTAATTAGCAAGAGCTGCTCTGAATTTGTTTTTTTGTTCAAAATAATAAGTGTCCCCAAGCAAATGGGCCAAATCCTCCTTTTATAACCTTTTCCGAGAATTTTCATTAAAAGAAAATATAATTAATAAATCACTTTATTAATTAATTACACCTTATAACTCCGGAAAGTGATTTATTTAATTAATTAATCATTCCTGGCGCCCAAGGTCACTGAATTAGCATCTCATCATTTAGAACTTCACATTCTCTTTCCGACGAGCTATAATACTGAGGTGCTCACCAAGTAATTCGTACAAATATAAGCAACCTGAGTAAAATAATTAAAATAAGCCATTAATGCTCCCAAAGTGCGGAAATCGTCGGAAAGCACCGGAATCGGAAATTGACTGAGCAGAAGCGGTGCCGATGACGAATAATGAGAAATGAAGTCAGTTGGGTGACTTACTATAAATAGATACTCTCTCCAAGAATCTTGGAGAACACACCAGAAGCCGGAAATAACCTCGGAAAGTGCCAAGTGAGTCCTTAAGACCAACTGAACTCATTGCTAACATCAAATAATCCACCAGATCGTCGATAAAACCCTTACCTGCTATGCACATCATCTCCTAAACAACGGGACTAGCTTACGAAGATGACAAATAAGCTACCCACCAAGTGTCCAAGGGTCATGCCGGAAAGAGGGACATTACATCGGGATTTGTTTTTAATTTCCAAGGTGCTTAAAAACCATAAATGTAACATTGTTTTTCCGCTTGTGTTGTTAGAGCCAACAAGGTTGCACTACAGGTATACATGCCCCTAGGGATTTGACAAGCCGATAGAGCGAGCAACACAAATGACCATCTTGAGTGAGTTCGATAACGGGTTTTGCTATAGTGGCGATTTTGGATAGATGGCGAAATTTGTTGTTTTTGTCTAATTCTATTTTTCGGTTCTTTAATATCATTGATGAGGAGAAGACAAAGCTGTTTGGTATTTTTTTTTCTACACGAACTTGGCCTTTGATCAATCCTCGGTGATTTTACAAGTTGACAGGGAACTTGCTAGCATTAATATTGTTGAGCAAAGTGAGGTCAACGTTGTTGAGCATCGGGGTAGATGTGCCATGCATAGTACTAAAAAGTCACTGAAGCCTAAATAGTATTACATAGTACTAAATAGTCCAACATCAAGGTAAATGTGGACTAATGTGGTTGAAAAACTTTGATTGTGCTTATACTACAATACGGATACAAAATGGTTAGAAGGGATAAGCATGCACATTAGGACGTTCATCATTTATGCCACAACTCACGAAGTAGTGGGCTTTTGTTTGAAGCGGTATTGGTTGATCACTACCACAATGTACAGTGTGTGAATTATAGGTGCAGTAAAGACTATTAGATGACTTCACATACATATGCTTCATATCATCTTCTAGACCCCTTTGGATTAAGGGCGTGTTTGTTGCGTTTATCATCCAAATGAATTTATTTGTTAGTATTATATTTTAGATTTGAAATAAATAAATGTACGAGGCATGCATCTCGTAGGAGACACCCTCTTAATGTGCTAGATCAATGTTACTAATAGTAATTAATATTTAGCATTAATTATTACGTTAGTAGGTTAATACATAGTGTGTGTAATTGGTTTGTGGGTGGTTGATTCCTATATAGCAACGGGTTTGTAACTTGCAATTAGCAAGACTATTTTACCTTTCGCAACCCAATGCTTGATTTAATAAGAAATATATATATATATATATTTTGTTTGTCTCAATACTATTTTATGTGCTCTTAACTATTAGACTATCACAACTTTGGAGTGTAGGCATTCACACTATAATTTTTGGCAATAACTTGCCTCTAACAACGATATCTACAATGGCCATTACATGCCAAACAACAGTTGACATTCCATGGGGAAAAAGCCATAACTTAAGTATACTTCAATGCATGTCGATGCATATCAACATGAAAGATCCCCAATAGATCCTTTTTGCAAAGACAATCAATTTTTTCCCACTTGCAAATAATAGTATATAATTTTTAAAAGCTATGGCAAGCAACCTAGGGCAATTCTGAATTAATTCTAGGAAATGCGACTAGGGTTTGGGAGTGAATCCAATGCAAATGGCTCTCAAAAAATATTATTTTGATCACAAATGATTGCCAATATTTTTATAAACCCAAATACATAAAAATCAGAATTTATAGATGCCAGAATCACACAGAAATCAGATCTGAAATCTGAATATAAAACTGCCTGAAAACCACTGTGAAAACCCTCTAAAAATTATGAAATTGTTTTGCTTTACTTCACAAAAATCTGTAGATGATTTGACAATAGAAATCAGATTTAAATACCTCATAAAACATGCCAAATCAGTCCCAAACTGGGTCAATCCAATAGAAGAAATACTGCTGCAATTTATTCTCCAAAATACCTTCAAAAAAACATTTCTGGAAATGACTAAAAATCATATTACAATCAATGGGAATTACTGAGGTAAAAACACTCTCAAACTCTTGGGGTTTTCGTCCACAAGAGATAGAATTCACAAGGGGTATCGTCCTTGGAATTTTTGCAAAAACTGAGAGCTCAATGCAAGACAAAATGTCATATGAAATTTCTGGATGCCTCTACACAAGTCAACTTCTCCTTATAAAGGAGAAATGGCCCCAAATCGACCTCTAAAGCAGCCAATAACATTCTTTGCTTTTCCCTAGGCCAATCGCTTTCTTTTTTTTTAAGAGGCTTTTTATTTTCTTTTCTATTTTTATGCCTCATGTGCAAGTCGCATTTTTCCCTAGAAAATACAAATTTAATAAGTGCTTTATTTTTAAAGTGCTTTTCTAGGTTCTAATTTTAATATTAAGCTTTATTAATTTATTATATGTGCATTTTATAATTTTATATTTTAATATTTGCACAATATAATAAAATAAATAAAACTTAGTCACCCTTGACTCACCCTTTGGCCATCGGGTAGACAAAAATGGGCCAAAGGTCTTCGATACAAACTATCCGAAAAGAGGGACATTACAGTCCTCCCTTCCCGGGATTGCTTGCCCCCAAGCAATCACAAGTAGCAAATTTGCATCCTCATCAGTTCCTGGATCCCAAATCAGCCTAAGCTTTTGAATGGCTTCACATGCACTATACAAAACTGCTCAAAGGCTGCAAAAAGAACTTATGCAACTTACTTGTCAAAAGTGCCACAATCCTCCTCATGTATGCCCCAATTTGTCCTACTCTTCATCATGTACTTGTTGTCCCATGCTGAAATGTAGTGAAAAATCTTCATATATGTCTTCATTAGGTGATTCCTTGTCCACAACTATCATAGACATGGTTGTCATTTGATGGGGCAGCGTGTATTTGAGTGCTTTCATGGTAACTTGTTTCCCTTCATGTTGGAAACTCAACTCCATAGCTTGCAAATCTTGGGTGACTCTTCCCAATGAATGAAGCCATTGCATACCAAGCACAACATTGTTATCTTTCAAATCAATAACATAGAAGTCATCACAAAGTGTGTACTCACCAAATAGAATGTTGACTTTGTTCACTTTCTTTTTGCAAGGAATAGTGAGACCACCTGCTGTAATTACATCAAAGCCATCAAAATGATCATAATGCAAACCTCTTTTGTTCACCAATCCTTCATCCATGAAGTTATGTGTGGATCCACTATCAAGAAGTGCCATGATTTTACACTCAAACATTGTACCTTCAAATATGAATGGATTATACCTTGGTGCTCCTGAAAGATAAGTGATTTTACCTTCATTTTCAATGTTTGGTGTTGGCTGCTCCTTTTCCTTTTCTGAATCAGTATCATCATCCACATCTGAAATAACCTCTATGAGATGTATCTTGCCTTTACCAAGGCAATTATGTCTAGGCTCCCAATGATCCTTACAATGAAAGCAAAGCTTCTTCCTCCTCAACTCATTACGAGTCTCCTGATCCATCTTCGGTGTAGACTCAACCTTTGAAGAAGTGGGCTGCTCACTTCATGCTGCTCTGATTTCTCATTCTTGACATTCTTCTTTTGGGGCTGAAATGGAGGGGTAGTATCCAAGTCCATGGTTGTCTGAATAGCTTCATGCAAAGTCCTAGGCTTAAGAGCCTTGACAAAACCTCTCAATCTATCATGAAGCCCCTCTATGAAAAGCATCACTACCCTCTTCTCAGGCATCTCTGGCACCATCATTGCTATATGTTGAAATTCGTTGATGTATGCATCAACATGTCCACTCTGACAAAGTTGTGCCAAGTCTCTGTAGTAAAGCTCTACATCCTTGCGATCAACCTCTCACTGAACTCCCTGTAAGACCTCGAGAAGATCATGATTCTGTGTAACAAGCCCATGATGCCACCAATCGTACGCCACTCCCTCAAGGTGCAACGTGGCAAACTGGATAGCCTCTTGCTCCTTCATAGGCTTAAGGGTGAGGTATGTGTCGAGCTTATGAATCCATGCTCTGGCACTAATATTCCCACTACCATCAAAGGTGGAAAGGGTCACCTTGTTGGTGGCCTGCTATAGCTCCCTATTTTGTTGTGCTCTAGGTCTTCGATCTGTCTGGCTCTCAAGTTGTCTCTCCTTTGAGCACAATACTAAGGAAGAGGAAAGGCATCTCGCACATGTCGTGCTAAGTCCCTCCACTCATTCATGGCTGCCATCACATTGTCATAGAAAGTTGTGCCCTCAAGTGGATCCTCTACCAATGGTGGCTCGTCTCAGGCAGGAAGCTATGCCACATAGGTCTATCCACAGTCCATGTAGATCTCTCCTCTTTATGTGTGTGTCACCCCTCACGGTGAGGGCTACCAACCTCTGTAGGTGATCGGTTGTGTCTGTTGTCACAACTAATATAGACCAATCCCTCCTATCATATTTGTCGCTTGGTCTATCCAAGGCCAACCTGTCCAGTGTAGCTCCCATCCTCTCCATGGACCGAATCAACTGTTGTTGAGTGGTAACCATAGTCCTGAAAATTTCACGATCCGGATCTACCTGCTCATCCCGGGGAGGGCTACGTGATCCTTCTCTTCTATCATCCATGATTTCAGCTCTGTTACCTGTATCCAAATCAACTACAAGACGTGCTTGTCTCCTTGTGTAATACTTGTGTGGCCCAACTTCTCTTGGCTGCATCAAATCAAAACCCTCCAGGTGGGAGGAACATTGCTCTGATACCACTGAAAGATCCCCAATAGATCCTTTGCAAGAAAATTATTTTTTCCCACTTACAAATAATAATGTATAATTTTTAAAAGCTATGGCACACAACCTAGGGCAATTCTAAATTAATTTTAGGAAATGTGACTAGGGTTTGGGAGTGAATCCAATGCAAATGCCTCTCAAAAAATATTCTTTCTATCTCAGATGATTGCCAATATTTTTATAAACCCAAATACATAAAAATCAGAATTTATAGATCCCAGAATCACACAGAAATCAGATATGAAATCTGAAAATAAAACTTCTTGAAAACCACTGTGAAAACCCTCTAAAAATTATGAAATTGCTTTGCTTCACTTCACAAAAATCTGTAGATGATTTGACAATAGATATCAGATTTAAATACCTCATAAAACATGTCAAATCTGTCCCAAACTGGGTCGATCCAATAGAAGAAATACTGCTGCAATTTATTCACCAAAATACCTTCAAAAACACTGCTGGAAATGACTGAAAATCATATTACAATCAATGGGAATTTCTGAGTGAAAAACCCTCTCAAACTCTTGGGGTTTTCGTCCACAAGAGGTAGAATTCACAAGGGGTTTCGTCCTTGGAATTTTTGCAAAAGCTAAGAGCTCAATGCAAGACAAAATGTCATATAAAATTTCTGGATGCCTCTACACAAGTCGACTTCTCCTTATAAAGGAGAAATGGCCCCAAATCGACCTCTAAAGCAGCCAATAACATTCTTTGCTTTTCCCTAGGCCAGTCGCTTTCTTTTTTTTTTTTTAAAGAGGCTTTTTATTTTCTTTTCTATTTTTATGCCTCATGTGCAAGTCGCATTTTTCCCCTAGAGAATACAAATTTAAAAGTGTTTTATTTTTAAAGTGCTTTTCTCGGTCCTAATTTTAATATTAAGCCTTATTAATTTATTATAGGTGCATTTTATAATAAAATTAATAAAACTTAGTCACCCTTGACTCATCCTTTGGCTGTAAAATCTAGACATGTGGAACAGGGAAGTAACCGCTGCTGATGTCATTAGGGCTGCAAGTAACTATTTCCATGATTTAGAAGACTGCAAATGAGATTGTTGTTCACAGAAGGTCATTATATTTAAAGCAGGTTTCGAGTTGAACCTTTTCACATACTTTTATAAACTTAGACCTATGTGACTTTTCTGTCCAGACACTCGGTTCCTTTTTCTGCTCTAACCACCCTACAAAGAATCTGAAATTAGTATGTCAATCTGCAGCCTTATTTATTCATGTACTTGAAATTTCAATAAAGGAATAAAATCCAATTTTATTTACCTCTTTCCAGAACTAGCTTAGGCTGTATTTTATGATTTTATGGGATACTGTCCCCTCATGATCCCGATCCCAACAGATATTCAGGGGACAACACTCTAAATTGCAGAATCTAGATGTGTTATGTGGGTATGGGGAAGCAATAGTAAAAATAAATCTCCACTAACTACCTCTAAGCTATGATATTTGATGCTAACTATCCACTTTTATATGTACACAATATGTTAGAAATCTGCAAAGGCTAAAGAAATGTTATGGAAGTTGAAATAGTTGCACTTCCATGTTGGGCTGAACAGTGTTAAAATGTAACAGTCAAAACCTAGTGCACAGGGCAACGGGATGCCACTGAACACCACAAGGGAACCCCTCCAATCATATGGGGGGCCACTCCTTCAAGAACAGAGGCAACAAGGTTGTCAGCACTCAGAGGGTCCACACATAGTGAGTAGTCCTTAGCAGTTTGGTCTCCAGGTGTCTGGGACCTAACAGAGCCATCGATGAAGACCGCATTAGGCTATAGAAGTGTATGTGGCATGTGGTGGGGTTGGATTGATGATCTTGGAGATACTACAAACCTCTGTAGGTGATTTGAAAATACCACAGACCATAGAACATCAACCATGATTATCATAAGCAATGAAAATGGGCTTAGCAATATCTATAGAACTGTATTTGGAGAATCCAATTGGACAATTCACCACATCTTGAAAAGCATTAGTGCCAATTGTGTTAATTCTAGGAAGCGAAAGTGAAATACTATCATCTAACTAAGCTCTGGAGAACCATTTTCCTTGGAGAGTGAGGTAACATGCACTGACAGCTCTGTATAACAGTATAGAACAGTTCTTTTATGCATGGTTTCTAGAGTTTGATACATTTTGTCAGTTGAGATCATTCTGCAGGAGAAGGTGGAATTCTGAATGCCAAGTATGCATAACTATATGGCACATTCTTCTTCTTAGCATGGAAATTTGTTTATCTGTTACTGCCCACTATTATGATGATACTTTGAGAATTGACAGTGTACACACATTGGTGACAGTGTGTATATGAATGCCAAAGGATTACATTAAAAATATATATTGGCACAACATGATAGACTAGCTCCTCTCACAGGATCAATAGCATATGAGAAACAACATTTGTGAGTGACACATATACCTTTGTGTTGCAGGAACTGGCCCATCCCAATTTGTAAGGATCAGGTATCATTGGAAATTCAGTCTATTGACAGTTGCTTCAAAGATGAGGTTCTATATGTTGCTACCATCGATCTAAAAATCAAGAGGCTTCCCTTACACCCACCTTTGTGAATGGAATAGAACCTCTTCAACATATTACACTATTGATATAGCTTTTGTGGTGGCAAACATAACATTTGGATAGTCCATAATTTCTAAACAGGGTTAGAATTTAGGATCTTTTTTTTTTGCCCAAGCAAACAACCTTTTCTAAGCATGGCACTCTGCATTTAAGTGGCTGATTGTTTTACATTTGTCACACCATTTACCTGCCTTAAATGGCTGATCCTTTTTGTCTAAAGAAGGTGATTTCTTCTGTCCATAAGATGTGTCCCAATACTTTGCCTTCATCTTAGACTCTTCCTCAATGGTTTTCACATAACAATAGGCTTCTCCCAAATGTTTTAATCTTAAAACATTTGCCAAATTCAGTTTGTACTTAATGTATAGGCCTAAGCCACAGCAATACTTGAGAACTCTATGTTCCTCTGACTCGAATGAACCCAATTTCGCATATAGGTCATCGAAGGCATTGGTGTAGGCTTGGATGGATTCATCATGTCCTTGGCACAATTGGTGCCACTGAATATAGCAGTCATCATAAACACCTTCAAGATACTACTTGTCCTTGAAGGCTTCTAGAAATGTTTTCCAAATCGGTTCATATTCTTCTTCAATTTGATCTTTCTACCACATAGTATGGGCTTGCCACAACTTCTTCATGGGCAAAGAACCTTTCAGAAGAGCAACCTTAATCTATCTTCATCAGAGAACTCATCCATAGAAAATATGATTTTAACTAATCAAGCCAATTATCTACTACATGCATTAATTTTACCTTCAAACACAAACATCTAAATGTTTTGAAACTTAAGGGGACTCAGCCCCAAAATATTACCTACCTAAGTATTGAGCTGATGGAACCACCCATTCTAGGACTTTAGTGAATTACTTGAACAAAATGTTCTTTTGCTCTTAAATCGCTTTTGTGATTTCATCATCTATCATCTCTTGGATTGCATCTCATGATTCGTTGTCTCTCACCATATGAAATTGCTTACACAAAACGGAAGATAATATTATGGTATCGTGGTTTTATGCATAGATGGTTTTATGCGAGTTTAGAAAAACTCAAGCCAAAAATTATGCTAAACGAGTAATGCAGGAAAACTCGCCAAAAATGCAAAAAAACTCGCTACGAGTATAGTTGGAATACTAATTTGGCCAAAAACTACTTCAAAAACTCGCCAAAGACAGCATTTCTTTCCTTTTTGGATTTTTGGTGAAGAAAACACAACATAGAAAAAAATTTGCCATTTTTGGAAAGGGTCCGGAAGATGTAGAAGAAAAACTTGCATGTGCCATAACTTTCAACGTGGCTCCGTTTTGTGTCGTTTTCTCTAAAAGTGCATATTTTCTCGAGCTCCACGCAGTGATGATGGCAATATTTTTCTTATTTTCATAAAATCCATTTTTGCACCTTTTTGGACCAAGCAACTTCTCGTGCAATCTGATCTACGAAAGAATCATGAGCTTTGACACTATGTAGAGCAGATTAGTAATTAAAAATATTGGGTAGCTTTCAAAACTCGCGGCAGTACTCGCCAAAACTCGACAAGTATTCTCCCGTGCTCGGACTAATCACACGAAGAAGCGCAACAAGTTGACTCAAAAAGGCTCAATGACTTGGTTTTGTGCAATCAATCTCGGTTTCGCACAAAAAAGTTGAGAGGCGACATCGGTGGAGCTCATTGATTTGGATGAGATAGATCCATACCATGAGTGGCCGGGCAAGAAGAGGAAAACCCTACGTTACAATGTGGGCCGAGATTGCTTCTTTTGAGAGGGAGGCTATGGAGGAGAAGCACTAGTAGGACTCGAGGAGATATGGATGACATCTTTGGAGGTGATCTCCAACACATCAAAGGAGCCACCAAAGCACCATCATCTAGTTCCATGATCGAGCGGATTCGCAGCCTTTCAGGAGGAGCGTGGAGACGCAATGAGTGTGGGGACTAGTATCATCGGCCGATTGTCGTATTCGGATGATGATGCGATTTTGTATTGTATTTGTATTCAAATCTAATAGAAAACACTTCTCCAACATTTTATGGGCTCATTTAATACATTTTGTAGCTATGTGTTGCTTAAAATTTATGTTTTTAAAGAAATTTGAGTATTTTTAAGTTGTTTAGAGTATTCCAGTAGTTGAGCGAGTTTTTTTGAGTTTTTTTTTGGGGGTCGCGAGTTTTGGTTTTGCGAAGTTTTCCTACTATGGTTTTATGCCAAGCTTTAGATGTCCCGACCTCATTCGACAGGCATACACTACAAGATGATCCGCTCTAATACCACTAATTTGGATGACAAATATTTGAGAGTCGGCACTCTAACTTGCTAACCTAGATGTGTTATGTTATATGTAGAAGCATCAAATAGTTATTCAAAAATACATAAATTTGAGAGTTGTTGATCGGGACCCGGGAGGCCGAGAAGAACATTCTAACGAGGATTTAGATGTGTTATGTGTGCATGAAAAAGCAATATGAACAAGATTCTCACATAAAGAAAATAATAGAACTAGAACAGAAAATTATATTGATGTGTGTTTTGCACATGGCATATTCTCAAAGGAGACGTATGGCTGCTTATCTTCTACTATTTGATTGTTCTCTAATCCTTCAAATATGTATACATATATAACAATGCCATGAAAGCTTCAAGAATTGTTATAGAATTCGAAACAATTGAGATACCGTGGAGACGTATGGCTACTTATCTTCTACTATTTGATTGTTATCTAATATTACAAATATGTATACATAAATAACAACACCGCTTCAAGAACTATTGTAGAATTCGAAACAAATGAGCAACCATGAGTGAGTCTTCCTCTTCCATCAATTGAGTTAGCCTTATCAATGTGGCATGTACGTGTCTCCGTGACCTTGAGGAAAAAAGTGGAATTCACATTAGGCTTGCACACATATAGATTGCATTGTTTCTAATATGTCTAAACTGTGTTGTGCCACTGTATAAGTGTGTGACATTTACTAGAGATGTATTGGTGAGCTTGGAAGCACTGCGAACATTGAAAAAAAGACATTACCTTTCCTTGCCTTTCCTCTTTCCGAAGGCAAGCAATGGATGAGCAAGGGAAGATCGTGGGTTATATTTCCATTTTCCTCATTCATGTTTATGTTTTTATCTTTGTAATTCCCATTATAAGGGGTCGGCTGGGTTTGGTGCATTTTAAAAGCAAATTAAAAGATTAAATATGCTTTATATGGGTCGGCCTTGCCTTTTTGGCCTTTGGCGCCAAGATGAGGATATAAAAGGAGATTAAGGACTTCATTTGGAGACATCTACTTTTGGCGCATTTTCTCTAAATTGGACTTTTGGGTTGTTGCTCATTGTTCTCTCCACTCTTGGGCGAAAATCCAAGTGTGTGGCTCTTCCAAGAAGGACGAAAACCCTTCTTGTGGCTGGTTGGGGGATGAAAACCCTCCATCCTTGTTTGGTTTGAAGGCATATTGCAAATTTGGAAGAAGAGAAGACAATTTCAGATATTTACATGCATTGTTGAGCCTCTCCTAGGTGGAGCAACTTACCCTAGTGTGGAATTTGGTGCCTTCTAGGGCATGGAAATCATATTTGGCTTTCTTATAATTTATAAAGCTGGAACCTACTATTCTTTGTAAAGTTTTGCGTTTGTCCCCTTTTAGGACAAGTTAGGAATTAACATAAATCTGATCACACAACTGAAAAATAATTAATATTCAAACCCCAACTGCTGCAATTTTCCAAAATTCATATCTTTGGCTAGAGAAGTCCAAATGAGCTGAAATTTTGGATCTTGGGCCACAAAAATATGAAGAATAATATCCCAAAATCAGTTTTTGCACAGCCAACATAAAACCCTAATTTTACCCTAAAAAGTAGGTCGCCCAACACATTTAGGGCATCAAATCAACTCCAAAAATTATGAAATTAGTTTCTCCTTATTCCTCTAATTTTTACAACCAAATCCAATATTAAACTGACCCCAAAACTGCAGATCTAAAATAAATATTAATTAATAAAAACCAAATAGCTTGCAAACAACTAAAATCTTCTAAAATTCATAACTCATTCAATACTCAATGTTTTTCTATGAAATAAAATGCAAAATGAACTAGAAATTTAGGGTTTTCCACTGCATTAAGAATCTGAATTTTCTGATCACCAAAACCCACTCAAAACTGCCCCCAAAATCTGCCTCCAAGTTGTTAGGGTTAGAATAAATGCTATAAATTAATTCCAGCTCATACAACCCTTCCAAAACACTCAAACAATCAACCCTTGATCTGAAATAATTGATTAGACACAACAGCAAATAGATCTAGCATAAACAACCTCAAAACATGATAGATCAAACCCCAAACCAAGTCGATTTGCCTCTAATAAATTGCAGCAGTAATAACAATCACAAAGTACCTCAAACCCTTCACAAAAATGTAGATTTATGCTTCAAATAATTGCGCCACACCCTAGAGCAAGTCGCCAATGCTAGAATGGAGGAAATATTGCATAAATTCACTCAACACAAGAGAGCACAATGGAGAGAACAATGGAGTCTTCAATATTCTTCAATAATGGATCCAAATGAGAGAGAGCACAATGCAAGAACTAGGGCATACATCCCATCTCCACACAGGGAGCCAATTCTCCACGCAGGGAGTAAATTTTAATAATTCATCAACATACCCAACAAAGGAAATGCAACCCCTCTTTTATAGAATTAAGAGGTGCAATATCCAATGACCGACCATTTAATGTTTTCCCTAAAACATAATTAAAATTAAAATATTTAATGACTACTACCATGTGCACTTTATTATTTTAATTAAATAATAAAAATAACTAGCCTATGTGCACATTAACTAACTAAAGAGCCCTCCAAGGGGTTACAAAATAGATAATAGACATCTTAGGACAAATTTCGAGCTCAATCCTCGAACCCATTGGGTTGAGGGTCTTCAAATCTTCAATGTGGAAAATGTCCCGAAAAGGGGACATTACATTCTCCTAATTTATAAAGCTAGAATCTACTATTCTTGTGAAGTTTGGGGTTTGTAAACCCTCATTTCATAATTGTTATCCGATTTGTACTCTACTAATTTTTAATTAATTTCCAACAATGTTTTCCATTAGATTTCGTATTGAATATTGGTTTAGTTAATGCCTAAAATACATACGTATATTTTGGCAAGGTTATTTGAAGAGTTTCAAGTGTTTTTCATCCATTTTTGTCTTGCTTTGAAAATTTCATCGCTGATTTGAATCGGGTTAAATTTTCAGTTTGCTAGTTTGAAAATCGAATTTGACATAATTGGGATTCGTGTTTATTCCTTATTTTCAGTTTTTCCCCAAAAGGTACATTACAAGTGTATCAAAGTTTCAGTCTTCCTAGCATGAGGGTTTGAAAATCAGAAAGGGATGGATAGAGTTTTCAGCGATGCTAGGATTGAAAGGCTTGCCCTAGGGCAAGAAAGATTGGCCAACACAATGGCTTGGCTGATCCATACCGTTCAAGGCTCCAATGGTGGAAGGATCTCTTCAAAGGAAGTCATGAATTCTTTGTCATCCAAAGGAAGCAACATCGGTACATGGTATGAAGAGTATAGAGCTCTTCCGGAAAAGATCCGTGATGCCCTACCTTTTGCAGAGTTCATGAAGTTGGAGACAAAAAGAGTGGGGATTGGCACGGGGTCAAAACCCCAAGCAACAAGGAAGGGGTCAACCCTCCTAGGGACCCCACACTCAAGAGTATGGATGCAGTTCATGAAGAAGGGCTTGAAGGTAGAGGGTCTCAAATCCTCATGACAAGTTTTTGAACTTCAACAGTCACCCACATGCTAGTGAAAAATCAGATCTGCACTTTGAGAGAAACGGAGCCATGAAGGATGAAGATTCAGCCCTTGATCCCATCATTGTTCCAAATAGGCATCATTATGAGGTAATTGTTCATCATTGTTTGACTAATATTGATAATATTTCAGCGTGTATGGATTCCAGGATTGAAAAGGAGGATGGTGAACAAGTGGGGGAAGAAAAAGGAATGATTGGAAACCATTTTTCCAAGAGACGTGTTAACAATCAGCTTGTTGGTCTGTTTAGGACAGCAGCGCCTAAGAGTCAAGTTGAAGGTGTTCATGGCTTGGGAAAAGACCACAAAGAGACTCCTTGCATGTGCCAACAAGGCATGAACGAATCAAGATGGAAAGAGAAGATGGGCATGCCTACTTCCCTAAGGATAAGGAGGAAGATAGATTGCAGCAGCTGGTTACTAAGAGGGAGCAGCCCTTGGGAGTCTTAGAACCCCCCAACCCTCTTGCCAAATTGGATCTCTCTACTGATTTTCAGAACAGCAGCTTGAAGACATCAAAGTTTGATGAAAATGGGGAGCATGAGCCTAGAAAGGAAAGGGAAATCATGGAGCATGAATCCCAAGGTAATAATTCTTTAATATTTAATGATATTTCATTGGCTTCTAATGGGTGTGCATGGCAAAATGTTGAAGAGAAACCAGATTTGCTTAAGGGTGGGAAGGATGCATTGGAAGAGGAAGATATCCACCATGCTATGAAGGAAGAACCATCACAGCAGCAGTTCATAATGATGGATCAGTTTTTGGGAGCCCTAGAAGCACCCATCACCATTATCAAAGCGGATTCCTTGGCTGATTTTCCGGACAGCCCTACGAAAGCTCAAGAGAATGGAGAAATTACCAAGCAAGAACCAAGCAAAGAGGAAGGTAAAAGACTTTTGGTTGTTAATGATATTCCCTTGCTTTCTAATGGTTGCATGTGGCAAGATATTAAAGAATCTTTGAAGCATAAGCAAAAAGATGAAAAGAAGCATGAGGAGCAAGAGAATGAAGAGAATATTGGAAAGATGCCAAGCAAGTCTCATGGGATAAAGGGAATTGAACATATTGGGGATGTCCAAAGGTATGGAGGTGTTCTAAAATCATTGTTTTCTTCTACTCCAATTCAGTTTTGTTGTATTGAGCCATTTGATAACAATATGTCATTGTTGAGTCTCCCTTGTAAACCATGGCAAGTGGTTGTACATGTGGATCAACAAGCTAAAAATGGAGTTATAAGTGAAGAAAAATCTGAACACGGGAGGAATGATGAAGCAGAGCTTCCAAGGGAAGATGTTATGAAGTTCACACATGAGACAAGGGCATTTCGACTATCCATGACCACTTTCCATCCGTTGTATTTTTCAGAGCAGCAGCCTATGGTAAGCCATATGATATTTTATTTGATCATGACAAGAGTCTATTGCGTCATTATTTATCATTGCTATGCTTGGGTGATCATAACTATGCTAATGAGGGGCAAGGTTGGGAGAAGACTCTTTGCCAAGGACTCACTATACATCTTCCAAGTAATAAAGTGGTTTTTATGACAGCCCAAGGTACACACATATTTCAGATCTTTTGTTTCCTTCTTTATCATCTTGTTGGGTTGGTCATCACAAACTCTTTGTCACGAGTTTGGACTTCAAGATAAGGGTTTCTTTGCACACTATGATCGAGACAAGAAAAGGTGTGATAGGTTGCTTGCATCCTTGGAATCCGGGTAAACCCTTGAAGCTCAAAAAGGGTAAAGGTAAAGATTCTAGTTTTGATTTTTCCACTCTTTGCTTATGGAAGGGAAGAAATTTGATGAAGGAGAATTCTAGCATGACATGTTTAAGGCAACATAAGAATTCTGATTTTCTTTTCTATGAATTGCTAACCCATGGTTCCATGAATGAACCAAAAGAAATATGGGAAAGGGGAAGCAATTATGATGAATTTGCAGCTGCACACATGACAGTCAAAGAGGAGAATGATGGTTCTATTTTTCAGTTTTATGGCCCCATGATGAGGTATGAATTTTGTTTTGACTACCTTGTTTTCAGTTCAGCTGAGTCACACAATGTTTGTGGGTATCAAGAGCTCCAAATTTTAGAAGAACTTACCCTTAAAATTCACAAGGAGTTGGGGTTCCACTCGAAAAATGATGAAATCAAAATTCATAGGAATGTTAAGAAGGCTGATTTTCTCAAGTTTAAGGCCAAGATGTCTGCTGATTTCAATTGTAGGCTTGTTGTTCCTAGTTTTTCAGCATATGTAAATCAAATTTCAGTCCCTACATTACTCATGGAGTTGCCTTTCTTCGTGAGATTTCAGTTTGGTAGTTGTTATGCCATGGTTATAGGGCTGAGTTTGCAAAAATCAGATTTGGGGCTGCCACTAACAGCCATGAATATCTCAGCTGAAAAGAAGAAATAAATCAGACTATGATGTGTTGTTTTAAGACTTGACCATTCTGACTTTTGAAACAAAAATCCATGATAACAGCTGTTTTTGGGACAGCATTACTGAAGTGTTGGGAAGCCATTATTATGATGGAAACACCGAGACGGTGTCAAGCAATGGAAGAGAGCTAGCTATCATGTCCCTAAGGGATGATAAGGAGAGTTTAAAAGTATTGTTAAACACTCTTGTTTTCTTTGATATGTTTGTTTCATGTGCAGGTACATCAAAGAAGAAGCAATTGAGATTCATTTGGGATCCGGGTACTTACAATTGCTTGAGGACAAGCAATTTCGAGAAGGGAGGACTGTAATGTCCCCTTTTTTCGAATTAATCCAAAATAAAGGATTCCTTGCCTTTCCTCTTTCCGAAGGCAAGCAATGGATGAGCAAGGGAAGATCGTGGGTTATATTTCCATTTTTCCTCATTCATGTTTATGTTTTTATCTTTGTAATTCCCATTATAAGGGGTCGACTGGGTTTGGTGTATTTTAAAAGCAAATTAAAAGATAAATATGCTTTATATGAGTCAGCCTTTCCTTTTCAGCCTTTGGCACCAAGATGAGGATATAAAAGGAGATTAAGGACTTCATTTGGAGACATCTACTTTTGGCGCATTTTCTCTAAATTGGACTTTTGGGTTGTTGCTCATTGTTCTCTCCACTCTTGGGCGAAAATCCAAGTGTGTGGCTCTTCCAAGAAGGACGAAAACCCTTCTTATGGTTGATTGGGGAACAAAAGCCTTCCATCCATGATTGGTTTGAAGGCATATTGCAGATTTGGAAGAAGAGAAGACAATTTCGGATATTTACATGCATTGTTGAGCCTCTCCTAAGTGGAGCGACTTACCCTAGTGTGGAATTTGGTGCCTTCTAGGGCACGGAATTTAGATTGTTTTCATGTTTGGCTTTCTCACAATTTATAAAGTTAGAATCTCCTATTCTTTGTGAAGTTTGAGGTTTGTAAGCCCTCATTTTATAATTTTTATTTGAAGTTGTATTTCGCTGATTTTTAATTAATTTCCAGCAGTGTTTTCCATCAGATTTCATATTGAAAATTGGTTTGGTTGATGCCTAAAATACATATTTATATTTTGGCAATGGTATTTGAAGTGACTCTAGTGTTTTTCATCCATTTTTGTACTGTTGTTCTAAAAATTTGACCACTGATTTGAACTGGGTTTAATTTTCAGTTTGTTGGTTTGAAAATCATATTTGACATAATTGTGATTTGTGTTAATTCCTTATTCTTAAGTTTTCCCCAAAAAGGGACATTACAAAGGCCATCGATGGCAACAACTTGTACGTTTGAGTGAATTACATAGTGAAAGGAGAATGCATTTGCCTCACCCACTGGAGTTTTCTCCCATTTTAGATTTCTCCAGGATAAAATGTGTTCCGTAATATCCCTTTCTAGGGCACACTAGGAAATGATGCAATCACCACAAATCTGATCACACACAACTGTAAAGCACAAATATTAGAGCATAAAAATGATCTTGCAACAACCATAAACCAACCAGCAAATCCTCCCAAGTATGGTGAATCAGCCTATATAGATATGAGGGCTTTAACCTTCATAAACCCTACCCCAAATATGAATTTCACAATCTGAAAATGACAGTCATAAACCAGCAATTGAAGATTGATTTTAGACTCCCCTTAATCACTACCAAGCAACTCCTTACACAGCAGAAGTCTCCTCCCAATGAAGCGGTTGGTTTGGGGATTTCAAACCCTTGAAACTAGGGTTAATTCAACCTCAAAATGCATGTGTGCCAGAAAATTTAAAAAAAATATTAGCAACTTCAAAGCGAAAACTGAATTTTCATGCCCTAGAACTGGAGATATTATTGTATGTCAAACACTTGTCCTTATAAAATTATGGCAACTTCAAAATTCATAACTCACTCAATAATGCTCCGATCCACACAAATAAACTATGCAGGACTCACAAAAATAAGGAGAATAAGAATATGAATGTTAATCATGAGAAATCCCCTCTAATGTGCCCAAATTTGCACTTTTACTAATTTGTCAAGCATAAAAACCCTCCAAAAAGGATGCAAACCCCACACATGCAAATCGCTTCAGCCCTTGAGGACGAGATATAACCATGCACAACACCCACAAGTAATTCACTTCACATGGAGTAGGAAATATATACATTGTGAACACAGAAGAATATGCAGAATCACTTTCAAGGATATTCGTTACAGCCTGGGCACAAACCAGCAATGATAACATACTTTATTTACGAAATAAACTACAAATCCGATCTTCAATCCAACTCCAAATCGATTGGAAAAGAGAAAGCAACAACAATAGCAAGCTAGGGCATACCTCCCTGGGCATACATCCCATTTTCTTCAAGCATGAAGAATTCAATTTATCAAATGTTCGGCGTAACTCTTTCGAGGCCATGCATCCCCTTTTATAAGCTAAGGGGTGCAACATAAGCGATGTCGACCTAATCCCTTTTGGAGGAAAGGTAAGAAAACATAATTAAAATATAAAAATACTAATCCTAAGTGTACTTTATGACTTTCTAATTTACTAATGACTCCCACTTGTAGCACATGCATGCCAAGGGGTTACAATGCAAGAAAATAATGCAACAAATATCTCAAAGAAGTCCCCTAGCTTAATCCTTGAACCCACGGGGAATGGAATGGGTTGAAGGTCTTCGACTTTCTTTATGTTTGAAAAAGGGGACATTACAGATCTGCCCTTCCCAAAATTGTTTGCCCTCAAGCAATTGCAAGCTCATAGGTCCAAGTATCACGTCCCAAAGGGAAGACATGAAATGGTGCTCCCAAAGTCTCGATCCGGTGTCTGTCAAATGGTGAAGTACTTGGAAGAACACGCTCCTCTTGTTTTCTTCCCTCGAGCCAATCCAAACATGAGTGTAATCAGCCCTGCAGTATGTACTCCAAACTGTTGTACCTTCATCGGAGTATGAGGAATCAACAACTATATGAGCTTTTCTAAGCTCCAAGGCTGCCCACCCAAGAATGTCATCATGGAGTATATAGGACAACAACCTTTTCTCACATGACTTCAGTCTTGCACATGAAGCAAACATATTAGAAAAAACATGAGTGTTGAAAAACACTTTTTCAGCCTCTTCTTCATGTCTCAAAGGCATGAGCAGCTCACAACTCTTCCCCCAAAGGTGGTATTTCCAAAGTTTACTTCTACTGCCCCTCATACTGCTGTCATAATGCTCCTTGCTCCTAACCATCCTCCCAAGAGTGGCGTAAAATCCACTCAAATCTGCCCAATGCATCTCTAGGATAATAGGTGTCGGGAAGAACAACTCCCAAGTGTCAAAGTACCATTTTTGCAACATGGAGAGGAGAAGTATCAAACTGAAAACACAAAATACAACAGTCCACCACATCATGTTAGCACACGGGCTGTCCTTTACTAACACCATGTCATCATAAGAATTGGGTAACATTTGGATGACTTGGCTGTAGCATGCTATTTTTGTACTTATCTTAGGTTGTATGAGGACTAAAAACTGATTATTAATCGCCCAAAATACCATCCACATGCTACGAAATGGAGGACACAAGTTCCCAAGGCTATGTTGTCTTTCTACAACCAAAAAGTATGAGAATAACTGACTGAAAATGCAAAATACAGCAGACAACCATTTGCAAACAGCCTTCATACTTTCATCAATAATGATAGAAACAATGGCATTTTTGACATGAGATATTTCCCAACCTTGGTAGGAGCCAAGCATGCAATGAGGAGTAACAAATCTGAAACATATCTTACCCTTTTTGTACCAAGCATATTCCCATCATCAAAACATGTAGGAAACTCTTTTTCCCATTGAATGACAAAATCTGAAGTAGTAGGCCAGCTCTCTTCTTCATGGCGTGCAATCACCTTGTAATTCCTTTTCATGAACTCCTCTTTTGCCCATCCACAAATTATATGAAAGCGGAAGTTGGCTGCCCGTCATGCACATTGTCTAGCCCCCAACCTTTCTTCCATGTAACCTCAATCTTTTCCTCACATGCATTAGCCCAAGTAATGTAATCAAAACTGAATTGAGTGGAAATAAAACTAAGTATCTTACCACATCTTGAAATCACTCCTTTGCTGCCCTTACTTTCACTTGGACTGAATTTTAGAAGGTGTTGGCCTTCTTGCCAATGATCTCGGGGCTGCCTTAGGAAGATTCTTTATCCACTTAGCACCTTTCATCTTGTCTTCATTGTTAGCACAATATTCATGATGAACAAAGCAAGGCAAGGACAAAGTATGATGATGATACAACAAATCAAAGTGCTTACCCTTAGTAGTTGCCATAACAAGTTTCCCAATCAGAAAATCATCATTAGCTCCTTGAAAAATACTTTTCCTTCTTACTTCCGGATCTCCTAAAGCCCAATCATGTTTGCCAACACTTATGCTTGCCATAGACAATTCTGAACTTTCACTTATTCCCATGAAATCAGATGTAAAAATCACAAAATCAGAACTGATAATCTTTGTAGAAAGTGGAAAATCACTTGGTTCCCATACCTTAGAGTGCCCATATGAGTGACCTTGACCCAAGGAGTCTTCTTGCCCCATTTTGCAGCCCATGATCCTCATTTTATCTTTGTCTCTTACATGTTCCTCATGAGGAAAACAAATCTGAAATGGAAAAGTATGCAACCATAAATCAACCTCTTCATACCTTGAAATGTCATCATGTGATCTATCCCCTTTGGCCGAATCAGGAAGTTCTGATATAGGGTTGACACCCTCTTCATGCTCATTTTGAATGGCTATTCGAAAAGGAACAAAACTGATTGCCAACATTATCACCCGGAATGGTGGCTTCAACCACCAAACTCTCTTTACCCACTTGTAGATCTGATTTTTCTTCTTCCTTAGGCTCAAGATCCTTGATCCCTTCTTCTGAAACTTCACTATCACATATGCAATCATCAGAAAATAGGTGAACATCTTTTACTAATAAGAAATCTTTACCTTGCATGACATCTTGTGGATCTACATTTGATGGTTCACTCGAAGCAAGTTCCTCATTAGTCAAATATGGTCTCAACTTCTCTTTACACGGATCTATCATACTTCTAGCTAGTGCTTTTGTTGTTGGTGACATTTCCTGCTCCTCCTTTCTCATATAGGCAAATAAAATCATTAGAAGTGGCATCAAAATCTCATCCTCATTCAAAATCGAAGACATGATTGTTTGCATTGAGGAAACAACAATTTCTGCATGATCCTTATGAATAGTAGTAAAGAAATTATCAAACATTTGGAAAATGAGTTCATAACACTCTAGATCTACCATTAGTACCCAAGATCTAACGTTTTCCATAATTTCCAGAATAGTGACCCTCTTAGCAAAAGAAGGACTTGTGATGTCACCAAGACCCTTAAAACTTTCCACCATGAACTGAAATATTTCCTTCATGATGTTGTCATTATTAGGTGGTTCCAGAGCTTTTATCCTCATAATTTCACTGATACAAGTGACAACTACAAGTCTCACATCCGAATCTGAATGTCTCAAAAGTTTGGGTCTATCCAAATGAACCACCAAAGGACTCATTGCTAAAAACATAGACTTATAATCTGATTGTCCCACCTTGACAAACAGGTTTGCCGCTTCCTCCAAAATATCGAGCAAAACATTTTTCGAATGATGTGGATGCTCAAGCCCTTTCCCCAATCTGCAAAGCTTTGTTCTCAATTCGCCTTCACTTGTTAACTCCATGATTCATAGATTATGTATCCAGATCTACAAACACAAACCCTCACAGATGCAAAAGATCGATGCTCTGATACCACTGTAATGTCCCTTTCTAGGGCACACTGGGAAATGATGCAATCACCACAAATCTGATCACACACAACTGTAAAGCACAAATATTAGAGCATAAAAATGATCTTGCAACAACCATAAACCAACCAACAAATCCTCCCAAGTATGGCGAATCAGCCTATATAGATTGAGGGCTTTAACCTTCATAAACCCTACCCCAAATATGAATTTCACAATCTGAAAATGACAGTCATAAACCAGCAATTGAAGATTGATTTTAGACTCCCTTAATCACTACCAAGCAACTCCTTACACATCAAAAGTCAACTCCCAATGGAGCAACTGGTTTAGGTAATTTCGAACCCTTGAAACCAGGGTTAATTCAACCTCAAAAATTGCACAATTTGTGCCCAAAAATCTGAAACAGATATTAACTACTTCACGTAGGAAAACTGAATTTTCATGCCCTAGAACTAGAGATATGATTTTATGTCAAACCCTTGTCTATAGAAAATTATAGCAACTTCAAAAATTCATAACTCACTAAATAATGCTCTATGATGTCCCTTTTTAAACAAATGGGAATTTTAACAAACTTCCACACAAATCAAATCAAGAAGGATTAGATCCTTTTGATTCAACCTCAAATAACCCAATGTCACTAATTACAACCCAAAATGGGGTTGGAAGTAGCCAAGGTGATGGGTGAGATGGGAGAATCAATTGGAATTCACACCTTTTCCAGATCTGATTTTTATAGCAGCACTATTAATTTAAAATAGCTTGCAAACAGGACTGAAAACTTCTAAAATTCATAACTCTCTTGATACTCAGTCTTTTTGCATGAAACAAAGTGCACAATAAACTTGGTATTTTCCCTTTCAATGAACTAAAGATCAGATTTTTAGCACTAAAACCGCTTCAAAATAGCACTTAAAATTCCAAGTCTAGGAGCTAGGGTTAGAAGAAATTAATCCAATATTTCCAGCACTTTTCCCGACCTCCAAACAATCCACAAAGTACCTTCCTTACTCAAAAATAAAAGATAAACAAATCAGATTTGCAGATCTTGTTTTATAATCACCAAAAACATGCCAAATAATCTGGAAATTATTTAAAGAGACCCTGTCTGCAACATAACTTCAGAAATTCATATCATTTGCTAGAGAAGTCCAAATGGGCTGAAACTTTGGACCTTGGGCCACAAAATATGAAGAATAATATTCCAAAATTAGTTTTCATACAGCAAACACGAAACCCTAATTTTTCCCTAAAAGTAGATCACCCAAAGCACATTTAGGGCATCAATCATCTCCAAAAATTATGAAATTAATTGCAAAACACAACAGATCTGAAAACCAACAAGTATGCTCCCAAATCATGCAACAATAACCAAATTTGCACCATAAATAAATGTGCTAGGGCAAGGAAACCCTACTAGTGCAATTCGCCACACACAACAAATGCAACACGCGCACTAATGGATCCTTATCAAAATCAAATCTACTTCACTTTGAAATCGAATGAGAGAGCACAATCAAGAGCTAGGGCATACATCCCTTGGGCATACATCCCATTTCTCCAAGCATGGAATGATATCAAATGATCAAATCAACATGCCCAATGATGGCCACACAACATCTTTTTATAACATAAGGGGTGCAACATTCAAATGGACGACCTCTTCCCTTTTGGAGGGAAATCATAAAACTTAATTAAAATACTTAAAAGACTCAATGTGCATTTTATTATTTTATAATCAAATAAAAAAGTGGAACTAACTATGTGCACATTTTTTAACTAACTAGAGACTCCCACTTGTAGCGCTAGGCATGCCAAGGGCTTACAATGCAAATAAAAGAGATGAACAAATATATTAGTAATGCCCTGGAAAAGGGGACATTACATGCTCCAAAACACACAAATAAACTATGCATGAACTCACACAAAAATAAAGAGAACAAGAATATGTATTCTAATCATGAGAAATCCCCTCTAAAGTACCCAAAACTGCACTTTTACTAATTCGCCCAGCATAAAATTCCTCCAAAATGGATGCAAACCTCACACATTCATGTCGCTTCAGCCCTAGAGGGCATATCTAACCATGCACGAAACCCACAAGTAATTCGCTCAACATGGAATAGGAAATATACACGGTGAACGAGAAAGAATATGCGGAATAACTCCCCAAGGAAATTCGCTACAGCTAGCGCACAAACCAGCAATGATAACATACTTTATTTAAAGAAATAAACTACAAATCTGATCTTGATCTAGCTCCAAATCAATTGGCAAAGAGAAAGCAACAATAGCAAGCTAGGGCATACATCCCATTTTCTTCAAGCATGAAGAATTTAATTTATCAAATGTTCAACATAACTCTCTGAGGCCATGCATCCTCCTTTTATAAGCTAGGGGGTGCAACATAAGCAGTGGCCAACCTAATCCCTTTTGGAGGAAACATAATAAAACATAATTTAAATATAAAAGTACTAATCCTAAGTGTACTTTATGACTTTCTAATTTACTAATGACTCTCACTTGTAGCGCATGGCATGCCAGGGGTTCTGAGGAAAAAAAAACAATATATCGGATATCTCAAAGAAGTCCCCTAGCTTAATCCTTGAACCCACGGGGAATGGAATGGGTTGAAGGTCTTTGACTTTCTTTATGTTTGAAAAAGGGACATTACACGTTCACATGTGTTTGCAACTTTCCATACTTCTCATATGTGTGTGTTTGATATTGTGCACATTCATTTACAACTCTTCATAGCTTTGTTTGGTATAAAAATGAGTTATTTTGCAATCTCTTTGTAAGCTAGGAATCACAAGGTCCATGTTGGTGAAGCCTAGTGTGGAATATCCACCTAGCTTGAGGATCACGAAGGCTAAAGAATCGTTGTGGAAGTTGAAATGGTTGCACTTCCACTAGTGACTCTTCACCTTCTTCTCGTCACGATTGGATTGAACAATGTCAAAATGTATCGATCAAAACATGGACTATTGTACATTTTCATGCACCCCATGGGCACTGTCCTTCGATCACCTAAGGAAAATGCCACAAGTCATATGGGAGGCCTTTGTCCCTTTAGTAATAAAGGTAAAAACATTGTCGTTTGGCAACACTCGGTGGTATGACATGTTGTGAGTAGACCTTAGCGAGTTTCGTTTGTAGGTGTCCAAGACTCTAACAAAGCCACAAGGTTTGGCATGGGCAAAGATGGCACCACATCCAATCCACCCATACTTCATTGCACCATTGTAGAAACATGGGAGGTATCTAGAGGAAAATAAATCAATGATCTTGAAGAATATGTGAACCTTTGGAGGTGGTTCAATGACCTATTTGCTCACTTAGTGAGGGCTTTCAATCCATTGGCTAATCAATTTCTTGCACACTTCTCTATCAACATTGGTGATAAGGTTTCTTATGCTCAAATAATTAAAAGCTGTAATAAGGTTCTAACGAAACAATTGAAAGCGCCTTACATTAGAAGACAATGCTTATAAAAATGAGTAATGTACTTGCGAGATAATGAACTTAAGGATTTGTTTACTCGAGTCTTTTATCTCCCTTACAAGAATCTATAATGTTAAAAACATCGATCTTTTGATGAGCTATGTCATACTTTAAAAGAAATAGAAGCCATTCTAGCATTAAATAAATTTGAAGTATGGGTCCACCCACATAATGCATCTACATCTAAGTTCCCAAGAAAATATAATTAGAAAGATAAAACCAATGAAAACAAGACTAAAGCTTTGCAAACCGTTAATGCCATATCTCAACCTACAAAGCTTTAGTTACAAGCTCCTCCTCAAAGGCAATTCACACAGTTACCTTCTTCACCATATGTGATTTTACAAAAGTTGCTTGAATGTAACCTTGTATCTCTCCCTCCACCTACTAAGGTTGACACGAGCAAGCCTCGAGATAAATCTTTCAACTCTAATGCCTATTATGACTACCATAGATGTATTGGGCACTCCACTAACAAATGTTTTAAGCTTCAAAAAGTTACCCAACATCTTTTTGATACCAATGTTATTGAATTCAATTCCCCTCCAGAGCAATCTAAGTCTCAAGTCAATGAAACTCAAGATCTTCAAAGTCCCACTTCGAATCTTAGAGAAACCCAGAGGTGCATTTTACATATAAGGCACAACCTCCTCTAGCTACATCTGAGCATCCACTTGAATCTCTTAGTTGTTCAATTACTTTTTGCCACTGGGCCTCTCATTACATTTGATGATGATGACATACCCGATGATGATGTGATTCCTCATACGCTTTATATCGAGGTTTTGTTAAACAACATATCCATAATGTATTGGTTGACAACATGATTCTAAGCACAACATGTGTACTCTCACCTTACTTCTTTGGGCTACACTAAACAACATATACAATCCAATGCACAATCTTTTGATCATGTTATTTGACACATTGTTCTCGCTTCTACAATGGGATTCGCCATGTGTGGCTTCACCTTTTTTGGTTATTGATACCTTGGGACATGGACATGCTTTTAGAATACCCTTGGATTCATTAGCTTAGGGCTATTACTTCTATTCTTCATCAATGTGTTAAATACATTTCTTACAATCAAGTTGTGGCGGTGTATAGCGTATACCTTACAAGGTTCCTTAACCCATTCCTTCGTCTAATATAGCAATAGTTTCTACACACATGCTATATCTAGATGTCATATCTTGCAAAGGCCTTCTCCAAGGTCTCCTCCCACGATCGCGGCTTAAAATGACACATCTTACTCCTATTGTGCATAATGTGTTATTAAGGTCCAATCCTCCTACACCTATAGATCCCTCTCCTCACCCTCTTGATCATAGCATGGGGTAACACCTTTTTACAATACTTCCTAATGCAAAAAAAAAAAAAAAAACATTCAAATATTTCAAAAATACAAAATCAAGATCTGAGCATGATTTGATTTACTAGTTTTTACTTTAAATATGTTGTTTGTCATATGATTTAATAGATAGCATATTCTATACACACATGCCTTTCACAAGGTATGTGAGCATGGTGCAGGATATGCAGGACTCTACATGGTCACAGGTGTTGGACTTACCCTTCACCCAATGGGCCTTGCTAATTTGGGGGCATCTTCTACACTATCATGGGCTACTGTTTTATTTAATCAACAGTGTTTTTCACATCATGATTATGCTTATATTACATGTTGTGATATGTGCCACTTATCTAGATTTTTTGAATGACACATGTGGACAATATAGGACTAATACATCTTGTTCTATGCACCTTTTGGCCACTGTCTATTTTTATCTTACACATTGAATTGCTTATCTAATTGTCATGTGTGTGCAGCCCTTGGCCTTCTCTATGTTTATGTGACACTTAGGTCTCCCTTGTTTGTGGCCTCATTTGCCTTTGCTAGTGCAACCCTTTGGCCCTTGTTTTTATGCTCAACACTATTGTGTCCCTTATATGCATCTCTTAGCCTTTTATATGACATTATACTTGACATTAATTGTTGTACTTGAATACTTAAGTGCTTCTATATTTCTATACTTGTATACTTATTGTATATGTTATTTCTTTGTCATTATTTCTATCACGCACTCCTTGCAGGGTCAGGTTCTCCATGGTGAGCACCTACAATTATCTTTCGTGTTCCAAGGATGCATATATGCCATATTTGACATGAGAATACTTCAATTCTTTTGAGCCAAGCGAGCTAAAGTCAATCTCACTCACCTCAAAAGAGAGGGCATTCAGTGGGGTTATCACAAGAATATCAATGCAACTCATGCACATAGGCAGAATTACAGATTACAAAATACAATGGGACAGGTTGCAGGAACACAATTACAGGTGCAAGTAAAAATCATTTACGAAATTTCAATCTAAACAAAACCAACAGACGGCAGAACCATCAGACATTACTATTCTAATGGACGATATTGTCCTGGGCAGCTTATGACATCCAATTTCAGAATTTTCTAGAAAATACAGGTTTTCACAAGTTTCTGATATAGATTCAAATACATATACACGGTTTCAGTACATAAATCACTGCATTCTTGTACAAAATGCAGGGAGCATGGTTACATTTTCAATCCAATATCAATTACACACTTTCTATTTTGCATGCATACACATTTTCAATTCGGCATGGTAGAGGCATGAGAATGACGATGACCATCTTTGTTTCTACATTTTTCAAAGTTTCAGAAACACTAATATAATACACGATGGGGGCATGAGTGCACTTCATTCCCTTTCAACTTTGCACATTTGGAATCTAGATTCATCTGCAAAGGTGTGATTCCTTGGGTGGATGGTTTTATTTTGGGTATAGTGACACCCGGGAGCACCATCCTTCTCGCTCCCTTTTGAGGACAGTTGGGTCTAGTGAAACTCAACTTCTTTTGTTATTCTTTGCAATGGATAACCCCTAAGCTCCTTTCAATTATTTCCATGATGGATCAAGTGACACCAATTGTCCCCGAATTGGAACTTAGCTGAAAATATGAGCCCACCAAAAAAAATTGGCCAGAAGTAATCAAATTCACTCAAGTAAAAGTCATGAAATGAATCTTATAGGTCTTCAAGGCTCGTGAAATCAACAATTTGGGTTAGGGGAGGTTAAAAGAAATAGGCAAAAGTGGGCTTTCAGTGTTTTCAAGCAATTTTGCAATTAAATTGCACATCACTCCTCAACCTCCACATTCTAATTTACCCACCTTCATCAAGTTTTCGACTCTTCACCGCATAAGTATTTTTTTAACACAGCTGCTGCATTCGACCAAAAATACATCCCTTTTTTATATATATACAATGATAAGACACTAAAAGACTATTTTGGCACAAACTGAATTGTCACTTCTAATTGACAATTATAGACTTGCAAAATGACACCTCGACTAAAACCACGTAATCAAAAAATTAACGGATGCTTTAATCGTGTAGCCTCATTTCTAATATATCTTAAGGCTATTATTTAGAAATTAGTCTGTAAAACTAGACACAACGCTCAGAACAAGATTATTGGATAGCAATTGTTGTGATTAGTAGGACATAGAAATATAACTAAGTCCAAATGCTGGTTAATGACAATGACAACATTTTATCAATAAACACACTAAACCATGACTTAACAAAAACATCTACAACCATATTGAACAGCTCATTAAGCATTGAATACCTAAAGTATATAAACATGCACAAATTAATTTATGTTGAGTCACCTCATAATTGCAGGTTTTCACGGTCTTGACAGAGCTGGCAGTAGAGTTTGACCATGTGATTACTGCTTATTATCAATACACAGCCATGTGCACCTGAGCAAAGATCCGACCGAGGTCTGACAGTAAGTACGAGGTCTGACAACTTAGGCAGAATAGTAAAGAATTTGTTGGAATTACTGTGTACCTGGATCAAAATTCAAATCGATGCAGCGCACACAAACATATCTCAAATTCTGCAATCATTATTGATTCATCAATGAAAAGAGGCTGTCTACCATGGCAGATCCGGATGAGCAAATAATGAGCATAGCAAATCTGCTAACTTTGTAGGTGGATTAACTTGGTCAGTACGTGGGTCATGGGTGGACTCTTTAAATTTTTCCTGGCAGGCAGTTAGATAATGACCAGTCGAGGCACAATTTGAAGACTTGTGGGGATAATGAACCAAGACAATGGCATTCAATATGTCACAACCCATGAGTGGCGAGTTAAGTCCCTCACAGAGTGCAAGAGCGGCAAAGCCTATAAGTTATCAAGTCAGAGCCGCATGATTTAACAAATCTGCATGAAATGAGATTTGTAACATGGGTATAAATGTCCAAAACATCCGAATCTCCGATGACACAATGCAGAGTATGACGTGATCGGGAGCCTTTACCAAAGAGCACTCGCCACTTGCCCCTACACATACAAATGAGGACTCGTACACAGCTGCATGAGAGTATGCATGTAGGTCAACAGGCTATAGTACCAGAAACGAATATCCTCTTGCAGCCAAATATACTTTCACACCAAAATAATTCCAAAAATTGCATGAACAAAGTAAAAGTATAAAGAGAATACGAAACTAGAGAGAACTCTCATTTGGACTAAACCCGCTCTGATACCAAATGTTTGGTCCAAGTTAAACGAATAAAACTCAGTTCCTTTATTTATTTGACAAAAATTACAAATATGTAGGCAACTACACTTATACATACATTGGGTTGGCCTTATCATTGCTAACTACACAATCCCTCAAATCTCTCACACAATTACCTCCTCTATTCTCTCTCCTAGAATATCTCTAGTGAGTTATTATCACACCGACAACTCACATATAACTGATACACACTCTCACTAATAATAATAATTATTATAAATATTGCCTTGCACTATAATGTATTGTTACACACACACACAAACTAATTTAATAACTCACTCTCACATGAGTACTAACAAGATATTTCTAACAGTTTCTTCCAAGTTGTAACGAGCATCACATCTTAGATTTAGGATTCCTTCAAGCAAAAGTGCAATGTTGCATGCCCTATATCGCCTGTTCACAACATCTTGCTTAAACATTTGCAGACACATACAGGGTTCTTGCATTCCTTGAGACAAAGAAAACAAAACAAAAATCGAATTCGAAGAGAAAACAAATACCTGTTTAGATTTTTAATTCTAAAAGGATTGGACATCTAATATATTGGTCCTATTTGATAAAGTATGATGTAAGAATCATATCAGAAGCAAGAATTCTAAAGAAAAAGCTTCCACTAACCTTTGAAAGGTCGCCACTTTTGGAAGTAAGAACATAGACAGGATATTCAGATTCCTCTCCTTCCTCATTTACACCAACACACCCGATAACTATGCAGCCCTTCTGTATCCACTTGAGTGAATCAACTAGAACAATTTGGGGGAAAATGCATGCAAGACGTTAGTCCCCATTCTAATTCTGATACAGAGAGAAAAAATCTATGCATGTTTAATCTTGTTTGCTTGTGATACTATTTACCTAAAGAACGACAAGCGCAACATACATATTACATATCACATCCCAATGGGTTCTGTAAGAAAATAGTGGAAGGGTCACATGAAGTTTGATTGCAGTAACAGATTAAAATTTTGAGCTACAATCAAACATGACTGCACATTTGTTCTAAGAACCCCATGATGAGAGATTAATATTATGTTCTCAGTCATTGACATATTATGCTAGCATCAACATAAATAGAAAATTATAATCTCAAAAGAAAGAATGGATTGTATACTTTGATAAAATCAAGAAAAAGAACAAAAACTGACAGAACAAGAAATATTACTCATCAAGAAAAAAAGATTCAATGTTTGATCTTGTTAAAATCCAACAAATTTCAATACTGTCTTAATGCCACCTATAATAAGGATATAATGTCTTACTGCATGAAGACCTACTCAGATTGCACAGCATTAGTAAACTTATAAGACTCCACATTGAGGCTTATGGCACAGAGGATGGTCATAACTCAACCAGGCCAGTTGATGAGCACCCCTCAATTCTTTTCACTCTTAAGGCTAACTAATTTGGGACTCCAACAAACTTCTCTCCCCAGCTATCCTTAACTTAAGAACGTAGATATATCAATCTTACCCAAAATCAGCTTTTATTCAAAGTACAATAGCCATACCTGATCCAATAGCTAGGCTTGGACTGGTAACAGGACTTTTGTTCAATGTTACACCACAATTTGGGAATGGAGAGATAGGGGGATGTTATTTTTAAATAGAACATTTTTTTCCAAAGCAGGTTTAAATCTCCCCGTCACAAATAGGAAGCCAATATATCTTTTAAAATGTGGACCAAGATTGCCCTGCATGATGTTAAAGATGGCCAATAACCTCACCTAATGTTTACACCAGATATGAAAATTGTGGATTCACCATAAAATTAAAAAAGGAAGATGTGACCCTTGGTAAAATCTGAAAATACCCATACCCATAAACAAGAAAAGACTTGAGTTTAGGGATGTTTTGGCATCCCAGGCTGTGAATAGACAACTTCAGCACATCCCCAAGGTTTCAAGAATGTTGAAGAATGTTTCCAACACATCCCCCTGCCCCCAAAAGTTAAAATATAGTGGATGCAAGAAATACATCCTCCACCCAAGGGAGCACGTACCCATGTTACACTTCTTTTATTTAATATCACCCAATAGCAGGGTCCCAATAACAAGACCTATTATGGTTCAACAACCTAACTTCACCCACTCACAGGACCTGGTCCAACAACAGGCCCTCAATACAGTCCACCCAATTAGCTTGACAAAGTGCAGCAACAGATACTAGAGCGTTCAATAGCATACATGAGCATTTTATTACGATCAATTACACTATTTGTGGAAATTGAGGACTTTAAATACAGTCAGAGAGCATTTAATTTAGTCAAAACACCATCAAAGAGTCAAAAAAATCTGTTCACAGTTACCTCACTGATGTCACAACAAGTTTCACTAATGTTAACAATCAAACAGTCCAATGGCAGCAGATGTCCTTGCTGGCTGGCATAACTATCCAAAGTTCCAAACAAATTCCATGTGTTTTTAACTATAGTAGCCGAGGTCACCAGTGAGCTCATAGTTGGTTTCTCGTCCCCAAATGTGAGGGTGTCCTCTGCTACTAAAGCTGAATTGACTGCCTAAATGTTGATAGAATGTTGAAATATGTCATCTCGCACTTCAAAATATCCTCTTAGCATTGTTGCTTTAATATTTCCTCACAAATGGCTATGTATCTATGTCTACTTTAATGTTCTTCCAAAATACATATTGTCATGTGGCCTCAGGTTTTGTTCTTCTCTAGATGACTAGAAGGGGCTATGATGAAACTTAAAAGATACATTTTGTAGTTTAGAGGGTCATTGTTGTGTATGAAAATTGCTTATAATAGATGGTACCATAGTCTAGACTCTAAACTGTAGTTGGGCATAAATTTGTTCTGAAATTGATGATATTTTGACATTCTTGGTCATTTGCTTCTTTTGTCCTTATTTTGACCTTCAAGTTTTCTTTCCTGGTTCTTGGAAAGATTATGGTTTGAACATGTCAAAATCTAACATGTATTATCTAATAATGGCTGACAGTTCGTGCTTAATTCAAAATTGTTATTCTTAAAATAATGCTTGCTATGTTGCCAGGATACGCCCTGACCCCCCACGTTTCCTGTCTGATACGTATCCAATATGGATACGGATACTGATACGCCAAGGATACGTATGGCAGCCACATGATCAATAAAAATGCTAAGTCTTAAGTATATTGAATGTTTTGAACATTGATTCAAGTTTCGTATTACTATTTCAGTTATTTATGGACTAAAAAATGAGTAAAGTGAGTAGATATATATATATATATATATATATATATATATATTTGATTTTTTAATATATATGTACGGACGTATCCAAGACGTATCGTACCCAAGGGTTTTTTAAAATTGACGTATCCGCGTATCGTACCTGTACCCGTACGATACTCGTACCCGTATCCTGGCAACGTAGAATGCTTGTAATAGCTCTTGATCAAAAATAGGAGAGCCGCATTCAGTATAATCTAGTTTTCCTGCTCTTATAGGGTGCCACTTTACCATTTTTGGATAACATAGCTGCTACGGCATGTCCACTAGTGCTTCATCCATAACCTTAGTAATTTTTGCAAACATTCAGCTATTCTAGAGAACCCATGTACAAATATTCTATAAACTCCTACAACACCCATAAAAAGTCTTAATCTCAAGTATACATTGGTGTACTCTAATAAAAAAGAACAATGATTTTTAACAGGTAAACTACTATATCTTTTTGAAGACTTCGTGTCCCAAACACCCAACTTCATAAAGAAATCACGCTTGGATAATTTGACATGAAGTTTATATTTGTTTAAGTCAACTCTATTTCAAAAAGCTACTTGTGTTCTTCATTTGATTAAAGTATCATCTAAGAAAATGATGATAAATTCACCGTAGGCTGACATATTTTAAACCCCTTTTCAGTTTGCTGTTAGGGTTTATATTATTGTGGGAACTGCTGTCATAAAAATCAGACTTTTTTTATTTGTGGTGCGGTGTATTTTCATATATGATCCTTGGGGTTTGTAGCCAAACCCATATCTTCGGATTTTGTCCCAAAAAGGGACACTATAGTGGCATCAGAGCTCTGATCTTCCCAACCTAGGGTTTTCGTGGAATAAGGCAACAAGGGTTTCTATACTATCAAAGGAGGACAACATGGATCCTCAAGGAGCTAAAATTGATAAGCTTATTCCAGAGCAAGTGAGTCTGGCGGATACCATGGATTTTGCAGCCCTATCACTTCAAAGGATGAATGAACCTAGGGTTCATAATAGAGGTGGTAGCTCATCCGGAGCTAATAATGCACGATGACCTTTGGGATCAGCCACGAGGCCTACTTTTCTTCCAAGGGAAGAAGCTATTCCGGAGATTGGAGCAAGGCCCTCTATGGGACAAAGCATTGCCACAAGCTATGAAGAGTATATGGCACTTCCAAGGGAGATTCGTGAGGCCATTACTCTTGCCGAATTCATTGGTGTGAGCAAGGGAAAATCAAGGCCCAAGCCTAGGCCACAAGCTACACAAGAGGAAGAAGTAGGGCTGCAATTAATGAAAGAATCCATCATGCATGTTGGAGAGGAAGAAATCATGGAGCTTGAGCCAATAAAGGAAGAAGAACAACCGAAGTTGTTGGGCATCGAAAGGGAGCAACCCATGTGAGCCCTAGAAACCCCCATCACCATTGCCAAAGTTGAGCTCTTGACTGATTTTCAGAACAGCAGCATGAAGACATTAAAGTTTGATGAAAGTGGGGAGCATGAGCCTAGAAAGGAAAGGGAAATCATGGAGCATGAATCCCAAGGTAATAATTCTTTAATATTTAATGAAGTTTCATTGGTTTCTAATGGGTGCATGTGGCAAATTGTCGAAAGAAAATCAGATCTGCATGTTGAAAGAGATGGAACCACAAAGGATGAAATATTGACCCTTACTTCCATCTTTGTGCCGAAGGGTCAACATGACGAGGTAATTATTGATCATTGTTTGGTTAATACTGATAGCATTTTAGTTTGTGATGAATCCAAGATTGAAATAGAAGCAAAAGGAATGGTTGGATTCCATTTTTCAAAGAGGCATGATAACAGTCAACTTGCTCATCTATTTAGCACAGCAACTCCTAAGAGTCAAGTAGAGGGTGTTCATGGCTTTGGTAAGAACCAAAAAGAAGCCCCATACATGCGCTAACAAAGTATGGAAGAAGTCAAGGTGGAAAATGAAGATGGACAAGTTGAGGACAGCCGAAGGTATGATATTGAAAATCACATTTCAGTTTGTTGGTCTCCTCCTATGTCGCTGCCATACTTATGTCATCATGGACAGCATAGTGGGAATGATGATAAAGTGAAGAACACCCTAAGTGACATTGATCCCTTGAATTGTAAGAAAGAGGAAGTCTTTGATATTGTTACTCCATGCACATGGTTAGAAAGAAATTTGATGGAGGATTGTTTTGAAATCATTATGTATGCTAACAAGGTTATGAAGGATTCTACCCTCCATGGACGAGTCATGGTCTTGGTTGATAATGGAGCTACTTACGTTTGATTGATGAGAGCTTGAGGGCAAAATTGGAATTGAAGGTTGAAGACTTCAAGGGATTCACGGTGAAGATAGCGAATGGTTACTCTATGCCATGCACAAAGAAGTGTTCCCAACTCCATGTTACATTGGAACAATATGAGGTATGTGTTGATTTCTATTTAATTAACATGGCTGATATGAATATCATGCTTGGGGTCCAATGGTTGCATTCATTGGGAGAGCTCACTTTCAATTATCAAAGCATGGAAATAAGCTTCTCAGACAAGGGTAAGAAGGTTACATTACAAGGTATGCTTCCGGACACACCTCAAGTTAAGTATTTGGTAGAAGATACTTGGCCATGGGAATCACATTTTTGCTCTTTATCTAAGACAACAGCTGATTGGAAGCCTTTAATTACAGCTGAGTATAAGTTTGCTAATGTTGTTTTGGAGGAAGAAATTGTGGATGAAAGGTACAAAATAATGGATGGGATCATTCTCTACAAGAATGGAGTCTATTTGGTTTCCAAATCAAGGGTGAAGAACAAGATAGTGAGGGTTGTTCATGATGCCCCATTGGTTGGTCATCCAGGCTATCTCAAGACACACAAAAAGCCCCTTCCTATTCCCACTCAAAAATGGGAAAGTATTTCCACGGTCTTCATCACCAAGCTGCCCATGGTTCAAGGTACGGGTTGTTTATATGTTGTGATTGATAGACTCGTTAAATGTTCCCAATTTTGTACATTTCCAGCCAAGTATAATATCAAAGTAGCGCAGCATAAACATGGTAGAGCTACTTCATGGTTGAGTATTCATGCAAGGGAACCCCAACAAAGTATGTGGGTGGTTAGTGGTGACAAAGAGAGTGTACTTTGGAGAACCATAGCTTAGAAATTCAGATTTGGTATTGTTGTCATTATTCATACCAGCCATCACATGATTTCATTTGCATGCATACAAGTGGGTAGGCAAATATTTTTAGTCAAGAGATGGAGCATTTTTCGATTGATAGATGTTAGGAGCAAATTTTCAACCTTTAGAGAGGTGTTTTTAGTCATTGCCATGCTCACAATTCCTAATTTTGCAAGGAGATTTCAGTTTTGCAGCTGTTGTTCCATTTTTGAGTTGCTGGTTTTGATAAAATCAGATTATGAGTTGTTATTTTCAGACTTGAACAGCTGCAAGAGTGATCATTTTGAGGTCACTAAATCATCGGGAAATAGTGGCAGATGGTTCCAACTGAAGAAGACAACTACTTCAACCGACATAGCTCCAAATTGGGGGAAAATCAGGTACTTTATGACTGTCATACCTTGTTTCCAGCCACCTACATTCTGATTTTGAGAGAAAAATGCATGGTTACAGTTGTTTTTGGGACAGCATTACTGAAGTATTGGGAAGCATTCATTTGGGTAGAAATTATGAGAAGATGATGAGCAAAGAAATGGGCAATAGAGGTATGAGTTTGTTTGGGTTGAAGCTCCTTCATCTAACAGGCACAAGGTCCAAATTATGGGAGCACTACAACATGTTCCTTCACCTTGACATGATGATGCTTGGGCATATGAGTTTGCAATTGCTTGGGGACAAGCAATTTTGGGAAGGGAGGACTGTAATGTCCCCTTTTTGATATAAGAGCCTAATTATGGACTTCTTGCCATTCCCTTTTCGTGGCAACGAAGTTGGATGAGCTAGGAAAGGAATTGGGTTCTCATTGCATCTTTCTTTTCTAATTTTTAATGTTAGTGGTATCTTCATTTAAGTAGGTCAGCTAGCTTGGAAGAGTTTAAAGGCCAAATAAAAGATTAAATAAAGCCCAAAGGTCGGTCATGCATGTTTGGTCTTTGGCGCCAAGATTGGGTTATAAAAAGGAAATTAAGGACTTTTTGCAGGCATCTACTTTTGACAAATTTATTCTAAATTGATCTTTGGGCTGGTTGCTCTTAGTTCTCTCCACTTTTGGGCAGAAATCCAATTGTGTGGTTCAGTCCAAGAAGGACATAAACCCTTCTTGTGGTTGGTTGGTGGACGGAAACCCATCATCTTCGGTTGAGGCCATCATCTTCAAAAATGGCTATATTAACTTTTATATGGTTTGTCTTACATCTGGATTTTTATTTGCCTAGTGTGAAAGTTGAGGCTTGAACATTTGTCTGATGGAATTTCCATTCTCTAAAAATAATTCTTTATTTAAAAGGAAACTCTCTTTTAAACTTTGCAGTGCAAAACAAAAAAATGAATGTAGATTTGTGACTCATGATTCGTGACTTTTTGCCTATGCCCTAGATGACTATGAATGAATGTAATGTCTGTTTTGGCTGTAACAGTAACTGCAACCATGCCCTAACTCTTGCCAGAAATTTCTGCATGAATATTTAGTCCATAACAAGAGGTACAACCAAATCTTTCACCCAAAATCGCAATTTACAGGAAGGCACACTATTTGCAATAGTGGCAATGTACAGTACATAACCTAGACAAATAGATGTAACTAAAACCCCTCATTTTCCTTCATGTTTTGCTCTATGGAAGTCTCTCTCCTCAATTGCGCTCATGAAATTGCAAATATACCAAGCCCTTAGGACGTGTTCTCCCTCACGTCTGTGTTTCGTGCACTGCGACTGCAATTTTTTTGGTGTCTAAATTTCTGTAGTGAATCAATTGTGCACTGCATCTGCGTGCCCTTACTAGATATTGCGCTTTAGAAATCATGAGGTTATCGAAAGTTCTCAGGGATTGCTCAATCTCCTCCAAGCACCAATGGCTCTAATACCAATGTTAGAATAATGAAGAAGAATTTGGAGTGCTCACATCGTATATTGTGTTCATCATTTTATTATGTAAGAGATAGTTACAAAATGGTTGAGGTGGTTACAGTATAACCATACATTAGTTGATACATAACTAATGACTTAATAAAAATCAATAAGCCTTACATTCTAATATTTATCTGTATCATTTGTACAGAGCTATGACAGCTGAGCATACCGATTCACTTGTATCCACTTTGAAAATTCTCCTTGCCTTCCAACATTAGTTCAATTTTAAGTAAACCTGCTGCAAGTTGTGGATTCATTCTGTAGGGTCTTTGTTTGACCAGAAATGCTCCTAGAATGAACTTTAATTTTTGTGCATATAACTCTGGTGGTACTTCTCAAGAAGCTGGACCTGCACGGGTAGTTATGTGTTGGATTGAAAATAGATATGCAGTGACATATCTACTTCTCTTTCCCTTTTTTCATATTGTGAGAAACATGGTGCATAATCTTTTATGTTCAAACTTTCTTCTCCATGTTCATGTTCTAAATTTCCATATTCTATTTCCTGTAAATAAGTGAGTGAAGCATCTCAAGATCACCTTTTTCCAACATAACAGTCCTCTATCAGATTAAATGTTGTCTACAGAGTAATTGTTAACGTGGACTCCTTCCTAATCAGATTCAAACTGTAATTCAGAATCAAGGTCAACACTCATGCTTAATGCTTTTTCTTCCACTAACTATGTCATAATCGCATCTAATTTTTATTTATTAATCCCAATTTTTTAAAAACACATCTTGATGCCAATCATGTATGGCTTTTCCATGTCTTAGCCAAGGGCAGTCTAATATTGCATCTTAATGCAACTTCAATCTTGAGGACAACATATTCTATTTCCATTATTCTCCCTACTGTCTTTAAATTTTGTCTTAGAACACCTTCGAATACAATCCGAACTTGATTTTCTGTTTTGAAACCAAAAAAATCGGTAATAAATGTTTTGGTGCCCCAAGTTTCTGTCACACCTGTTTTGGAAGAAGGTAAGCTCCTTATCATCCATCTATGAATGTGTTATTTGCAACTAATCAATTCATTTCCATGGAAATTTTGAGTGTATTATCTTTTCCATGCAATGAAATATCTTGATTCTCCTTTTCTGATTTTTGTGTTAATTCGTTGTCCTTTTTAATTGATGCACATTCTAATGATGACTTGGCTGATACTATTACTATAGTTTCATGTACTTATGATGGTAATTGTTTACTTAATTATAATCGTATCTACTTTTGATTTATTATTCCCAATTTTTAATTGATGCCAAGCATGTAGGGCTTTTCCATGTCTTAGCCAAGAGCAGTGTAATATTGCATCATATTTTCATAATGCATTTTCCATTTTGAGGACCACAAATAATATTTCCACTATTCTCCCCTGCTGTTGTTTATTTTGTCTTAGGACACCTTCGAGGACAATCCGAACTTGGTTTTCTGTTTTCAAACCAAAATGGGTAATAAATGTTTTGATGCCCCTAGTTTCTGTCACACCTGTTTTGGAAGAATATGTTAGCATTGCGAAGAGAAGAAAGAATTCAGAGAAGGCAAACTGCACTACTCAAATGACCCAGGCAGATTCAATTTATTATAGGAGTAGTTACATTTGGTTGAACAGTTACCAACTAAATCACAACTACATAACTGCATTATAGGCTATATAATGTTCTATATTTTAACACCCCCTCTTGATGACTAAACTGGAAACAATGAACAGTTTGTCCCAAAATTTTACAAATTTCTTAAAGCCCATATGTTTAATCATTAGATCTACAAACTGTGCCATAGGTTGTACTTCAAAATAAGCAGTCCATGATTGTGTTGTGGTTGTCGAATGGAGAAGAACCACAAAACAAAAATTTGGTCACATGAACAAAGAATATGGCAATTGATCCATTGGTTCTTAGGTACGTGATTCATTGACGAGAGATGAATCACCAATAGTTGAGAGTGTCGGCCCCATCTCTAGAGTGTTGAAATCAAAACCTCGAGAGAGGTGGAATGAAAAACCTATTCCAAGCTTGTGTAGACTACTAGAGTCTCAGTAAAGACACATTTATCATGCAATCGAAGTCACCTCGATCATGTCATTGTAATATCATGTAATGCTCATCCAACTTTCTCAATAAGAGAAATGTGACCATCTGTGCAGTAGGAGTTAGAACCAACTCCACAATAGTAAGAGAAATAACCATCTTTGTCTCATCTGTCTCACCAATGGGAGAAATAACCATCTTTGTCTCATCTATCTCACCAATGGGAGAAATAACCATCTCCGTAGTAGGAGTAACAACTAACTCCTCATCTATTTGCTCATCTATCCCCCTCTGTTGGGAAAAATCGTTCACAACACAATGAGAAAATTGTTTGTGCTTTCTGTCCTTCAAGCAAGTACCTCTGAGTGAGTGGTTGGGCATGCCATCTCACCATGCGCCGTCAGTGCATCTAGAATAGTGGAGTCTCCATACACAACAAATTGTTCTTCAAAATGAGGAAATCCATCCTCCCAAGGCATGTCCGCCTCCCGCACATCCGATATAGTGGATACTCCCTCCACAATAGGTGCATGTAAGTTGACAATATCCAAGTCAACAGATCTGTGAGGAACGGCTTCCTCCCAAGGCATTGCAAGCATCTCCGCACATCCCGTATGGTCGAGTTGTCCTCCACACGTGCATTCATGTTGATCATAGCCGGATCGGCCAAGTCGAGCACGACCACCTTCCCCAAGACCAAGGGCAATCATCCATCTCTATTTCACATCAGAGACAACACACTTCTTCCTGCAGAAATCCACAGAAATATTGGAATTTTCAGTTAATTGATGAATAGATAGAATATTCTTTTGTAAAGAAGGTACATATCTAGCATTTTCGTACCAACAGTTTATGAGCATTATTCAATACAATACATATATCTCCTATCCCTTCTACTCCAAGTGATTCTCCATCAACTAGTACTAAATGAAACATAGCATCCTTCGAGATGAAAAGTGTGCGACGCACTTGCAGTCAATGATCCAAAGAATTGGTACCACTGTCATGTGAGCATGATGTCGTAAAACAATAAAAGAGCATGTTCGTCATCTAAATCCCATTTTTCTCAGAATCGCTGCTGCCACATGTCCCTCATCACATGGCTTTTTTTTTCTGCTACGAAAGATCATACTTCCGCTTCCGATAATCCTTCTTAAGGTACCCAAACTTGTGATCTGTAATTGCATGTGACCTAATATCGAGTGGATGATTCACGAATGACATTTCTACTTTCCCTTTGACTGAGTGACAAGAGCACTCTCTAAATGGTCACAATTAGATTTTGCCTTAAGTTGTCTTAGCTCCTTTTTGCAATGTGTAGGAACTCACCTTGACAAACATGAGTGTTTGACTTTCAGCCATTAAATGGAGTGCCTCCACAAATGACTCATACAAAGAAGGAAAGTTTTTCAAAACCAGAGCCACCATATCATCGTCGTCCACCTTTTTGTTGATGGAAGATAACTGGTCTCGGAGGACTTTCATCCGAAGTAGGTGCTCAGACAATGATCCAACTTCTTACAACTTTACAAAAAAGAGCATATTCTTCGGGTATAAAACCCGATTCTTTTCTGACATTTGATATTTATCCCTCAACTAGCCCGCAACGTGCGTGTTTGCTACAAAGCAGCATTCCGCACTTCAATATCATATCATCCGACACCGACAACTTGAGAAGTAATAATGCTTCCTTATGACATTTGTCATAATCCACAAACTTCATCGTTGGTCGACTTTTCACAACCCATGATTATTTTATCACAATCACGAAATTCTGCAAGTGTTAAAATCTTATGGCTCCATACATTGAAATTAGTGCCCATTAATTTTTGTGTGTCCGACAGAGTCAAATTTGAAATATTTGCCATTTTATTATTCCAAAGTCATGGAAATAATAAAATAATATTTTGCCCACACTTAATAAAATAATATTACTTATTCCAGCAAGTAATATAAAATTAATTACTCACATGTAAAGCACCTTCGAACTGCCCTTGAACTATATTTGCATTAATAAAAATTATTAAGCATGGAGGAATGCCTTTGTTGATGAAATAAAACAAATGATGCCCTCGAACCCTTCGAGAATATTCAACTCCTTTCTTCACACAATTTTGATCCAACGACTCAAGCATTCAAAGCGTGGATTTGCATGATTTCTATGCCCTCGTTTTCTTTTCGTTTGGCCACACGATTTACGCCACGACTTGTCTACCAACCTGGATTTGTGACAAGGTTCTTTGCATCCGAGTTTTTGCTATATCCGGGATAGCCATGTACCACGTTTACCACCTTCACACGAGTGGGTAACCACGACCGGGTAATTTCAATTGTTATTGTCTTCGAAAAACAGCCTCGAATGGCTCGATAAAGACCACAAACCCTCGGATTTCTTTGCTCTATGACCATGACATTTGGGTAGCACAAGTCCACTTTTTTCCGGATTTGCAATAGATCCTCGTTCTTCGAGTAGCCACAACTTTACACCTTCGAACCACGATTTTTCACAAAAACGATTGGTATTTGCTTTGAACCGAGTCACGTTTTGATCAAAAAATGACTATATCTACCTCTAATGGCTTCACGACTCTGCATATAAATGAGCCTTTACGAAATTTTATCCTTTATGTGAATCTTCTGACAAGAGAATAGACCGCCCGATACCAATGTTAGCATATGCAAAGAAAAGAAAGAATTCAAAGAAGGCAAATAACATCTTACCTCTAATGGCTTCACAACTCGCATATAAACAATCCACGATTTTATCCTTTATGTGAATCTTCTAGAATAACTTGGCGAAATAACAGATTTTGTGCCCTCACGAGGGCTTCCCAAACTTCGGTTCATGCTTGTTGACAAGACTTCCTCGAAGCAAAACCGACCACTCGATACCAATGTTAGCATATGCAAAGTAAAGAAAGAATTCAAAGAAGGTAAACTGCACTGCTCAAATGACCCACGTCAATTTATTATAGGAGTAGCATAGTTACACGAGACGGGGGACAACGGGAGGGAGTTTCCGGGACAGCAAAAAAATTCTAAATTTTGGGGATGGCGGGGGGACGGCTAATTAAAAATATATAAATATTTAAAATATAAAGATATAGTGACTAAATTATATAAATAAGCTGAAATAATTTAATAAAACCATTTGAGATTTAAATAAGGTGAAACTTAAACTCATAAACATCAAATACATTCCTAGAATCTGTTACAGCATAAGAATCTTTGTGATTTCAAAACACTCAACTTTTCCAAACATCTTATAAACTTCTATTATGTTCTCCTTCAATTCTCTAATAGCATTCTTCCCAAACTATGACCAATTGTATGGTTCATTGTTGTGATTGTGATCTATTGACCTCAATTGCTCTCACAACCTTCGAGAAAACAAAGAATGACAGTGTTCTCATTCAGATTTCTGATCGGACTAAGATTGTCAAAGAATAATAGTAGGGTTTCGTGGATATATTAGCTTGATCATTACTTGCACAAGCCCGTGACTTGCTTCTTCACAAGATCTTGAATCATAAGTGATTTCAATTAAAAATATATAGTTTAGAGTGTTGTTTTTATGTTTTTATTGAAAAATGTGGCAGACCACGTGGGGATGTCTGGACCCCCACGTTTCCCATGCCCCCACGTTTCCACGTCCCCCACATTTCCTCGAGGCGTTTCCCAGCCTCCTTAGACATCCCGGGATGTTTCCCATCATGCATGAACTATGGGAAATGTGGGGAAACGCTCCCCCATGTTTCCCCAAGACATCTCGGACGTGTCAAAAATGGGGGACATGTCCCCAAATGTAACTATGAGTAATAAGTAACATTAGGTTGAATAGTTACCAACCAAATCACAACTACATAACTGCATTATAGGTTATGTAATGCTCTACATTTAATAGAATATAAGCTCTTGATCTTCCATCTATGAATGTATTATTTGCAACTACTCGATTCATTTCCATAGAAATTTTGAGTGTACCATTTTTTCCATGCAATGAAATATCTTATGCTACTTTTCTGATTTTTGTGTTAAATTTTGTCTCTTCTTTAATTGTGGTGGCATTCTAATAATAACTTGGCTGGTACTGTTACTCTAGTTTCATGTATTAATGATGGTAATTGTTTCTTAATTCTGATCTGTCCTCTCACTCTCTTGCTTTGTCATGAAAGTAATTGGCTCATTTATATTTGGTGATGATCCCCATCTAGAAACAATATCTGAAATTATATTTTTAATTGCTTGAAACACTTCTTGTGTCCTTTGTTTTTCTATATTCATACCAATCCTTCTTTTCAGCCACACTGGTAACAGCCATGATATTTCCTGATTTGGTTTTCAGACATTCCTCATTTGTAAGATCTCCAAGACCACAGTCTATAGAAATTTTCTTAGAGGTTGTGCACATTTTCTGAGAATCTTGTGTGCATCTAAGACATTCTATTATAAAATGTCCCCATTTTCAACACTGTAATATGGATCGCCCTTCCTCATCCCTTACTATAGGAATCCTTTAAACATCAATACCATTGTTGCAGGGTGATCTTTGATTTCTAGTGTTTTTACATCCTTGGCTGGTAGGTATTGTGCCGGCATACTTTGCCTATCATCTTTTGGTTTTGTTTTCAAATCAAATAGGAGTACCCTGATACTATGTGTCTTAAGTCTTAACATTGTAAATCAAACAAATTTTACATGACAGTGATCCTGTCGATGCCCCTCTATATGTCTTTACAAACACAAAATTCGTATTTATGTCATCTCATCTCTTGGTTTCAAACACTAGTATACTTTATTTTTTAAAGACTTAAATGTAACTGGAGCTTACAAGGCCATTTTTAAGTCATCGGGTCGTATGAGTTGGCCCTACAGATTTTAAAACTAATTAAGAAGATATTGAATTGATTGGGTTAGACCCACATTGATAATAATTGTATGACAAGCTGCTTATAAGGCATTACAGGTGCCAAGAGTTTTTCCAATTGAGAAAAAGCTCGAGGTGAAAAGCCCAAAGCAGTGGATTTTCTAATGATTGTTCTTCCTCCCCAATACTAACAAATGCTTAGAGGTGCTTGTGTCCTTTTTGGGTCCCTTTGCCTCGTAATTATTACCATCATACCTAAGGGGAAAGTAAACCATGACTACTCATGGAAATTGGTAATCATAGAGATGACTTAAATATATAAAAATCAAAATTCCACAACAATTAATAATCTAATTAAAAATGACTGCATAAGCTCCAACTACTTAACAAAATAAAAGATTTTGGATTCATTGGTTTGGTTCTAAATTGCTAATAATTGTGAGACAAGGGCAGCTTATAAGGCATTACGTGCACCAAAGGCTGACAATTGGGAAAGAGGGCGGGTGAAAACCCCAAAACAGTGGATTTTCTAATGATCACCGTTCCTCTCCCATGCTAACAAATGCTTAGAGGTGCTTATCTGCTTAGTGGGTCCCCTTGCCTTGTAATTATTGCTGACATACATGAGGGAAAAATCATTAAAATAATGACTACTCATAGAAATTGGCCACCATAGAGATGACTTAAATATACAAGAAACAAAATCCTGCAAAGATTCAAAATCTAACTTTACTGATTTTCAAGGAGATGATAAGAACTAGAGGACCCTCTCCCTCAGAAAGTCCTCCATTCCTTCTCATATGTGTGTGTGCACACACATGTTCATGTGTGTATGCACATACACAGATGTGTGTGTAATCCTGTCCATGCATGTGTACACACACATAGGGAGGGAGTTCTCTAGTCCTTGTCAATTCCAAGAGAATCTGTAATGTTACAACCATCTCTAGTTGCTAGGCATGTGCACACACACATTCATTATGCTTTCGACCTTGAGTTTCTTGCAAGGCTGGTCCCATATCATGAGCTAGGTAGCACACGTATTAGAAAAAAGGACATATCAAATGGAGTTTTTATACAATTTTACAAAAACAAGTGTATCGAACATAGTTTCAACTTTCAAGAACTATGGTTTGCTAGACCCCTGAAGGGTGATACTTATCAGAGGTTCCAAACTATCATCTTTTGTCATATCCAAGAAGGAGCTCTCTTTAGAAACTTTCAATTTTGCAGTAAGTGGCTTTGAGCTTCTGGTATACTGTCACATCTTTATGTCTGATTTGAAGCATAAGCTATAAGGTTACTTTTGTAGACAATGCAAAATAATTTCTTTAACTTAGCAATTTAAAAGTGCACCAAGATTCATTTTCTTGAGACCCATTCAAGATTCTTGCTGTTCTTGGCAAGTAGGAAACACAAGCAATGCTCTCTATATCCTTGATTTCATGTAATATAAATCTCAATTTCCCATATTATTAAAGAGCATTTTCGTCCAATTTCCAGTGAAATACAATCAAGAAATAAAATTTTAAAAATGTAGTTTGAAAGAAAAACAATATACTTGTGATGTTGCAAATATTCAAGTTAACCAGGTTCGCCACTATCTCTAAGAAAGCAAGAAGGTAATAAACTCCTCATGAATTGTGTTTACAGCATATACCAAAAAAAAAAAAAAACCAACACAAGATAAAATAAACCATGTTTAGAACCTTTCATCCCCAAGAAAAGGCAATACAAACCATGTGTTTTAATGTTGCTGTCTGCACTACTAATCTGCATCTGCAGTGACTCAGGAAGCTGTAAATGAGACTTGTTCTGAAAATTTGATGACAAAATGATCAACTTGTTGTCTGTTGTCAACAGTGCAATATCTCGCCCATCTGCACTCCAATCAGCTATAGACACAACCAATGAAGTACAAAGCATTAGCTATGTCCATGTGATTTGTTAACTAAATGTGCTATGTTTGTTACCTGCATATAAAAAAACGTATGGAGAAATACACAACAAATCACAAAACTTGTAAACGCCATTAAATGTCAAGTAATTTTCCTTTATATCACAAAAAGGACCAAACATTAGAAAAAAATTCTTACAAATTTTTCCTTTCAAAGCGAGTACCAAACAGAGCACACACAAGAAACTATGAAACCTATAGAGACAATTCCAAGGACATATCTATAATACAAGACTTCTTTGGCATTTTTATACTGAAAATTGACATTACATGGTTCGAGTTAGGCAATAACTAAAATTTCAAGGTCATTATCATATTCACTCACTTAAACTTGAGCCCAACAATCTCTTAAATCAGCAAGTATGGTGGTTGCTACGAAGCATGGGTACAACCCTGAGCCCTGCATACCCTACTTGGTATGTACCGAGTATGAGTACGGTGCAGGTAAGTCTGGGTGCATCCCAAAAGTACCCAGACGTACCCAGGACATACCCTGTGAAAAGCATTTTATTTTTTTGTATTGTATAATTCTTTGTAAATACTTCTCTTCATAAACTAATATTTGAAATTTAATATTTCTTCATAAATACTTCTCTTCATAAACTAATATTTGAAATTTAATATTTCTTCATAAATACTTCTCTTCATAAACTACTGAATATTGAATTGATTCTAAGATTCCAAATTACTGAACTTGTAAGTATTTGGGAGTCCTTTTATTTGAAGGTGGGGCCGAAACAATGTTCATGGGATAACCATGTTAGTAGTTTCCAAAATAAGTTGGCTTCATATAAAGGGAATGAATATCAAGGGATGGAAAAATTGAGCTTCTCCAAGCAGTTTTATAGCCTATTCCTATTTAGCTGATGTCTTTATTATTTGTTCGTGAAGGTATTAAAAAAAGATTAGTCAGAATCATGAAAAAAATTATGCAAAATGGAATAGGTGATAATGAGAAGAATGCTTTGATGAAATGGGAGGAAATCAGAAAACCAACATCCAAAGGAAGATCTATTGTAAATAATCTCTCTTCTAAATAATTCTTAATCTAAAGATCTATTGGTTTTGAAGAAAATCTAGATGATATATTCTAGATTATTTGTATTCATATTGCCACATGATTAATGAAAATGTTAAATTTTAAGCATATTGAATGTTTTGAACCTTGATCTTACTATATTTTCAAAGTTTTGTATTTCTTATGAACTAAAAAATGAGTAAAATGAGTGTGTGTGCGCACACGTGCGCGCGCAAACATACCGAAGATGTACCATACCCAAGGGTTTTTGAAAATCGATGTACCCATAATGTACACGTACCCATACTGCACCCGTACCCATATCCCGCAACCTAGGGTGGTTAGTTACAAGCAATGTAAAGTCCCATATTTGGATGTTTTTTCTAGAGTTTTTTCATCGGTTGTTTCTACACTTATTTTTGCACAAAAACAATCTTAGATCAAATAAGGATTATCATATGTCTACTACCTATGGATGTGGTCATGTATGTTGGTTTCGATGTGACATGTTTCATGTAAATAGGGTGACCTTGGGAGATTTTTGTCTCCATTCAAAGAGTAGAGAAATGATAGATTTGCGCCATGCCTGAGTTAGTGTGTCAAATAACACATTCCATGGATCACTCTGGCAAAGGTATTGGTAAACACTTGTAGGGCACTACTTCCCCCATCTAGCCTATTCACTAAACTACTCGCCATGGCATTGACTATGGATCAAGTGTTTCTTTATTGGGACCACTTTGTACGAGCTCAACACCTATGTTTGTTCGCTCCACTCTTTGTGAGGATATTGAGCAACAGATGATATCTTTTTGCATTTTCTCGGGGATTGGAGACCAAAGTTTACTTTTGTCAAACAAGAGGGTCCTAACACGTCTTGACTCTTAAGATGATTTCGTACATGCACTATTTTTGCACATGACACCAAATCACATGCAAGTATCCTCTTCTACATTTACGCTCATTTCGGATGGATTTCAGATTAGTTGTGGTGTCGTTGTCAACACTCCTTGCGTGGACACTACAAGCGTGGTTCCTCTACCATTCAACCGCATCGTCAACACATTATTCATACCGCCAAGCAAACACCCTTGTTTGGAGAAAATATCATATTACTGACACCCTTTTTGAACAAATTAGCAGTCTCCTTATATGGAGCTATTTGGAGCATGTAATGTCACTTTATCGCTTTGGTGTTTTTGGGATGTGTATTGTACTCACATTGATCTATAAAGTGTCATGGGGGTTTGTTGTTTCATCCTTAACTACCTTAATGTGAATGTGTCTTATCTCACACCCTTTTCCTACATGAGTTAATGGGTACTTCATCTCTCCCATCACCATTAGTGCCATCATTGATAGATTTTAACTATTTGTGATGTTTTTATGTATTTTCAACACCTTAACAATGTTATTGTTTGGCATCCTCGATGTTTGTCAATCCTTCAATGTTCAAGCAATGGATTCAAACCACTCATACGAGATATTAATATCCACTCCACCCATTCAACATTGGGGGAGGGAGTGTTTATAATACTTTCTTTGGTGTCGTGTGTAGCTCCCTTGCATACCCTCATGGTGGCATATCTCAACATCTACTTCAAGCAGTTCTTCAATTGATGTTATTCATTTCGTGAACTCTTTAGTAATTTCGCAACCTCATTCGACTATTTGGCAATCTCTTGTATGGAGCTATTATGCTACATACAATGTCTATCTTCTTGATGATTGACAAGTGGATTCAAATCACTTTTGCAATTTTGCGTTCTTCACAAGGTGGTTCTTCAATGGTGGATCAACTCGCCCAATGCATTCTTCAATCGGTGGATCAGCCAACCCAATGCATTTTGTGTGATGGATTCAAAGACATCCAATGCACCTCTCTCCAATGATAGAACACTCCATCCCCTTTCGTAAGTTTGTTATACTACTTGGGTGTTGTAATATTTTTGGGATGCATTGCACATATCTCAACACCTTCAATCACTTATAATGATTTATTGGTTATTTCAAAGATCCTCGTGCAATGTATCTCATCAAGCCTATTGTCGAGACCCATTTTACGTGTAATGTCCCCTTTTCAAACTAGCACCAATTAAAACTTACTTGTCATTTCTCTTCCTGTGGCCAAGAAGGAATTGCGAAAAGGAAGTCCTTGGGTTTCAATTTTATTTTCCTTTAATGTTATTAATGCTTTTCTTTGGTGTTTTACTCCTCGAGGCGTGTCACTGGGATTATAATGCTCCCAACATGAAATTAAAAGATAAAGTAAAGCTCATTAAGAGGTCGGCAAGGTTGGGAAGTTTCCAACATGGAATTTGAAGATAAGGCAAGCTTAAGAGGTCATTCTACACCTTATGGCTCTTGGCGCCAACCAAAAGGTATAAGAGGAGTCTTAGAGCATTTACACATCACTTTTGCATATATACTTCATCTATTTGGACTCTAGGGCTGTTTTCTTTATTTCCAACTCTAGTAAGGGCAAAAATCCATAATGTGACATCCAAGGAGATGGCAGCTTTCTTGTGGCATTTGGAGAACAAAAACTCTCCAAATTGGGTGGTGTGAAGGAGAATATTGAAGATCCTCTTGTTGGTTTATATCTAGGGCATCAATAAAGAAGACCTACAAAGAGTTTCTACATGATTTTGAGTCCCTCTCCTAGGGAGCGACTAAGGTTGAAGTCATTTTAAGTGCCTCTCGAGGCACGGTACTCATTTATTATTCGATATTCAGACTTAGCATAATATATAAGGCTGAAATCATTCATATTTGGTCATTATTGGGGTTTGGAAACCTTTGTTTTGATTATTTCTCTTAGTTTTACTTTTGTTGTTAATAAATAATTTTCCAACTAAGTATTTACTTGATTTTCATAGTGGAAATCATTTCAAAGTATCCCTAAAAGCTTTATAAACATTGTGGATGAGTTTAAAGTTGTTATTTGGGTGAAATCTTGTTGTTAACAAGATGTTCCTAAAATCAGATTGTTGTACCGTATTGATTTAATTTTCAGTTTGCTGGTCCAAAAATCAGATTTAATTCAAACTTGGGGTTTTTGATATTTTCTTTTTTTTAGTTTCAGCCCTATAAAAGTACATTACAGTGGTATCAGAGCTTCGTTCTTCCAGTCTTGAGGGTTTAATGCAAGAAGGCAACAAGGGTTGCATTTGCTACCAGAGGAGAGAAAAGAAATCAAACCAGCCAAGAGAAGAAGATAGTATGGTTGATCACGATCCACAGAAGCCAAAATCAACAAGCTCATTGAAGGGCAAGTGAGATTGGTGGATACTATGGACTTGCTGGCCCTAACCCTTCAAAGATATCATGAACCTAGGGTTCATAATGGAGAGGGAAGCTCATCCAAAGCAAATACTTCACGGCAGCCCTTGGACCAGTTCATGGATGAGCCACTAGGCCTTCATTCCATTCAAGGGGAAAACCCCTTTTGGAGGCGGGAACAAGCAGCTATGAGGAATACATGACACTTCCAAGGGAGATAAGGGAGGCAATTTCACTTGCTAAGTTCATTGGGGTGAGCAAAGGAAGGTCAAAGCTAGAGCCAAGACAAAATGCACCACCAAAAGAGGTCCAAAATGTGTTGGGCAAGATGACTTTCTCTAATTTTGATGGTTATAAAAAGGGCAGTGAGGGCATGGATTCAAAAGTTGGATACATACTTTCTTTGAGGCCTACGATGGAGGATGATGCAATAAAATTTGCAACCCTTCACCTAGAGAGGATTGCTCATGAGTGGTGGTTCCATGGATTGGTGACACAAGGGCACAATGAGATCCATTCATATGATGAGTTTTGTAGAAGACTCATTGGGAGATTTGATAGAGTTGATCCGGAAGTTCACTTTCGGGAGCTTGCACAACTAAGACAACAAGGCATAGTAGAGGAATATGTGGCTGAGTTTTAGAGGCTTTCCATCATGATTACGGATGTCACGGAAAGGAGACTTGTTGTTCTTTTCATTGAGGGTTTGACCGAACCACTCAAGGGTTTGGTTAGAGCCTTTGATCCTTTGTCTCTTCAAGAGGCAATTAAGAATCTTTGGACCTTGAAGGTGCTGCCCCAAAAACAGCAGTGATCAGCGGACATCCCAAGGTTAATGTAAGTGGAGGACAGCCCAAGGGACCCTTGGGACAGCCTAGAAACCCTCCCTTGGACCAGCCAAGGAAGCCCTTCCAACAGATGCCCATTGTGCACAAGGAGCTGCCCAAAACCAGCAATGTAGGTGAGTCAAGAAATGAGCTAAGAAAGAGGAATTTGTGCTTCTCTTGCAAGGATCCATGGTCTCTCGGTCACCGTTGTTTAGGTAAGGGTAAAGTGCATTACATTGAGGTATTTTCAGATTGTGAAGATGATGAAAATTGTGTGGATGAGGCCAAACAAGATGATACACTGGAAGAAGATCTAGAAGGTATGGATGGCACCCTTGCTACCTTGTCCGGTGCACCTAGATATCATCCATTCCAGGTGAAAGGTGACCTACAAGGACAAAGGGTCACGGTTTTGATTGATAGTGGAGCCACACATAATTTTATTGATGAAAGTTTGGTGAAGAGATTGAAGTTGAAGGCTGAAATCTTCAAGGGATTCAATGTCACGGTAGCGGATGGCTTCACACTTCCATGCACAAGGAGAATACCCCAGCTCATGCTCTCTTTGTGAGGACACAAGGTAATTGATGATTTTTATGTCATTAGCATTGGTGAAACCGATATAGTGTTGGGTGTTCAATGGCTTCATTCTTGGGTGAATTTACTCAAAATTATCAAAGTATGGAGCTGAAATTTAAGATGGAAGACAAAGAGGTTGTTGTAATGTCCTTTTTGGGGATCCTCCGGAAATAGCCCAAGGCTGAGCACGAAGGACTGAAATCAGATTTAGGGCAGGCTGTAGATGACTGACAATGACTGTGAAAGCCCACAAGAGCTGCCAACAATTTTCCTCCTAGGGTAGCGACCCCTTAGGAAGATTCAAGCACACTTTTCTATGCATGAAATTCACTCAAACCCTTGGAAAATATGCTCAGAAATTATAAGAAAATACCAGCAATCATTAGATGCAAGAAAACTGATTTTTAGAGGCTCACAAGTGCTATTTTGAATTTACCATGAAACCCTTCCACTGCAGCAATTAAATAATAATTCCAGAATTGAAATAACACTTATATGCACCAAGAGGATGGCGAGCAAAGGATGCGAAGGGCACAAATTCAGGAAAGGGGCAAACCAGGCAACAACTGAAAATGGGTTTCGGAATCGGCGAAAACGAAAAGGCATTACGGAAACCAACAAATACACGGACCGTTATTCAAGGGGAAAATCGGGTGAAGTGATCAAGAAGCCAACAATGATAGCGTGTTTCAAACCATCAGGTTTTGGAACTGTGGCATAAAAAGGAAATCGCCAACCCAAATTCGGCATCGTCGCAGAAGGTGATACTAAAGCAATTTCCTACCAATATTTAAATTTGAAAATTTTTGTCCTCTCACTGGTGCAAATGTTGTACCGTTGGGGATGAAATGTCCCTCTTTCCGGAATAATCTCTTGGAAGACATTTGGCCTATTTTGTCTATCTGATGGCTAAGGGAGATCTACAAGGGTGGACTTAAGTCATTTTTAAATTATTATAAAGTGTCAATATAAAACAATATATGTCTAGCACTTATAATGATTTATATGACTTAATAAAATATTCTAACTTGGCCAATGTAAAATTTTATTCATTCTAGGGACATTGGCGACTTGCCTTAGAGGGTACATGGGGGTTTTAGAAAGAATAAAATTAAATTATAATTGTTGTACCCCCTCTAGGAGAATTGTGACTTGGGTAGGATAGTTTTGGGATGCTTCTTGCATAGAAATCACACCAACTTCTGATTGGGTGTGTTGGAGGTAATTTTTGGGCCTCATCCTTCAAATATTGTAAGGGGTCGACTTGTTTGGGCATCCATTATCACTCTTCATTTCTGCTATTTTGGCTTAGAGCTGAAGTATCACTGCTGAGATTTTCTAAGGACGAAAAACCCTCAAGGAAATCAAGAGGAAGAACGAAAACTCTTCTTATTCTGTGCAGTTGTGAACCCAGAATTAAATCTGATTTCTAGGTCACTATTTTTGCAGCTGGATCGACCCAGTTCTGGATGTATTCTCATTGCATCAAGGGCTGGAAAAATTATAATTTTGTGGCCTGTTGGATGGGTATTTCCAGAAATAATTACAATATTTTCAAGCATTTTTAGTGAGGATTTCAGGCCTATTTCTCACTGCTACAAGTACAGGTCAGATCTGAAAATTATTCATCAATAGAAGTCTGATTTTTACTCAGTTCTTTGTGTTCTCTATTGCCAAATATATAAAAATTATATCTCCTAGAAAAATCAGAAAATATCAATTTTGTGGTGAATTTTCACTCCATCCTAGTCGCCATTTTCAGAATCAATCAGATCTGCAGTAGTTGTGTTAGTTTATGTGACATTTCAGCCAAGGTTTCATTGAAGATTGCAAACAGTTATTGGTGGCAACATTACAGTAGTATCAAAGCAAGTCTTCCTCCCATCCTGTGTGAGAAATCTTCATATTTCATATATGATTGCAATCAGCAAAAGATCACATATTATATCATAGAAGGAACACTCCTAGAAATGGCACAATGGAAGGACATGATCAAAGGGCTCTTCCCGATGATACCCTTAGTTACATGAACGAAGCCATCACAAGAGTTCGAGAGAGAGTTGCAGCAATCATTGAGGGACAATCAAGGGAAATGTGTGAAGCATTCACTAGCTCGATTCGTGATTTGGCTATGGCTCTTCAAGGGAGCGTTGTAGCTAACAATCATGCAACAAACAATGTTGGGGAACAAAGCTCAATTGGTCCAACCAGGAATATTTCCACTACTTCACATCTTACCTTCAAGGCTAAGTTTCTCCAAAGAGAAGAACTAGTTGAAGAAGTGGCTCAAAGTGATGTGGATGATGTTGACGCCTAGTGTGATGAATACATGCAACTCAGCCCTAAGGTAGGGACATGCTACCTTTCAAGGACTTTTGCCGCTTAAAGAACAATAAGTGTGCAAGGAGGAATAAGAGAGCTCATCGGGAAGCACCAAGGAGAGACATCCAGCAAAGGTTAGGAAAGGTAACCCTTCATTTGATGGTACTGAAAAATGCTCTACTAGAGCTTGGTTGCAAAAGCTTGATACATATCTCTCTCTCTAAATCCTATGTATGAAGAGGAAGCCCTCAAATTTGCAACTTTGCATTTAGAGGGAATAGCACATGAGTGGTGGTACCATGGTTTGATTACTCAAGGTCACGCTCCATTTCTACTACGGGAGAATTTAGTTCATGTTTGATTGAAAGGTTTGACAAGACAAATCCAATTGTGTACTTCAGGGAGCTAGCACAACTCAAGCAAGAAGGGTCACTAGAGAAATGTATTGTTGAGTTTGAAAAAATTCAGTTATGGTTCGGATATCAGCAAAAAGAGGTTAGTATTGTTGTTTATGAAGCGTTTATAAGAGCAACTTAAAGGTCTTGTGAAAGCATTCAGCCCTTCCTCTTTACAATGTGCCATTAGAAAAGCATTTGACTAGTCAAAAAGTAGTACCAAAGGGTAACAATCTGCAGCAAAAATCAGTAGTATTTGGGCAGCCAAACGGTGTGTATGAGCAGCCAAGGTCCTCTTCATCAAGTGGGCAAAAGACTCCAAACTATGGGGACCAAGGTAAGTCATTTCAAAATAAGCAGATATTAAAGATTGGGATAAAAACAAGGAAATATAGTCAAGGAATGAACTTAGAAGAAAGAAGCTATGTTTTCATTGTAGAGATCCTTCGACTCCGATCATCATTGTCTTCCAAAAGGGGCAGCCCACTATATTTTGATTATTTCAGATGACAAAGAAGAAGAAGAGCGAAGCTAATCATGAAGAAGAGGAAGAGCAAACAAAAGAAGAAAAAGAACTCAACGATGGAACATTAGCTACCTTATCCGAAGCACCAAGTTATCATGTTTTTCGTATTAAATGTGTTCTTCATAGGCAAAGAATTGTAACCTTGATTGATAGTGAGGCTACTCACAATTTCATTGATGAGGGCTTAATGGCAAGCATGGGGTTGAAAGCAAAAGATTTTAAAGGATTCAATGTAACCATAGCGGATGGATACACTCTTGCATGCTCAAAGAAAAATTCCTCAACTTGAAATCACATTGGAAAGACACAAGGTATGTGATGATTTTTATGTCATTGGAATTGGAGAAACTGATGTTGTCTTGGGTGTTCAATGGCTGCAATGTTTGGGTGAGTTCACTCAAAATTATCAAACCGTGGAGCTGAAATTTAAGTCCCAAGGCAAGGAAATAACATTGCAAGGCTTGAGAAGTGGAATTCCTCAAGTGTTGACCACCAAACGCATGGAAAGATCTTTCACTAGAGGGCAAGTTGCATGGGCTACACATTGTGTGGTAAGTGTTAATTTTGATTTTTCATCGCAGCCATCATATCATGAGGATATTCAATTTTTCTTCCTTGAAAGCTCTTGGGTGCCGGTAAGGAGATGATATAACCAGTGGAAGCTGGTTCCAACTCTTTAATATGCTGAAATCATCTATCCGAGGACAAACCATGAGGTAAATCTGAAAAAGAACTTTGTTGCGATCACATAAGACCAAGTTCTAGTCCATTTGCTTATTCACTTGTGTTGGTTAAAAAGAAAGATGGAACCATGAGAATGTGTGTGGACTACTGATTGTTAAATAAGAAGACTATTAAAAACAGGTACCCAATACCAAGGATATATGAGTTGCATGGGGCTGTTTTCTTCTCAAAGATTGATCTAAGATCGGTTACCACCAAATCAAGGTAAGAGATGAAGATGTGCATAAAACAGCCTTTAGGTGTCATTTTGGTCATTTCAAATTTTTAGTGGTGCCATTTGGATTCACCAATGCTCCTGCTACTTTCCAATCATGTATGAATCACATTTTTAGAGAGCATTTGAGAAAATTTGTCTTGGTATATTTTGTTGATATTTTGGTGTATAGCAAATCATGGGAAGAGCACTTGAAACATTTGGATATGGTTCTAAGCATTTTGGAGCAGCAATCACTCTTTGCAAAGTTATCCAAATGTGAGTTTGGCATGGAAGAAATCTTATATCTAGGACATGTCATCAATGCAAAAGGGGTACATGTGGACCAACAAAAGATTCAAGCCATTTTGGATTGGCCTACTCCCACTACCTTGACTCAACTAAGAGGATTCTTGGGTCTTTGTAGTTATTATCACAGATTTGTGAAGGGATTTTCACAACTTTCAGCCCCTAACAAATTTGACAAAGCAAGGAGCCTTCACATGGTCACAATCAGCTCAACAAGCATTTGATCACCTCAAAAAGGTAATGAGTTCATGCCCAGTACTCGCTGTTCCAGATTTTTCAAAGCCTTTTGTGGTGGAATGTGATGCATCCGGTGATGGGATTGGGGTTGTTTTGATGCAAAATAAACATCCTATAGCATTTGAAAGTAGAAAACTTAAGGATGTGGAGAAGGGATACTCTATTTATGACAAAGAAATGTTGGCCATCATGCATGCTCTAGTGAAGTTTAGACAATATCTTGTTTGTGGCAGGTTTGTTGTCAAAACAGATCATAACAGTTTGAGGTATTTTCTTAACCAAACTGATTTAAATGATAGGCAACAAAAATGGGTAAGCAAAGTGCAATATTTTGACTTTGAAATTGAGTTTGTGAAAAGGAAAAAGAACATAGTTGCAAATGCTTTGGCAAGGAAACCATACTATTGTTCCATGAGTGAAATTGCAATAGAGTACGCCAAAAATCAGCTTGCTTTTGATATATTTGATAGAAAAATTGATTATGACAGGTACCAAGTGATTGATGGTCTCATCCTCTATAAAAATACAGTCGTTTTAGTTCTGAATTCAAGGTAAAACGCAGAATTTTGGCAGCCATGCATGACTCACCCTTAGCTGGTCACCAAGGGTATTTTAAAACATATAAACAGGTAAGAGAGAAGTTTGTATGGAAGGGATTGAAGAAGGAGGTATTGCAACACATTAGGGAGTGTCTTATATGCCAACAAAGTAAGGCACAACATGAATTTCCAGCAGGACTTTTGCAGCCCCTACCCATTCCAAATCGGAAATGGGAGAGTATTTCAATGGACTTCATCGTTGGACTTCCTTCGGTTCAAGGTAAGAGTTTTATTTATGTTGTGGTGGATAGATTGACCAAGTATGCTCTTTTTTTTCTCTTCCCACCAAATTTGATTGATAGTGGCTGGAATATTTTTAAGGAAGTTTTTAGACTTCATGGGCTGCCTAAGAATATTGTGAGTGATAGGGACAGCAAATTCTTAAAATCATTTTCGCAATAGCTCTTTCATCTTGCAGTACACGGAACTTACACCAAGCACAAGTTACCATCCACAAATGGATGGGCAAACAGAGATTGTAAAAATCAACACAATTTTTTGAGGGCAATTTCACTTAACCAAATCGTGGTTTCTAGCAGCAGAGTCTTCTATTTTTCACGTGCAAGTTGGAAGGAGAAATCACTTAAGTTGTCGTGGATTTGGAGCAGCCAATCTTCTATGCAAATCGTGGATTCCCAGTGTCTTGTCTGCCAATTTGAAGGAATCCTCCCCATCCAGTATCCACGCAGCTTTTGGGAATGTGCACAATTATTTTAAATAAAAAGAAAATCATTTAAAGTGCAAGTCGTGGATGTTAGGAAGCTTGTCTTCTAAATTTTCAACGCCACTTTTGTATTAAAAAAGCACAAAGCAAAGTCACTTAAGTGAATTGTGTGGATGTTTGGTGTCTTGTCTTCCTTTTGCAAAGCATCCTCTCCCTTCTAAGTCCACACAATCCAGGTCCCCTTCATATGCACAATAGTCTTTAAAAGAGAAAAGCAAATCACTTAAGTGAATTGTGTGGATGTTTGGCGTCTTGTCTTCCTTTTGCAAAGCATCCTCTCCCTTCTAAATCCACACAATCCTCCTCCTTCATAATTCACAAAATTTTAAGAGGGCAATTTCACTTAAAGAAATCGTGGTTCTGACAGCCCAGTCTTCTACCAAGTCGTGGATTTCCAACAAAGAGTCTCCTTGGATTTTAAACGTAATTTTTGAAAGGTTAGAAGCAACACGTTTGGAAGCAAGTCGTGGTTCTTAGGAGGCTTGTCTTCTAAGTTCAAAGCTGCCCTCTCTTTGCAAAATCCATGCCAAAATTGGATCACCACTCAAGCTAACTTTTCCATATTCCAAACACATTTCATGAAAATTCATGCAAAGTCTCCCAGTCATTCCCTCTAAAAGCCCATGCATGTTATTTCCAATCTCCCAGTTGAGCTACATTAAGCCTACTTCTATTTACTTTCACCCGGAGTGATTTTCATAATTCAAAATTGCTCATATGCAATTAAAAACAAAAACGTGATGAGTTTTGTCTGAATTGTTTACGACAAACATTTCACTAGTGCACATACTTGAGAAAAACTACAAAGCTTCCAAGATAAAAGGAAGACAAGTTGGAGGCAACACCCACAAGCTAATCATATCGGTTGCTCAAAGGAAATATATTCGGGTGAATAAGTTGGTAAAAATCTATGATGATGTCGGATCCGGTTTGGTGAGAATCAAAAGAAAGGATTCAGCAACATAAAGGAGAAAAAACATCTCGATTCGAGGCAAAGATATCATTCGAATCATTCGTGAGGCGAAGTGCAATACAAGTTACATCAAAGCATGCGAGTATCAAAAAGAACAAAACGGAGAGTGTTCAGCTGGAATAATTTCTTTTCTTTCTTCTTTATCTTCTTTTCTCCAACAACGCAATTGAGTAATCAATTAAAATTGTAAAACTTAGGTCATTGGTTTTAAAAGTTGTTACTTGATTCTTGGAAGAAGTCAATTACTTGGAAATAGGTGGCGCAGACATGCAGGGCATTGATTTAGTCTTCAGATGCATGTCATGCAAAGAGAAAGTCTAAGGGAAAATACTGCCAGTTGCTTCCCTTTTCATAGCTTCCACATGTGGCAATTCATTGAAAGCTTCCTATTTGTAATTGCCCTCTATACACTATAAATAGAGGAAGATCTACGGGTTAAAGGATCACAACTTGTTTTATCAGAACTTGCTTTAGCAAGAGCTTTTGTAATTAGAGCATTCTTGAGTTTTCAGACTTTGTGTTGGAACCCTTGGTGTGATTGCTGCGAAGGCTTGGGATTGAATAAAGGTGGATTTTCTGGAGAACTTTGTGTCTACGGTGCTTTGCTGATCACTTCTATTTAAGGTTTTAGATAAACTTTGTGTTATCTCAAATCTAGGTTAGAAGTCATTTCTTTCCCATTCTCATTGAATGTTATGATTTATCTATTTATTTAATTTGTGTGGATGAGACCAACTCTGTTAACTATTGGTTGATTCAGCACATCTTCCTTTCTTCTTTCCTTACTTTTGTTGTTTCCCCTTCTGCAAATATTCCAATCACAGTTGCTTACTTGTTGCAAAATTGCCCAGTTGTGCTTCACGAGCTGTGGGAATTAAAGCAAAAACCCTTAAAATAGTTATTACGATTCAACCTTACCAAATTGATAAACATCTTCGCATGCAGAGCCTCACCGTTAAATGAGGGAGATTTATCTCATGATCGCTTAAGGTTTTATGTTGTGCATAAAATCTAGCCAACAGGAATCCATGGTTTTACAAGAATTCAAGCCTCTATCGCGAGCCATGGTCCCCTTATTCAACCCAATTAAGGAACTAGTAAGGATGTCCCCTTGTGGATTCATTTATACATGCTTCCACCGGAATTTTGGGGTTTAGACTCCCTTCAATCAATTGCATCAGCACAGGCACCCTATTGGAATCGGTGAGCATACTAAGAAGTAGATTTTCTACTCATAAAATCTTTGATATTCATCTCTCTAGCCTCCATGATGACCCTTGACACTTTGCTCCCTCCCGCACCGTGCCTATGGCTCCTCCACGCAATTGTGATTCCTCCCAATACCCTCGCAGTGCCTCGTAACCTTCTTCATGGTTCTTTCGTGTCCTTCGTTAGAGGTTTTCACGTATTCATGGCCTGAACGGAATCGTGTTTCCCTCTTTTTTGTTTGAATCGGTGGTTCTTTTGGCTCCAATCGTGCCTTCTACGGCTCATAACTCTAAAGAGAAATGTAGTTCGTGAATGCTCCTACTTTGGTATTGATGACTCTGTTGAAATCGCGATTCATGTCTCAAGACGGATTGTGAGGGCACGGTTTGGCTCTAAGTTCTCAAGTCATGCGTGAGACTTCTCGCATGCGTAATGTCAAACACTCAAATTTCGTGGCTTTGAAGTCACGCCATGAATTGTGGGTTTTAATGTCAAAATTGCACACAACAACCGGGTTTGCTTTTGTCGTGGTTATGTTTTCATCGACAAGGAGTTGTTTGTCGTTTTCTATTTTGCCTAGCGCTGGTATCAAGCCAGTCTTGGCAAATTTGCATGATTATCAACTTTGGCTTTTCAATTTTCACCGATGCATAGTTTCTTCCCCGAAAAATAACATCTTGGGGGATCCCCCCAACTCACCTCTCGTCTTGACACCCCTACAAACAAAATATTGCTCAACGATGTCTCTCAGTAACACCCTCCACTAGAAATAATGAACAAAGGCAGCAAGATGGCAGCTTACCTAACATCATAGCAGAATTACTACACAGGCTGGAGAGTGTGGAATCATCCAACAGAACCCTACGAATAGAGGTATTTGAACTGACATCCCGGATGGAAAAAGCTGAGGCAGACAATATCTCGCTACGGAGACAACTGGCAGAGATCACGGTTCAAGCCACCCCTACAAGTACTAATGATCAATTACATGCTGAAATCTCTTATTTGAAGCACAAACAGGAAGAGATCCAAACTCAACAAGAAAATCTCAAGAAACAATCGGATTCATGGGCAAAAATAGTGAAAGGAAAGGACCATAACACATCTATTACAATAGTGGAGGAAGTTGTACAGACAGCAAAACTTGTGGAAGAAAGAAACAGACAGGAAAGAGAGTTAAATCTCAAGGTGAGAGGGCTGCCCACAACACCTCCTTCGATCCTTTAGCCATCGCAACAGATTTCATCACAGACAAGTTGGGGCTGCCGGAGGTGCAAATTGATAGAGCATGGCATGGTCTGGATTCAACCCTCTTCCTTCGCTTCAAATCAGCAGAAGACAGGCTCCAGGGCCCTTAGGGCTAAACGGAAACTATTCTCACTCCCGAATAAGATCTTCCTTGATGAAGATCTCACTAGAGCTCAGGTGGCAGAACTCAAACAATCCGTGAGATAGTCATGACAGCAAGGAAGGCAGGCAAATGGGCGGTGATTCGGAATCTCAGGCCAGTGGTTCGTGACACCTTCCCTCCCGGTTGGGTTCACGGGTCCAAATGACAGTCTCGTTGGGAGAGGCAAAGATAACAGGGGTATTTCCATTTCTTGTTAGAATGGAAACGGTTCATACTAGTCTTCACTTGGCCTTCTTCATGATGCATTGGGTCATTCGGACCTCCTATTTGTCACAGAAACTCATGCGAGTCTTGTTCGTCCTCTCCCGGATATTAGAGGATACTAGTGGCTCTCGGTTTGCAGGCCAAATACTAGGAGCTCCGGTGGGCTTAGAGGATCGGTGGGGTCGCTTACTTAGTCAAAGACACTCTTCGGAGCAAGATTTTTGTAGTTGCTAATGACGAGATTGCCCATTTCCTTTGGATCAAGGTCAAACAAACCCCACACCTCTTTTGGGACATCTATATTGCAGTTTGTTACTTCCCTCCTTCTTCTTTTGCTATTGAGAATGGACCGGACGGGGACCCTTTTTCTAACCTTTCTACGGGCATCTCTCGATTCTCTACAGTTGGAGAGGTCATCCTATTAGGTGAATTCAATGCACGAACCAAAACCTCTCGAAGTTCCCCTGCATGCAGGGCGAGATGATACTCTCTGTACCTTAGAGGACCCGTGTTCGATTGGTCTTCGAGAGAGAATCGAGATGATGTGACAGGGCCCTTGATGGCTTATGGACGACACCTTTTACAGATGGGGGAATCCCACGACTTGTTGATCCTTAATGGCATATCTTGCTTCCCGGATTCCCGAATCTTTACATGAAGGCCTCACGGTGGTGGCGCAAGTGTGGTTGATTACGACATGACTACCCCCAACCTACTTCCTTATGTTCACCACGTTTCGTCTCCCGATTCTCCTCGCTTAACCACGCGACCCTCTCCTTCTCCTTGGAAACTACCCCCATACCCCTAACCTCCCCATTGCCCTTCACGTACTACCACGAGATTTGACGACGGTGATCCCATTGCCTTCTCTCGTCATCTCCGCGTTTCTACCCCTTTGCCCCATTTTACCATGTTCCTTCTCGACATGATGTACGACCTTCTTGCCTCTGCCATATATGAGGGTGCCTTTCTCTTATACCCCCGATCCATCTCCAAACCTCGTAGACGAGGACCTGCCCCATGAACCAATAGTATGATGATGATTGCAAAACGTTCACGCCACTCTCCGTCTCGCCTTTTCCTAGGGCCTCCCATCTTTCCCTTCCCTCAAAAATGTCTATCGTCATTTCCTTCGCCACAAAAAACATACCTTCATTGCCCCGAAGGAGGGAGCTCCGCACCTCACTTACACGCTCCCCCAAACGCTTTTGGTGTACCATCATTCCTCGGCGCTCCCCTCTACCTCTGGAACTTGGTCCCCACACTATGTTTACCCATACTTCCATCCTCTATGATATCACAGGTCAGCCCCATATTCAGGTTGTGTCGCCACCCTCTACCTGCCACATCTTCACCTACACAAATGTTTATAAGGCCATCTCAGTTCTGAATTAGAGCAAAGCGGATGAGGAGGGCTTCCAGGAGAGCTTTTCAAGCATGGGATCAGCACGATCGTAAGCTATCTGGTAGACCTTCTCAATTAGGTGGTGTACTAGTTTTCCGCAATCTTGGTCCCACTATATTATCCACCCTATTCATAAATTTGGTCCTACTTTTGATCCGAATAACTACAGGACGATTATGGTGGGTCACACCTTCTCAAAGTTGTATGCCATTGTTCTCCACATGCACCTTTCGAGTTTTTAGAGCAACACTAGTGCGGGGTCAAGGGCGAGGCGGGGTTCCAACGAGATCACCAAACTATTGATCACATTCTCACCCTGCGTGCTATCATTGAGGAATCATGTCATTGTTCATCTAGAGTCTTCTATTGCTTTGTGGACTTTCAGAAAGCCTTTGACTTTGTTCCGCAAGAAGCTCTTTTCCACAAACTTAGAGACGTTGGCATTTTGAAACCCTTCTTGCCGCCATCACTTGGTTATATAAGGAGGTCTTGTACCATCTAACTTCATCAGGAGCACCATTGGGGTCAAGCAAGGTTGCCCCCTCTCTCCTATTCTGTTTGGTATCTGCATTGATGAGTGGAGGAGTTTCTCATGGACCATATTCAGACAAGGACGGTTGTCTTTCTTTGCTGAGTTTTGATCTACATCCTTCTATTCGCAGACGATGTGGTTCTTTTGGCTTCTTCTGCGGAGGGGTTACAGAGACAACTGGATGCCTTAGCCCTTTTCTGTGATCATAGACAACCGCGGTTGACCTTGGTAAAACCAAGGTTATGATTTTCAACGGCCTTAAGACCTCCGACTTCCATTTCTTTTACAAGGGGAGGAGCTGAAAATCACCAACTCCTACACTTATCTTGGAGTTCTCTTCTCTGGACCTCGTTTCAGTTTACATCCGGCTATTCAACCCCGCATCAACAAGGGATATGGCTCCTAGCAATCCTTGAGAGACAAGTGCTTCCACCATCACGCCCAGGACACATTTGTCCAAGATTGCCCTCTCTAAGTCTCTTAAGAGGCCCATAGTTCTTTATGGTTCGAGTTTGAGGTCCCTCCCTCCTTGAGTTGGATTGGAATGCTATTGAGCGGGTTGAGATCCTTATGCTCAAACGGATCATCGAAGTCAAGGAAATCATCTTTAGTTTGGGGCTCACCCTTTCACTCTAGAGATCATCTTGGGTCTCGTATCACTCTTGCATCGCATTCAGAGACTCGCCGATTCTTCCACAGGCAAAGACAAGTACATCTATCTTGCCTACCATTCTTCGGAGGCCATTGCTCTATCTGACCATAGCGCGCAATGCTCGGTGCTGGTATGTCAGGGTTTCCCGTCTCCTGGGATCCCTCGAGATCAACATGGACCGTCTCCCCCATTTAGCTACTCCATGGATGCTCCCACACACCTTCTGCCGAATAAACGGGACTGCACAAAATCATCGGGATAGACATCTACAAAAGGGAGGTCGCAGGACTGTCTTTATTGGATATTGCATCCCTTAGTTCTATAAAAGGGAGGTCGCATTTCCTTAAAGGGTATGTTGATTGATCATTTGATGTTCACTCCATGCTTGGAGTTGGGATGCATGCCCATTAATGTCTCTCTCTCTCTTGCTTGCGGGAGTTATTGCGTTGGTTTGATATTCAATTAAAGCATTTTCATGAGATTTGCAAATCTACTTGTTGGTGATTCTCTTTCTAGCTTTGGCACCTTTTATTTAGAGTAAAATCTGCATGTTATTGAATATTATGAATGGTTTTATGGTGTTTTAGATCTGCTGGTTGTTGCTGGTTTTTACTTGATGAAATCAACTTGTTTGGGCATGTTTTAAGAGTGTTTTGAGGGATTTTGAAGTGATTATCAATCTGTTGTTTTAGATTTATTAATTGCAGATCTGAAACTGCATTTATTGACTCTAAAGTGAAGGGAAAAAGTGTTGGAATTAATTTGCAGATTTTACCCTAACCCTAGCGACTGGGTTTGGGATTTTGGGGGCTGATTTGAGTGGTTTCTAGTGCATGCAAAGATCTGATATTTATTTTGATGAAAAGCTCATAATTTTCCCTTTCTACTGCATTTGATTTCAAGTTAAAAGAGTTAGTATTTTGGGAGTTATTAATTTCCAAAGTTTCAGCTAATTTTCAACAGTTATTATTTATTATTTTTACTTCTGCAAATTGTATTGGATAAAGGAGTGTAAATACCAACTGGTTTGCCCATCAAACCCTCACCTTGGCTCACTCCAACCCTATTTGGGTTGTATTGAAGCTAACACTAGGGTTCGTTGACGTAAACCTATGAGGGTTTATCTTCTAAGTGTTTATTTTTGCAAGTATTTAATAATAATCAGTTAATATCCTACAAGGTGATATTACAAGGTCTAAGCAAAAGTGTTGGACACAAATCAAATGGCTCATTAGCCAAGGCCAAGGCAAAATTGAATGTGGATCTCGGTCACAAAGCACCTTAGATTTTTTTATGCGAGGGGCTCTTCCCCCTATCGAAGCAATGATCCTCCAAACTGGAATGTCGAGGACTAAACTCCCCGATAAGTGCCGCTTGGTTAAGCGGTTAAAAGAAGAAAGGAATCTTGGGATTATGCTTCTTCAGAAACTAAGCTGAATCTAACAAAATTGAATCAGTAATTAAATCTTTTTGGCCCTCTTGTTCTTTTGGGAGGCAATTGGCTCGGAAGGAAGCTTTGGGGAATTCTAACTTTGTGGAATCCGAAACTATTCAACGGTCATCGATATCAAAATCCCTCAAGGTATCAATCTGGAATTTGTTGACCTCCTTTCTGGTTCTTTGTTTGTGCTCTCAAATGTGTATGGGCCAACGGGTGTTCAGGAAAAAAGGGATTGTTATAACGCCTTGGAAGCCCTTAGAAGCCAATTCGATGGAAAATGGATCGTCGCTGGAGATTTTAATGCCATTCTAAACACAAGCAACTAGAAAGGAGGTTACGCAGCCATCTCGGTAAGTTCTTCTGATTTTAATCACTTTTGTTGTAATATGACTTTAATCGATGTGGTCCCCAAAAATGGTATCTTCACTTGGTCCAATCGACGTTCAAATTTTGGTGCCATTGCAGAAAGATTAGATTCTTTATCAGTTCGGACTGAGCTGGGAGAACTTCTAGTTCTCATCCTCAGTTCAGCTCTTCTCCGGCTCAGATCATTACCCTGTTTCTCTCTCCTTGGAACCAGAAATAAAGCTAGTTGGTTTTCCATTTAAAATGGAGTTCATGTGGTTCTTGGACCCATCCTTTGAAGAGAATCTCTCTAAATGGTGGAAGGTCAAATTCCTGGTTGCAAGCGTTTCAGTCTTCTAAAAAATTGCAACATGTAAAAGTTGAGGCCAAGACCTAGAATAAAAATCCTCTAGAAATTTGGCGGAAAAGAAAGCTGAAGTGGCAGAAGATCTCCAGGCTATTTAAGAAGTTATTCTTAGGGATGGGACTTCCGATCTCCTCCTTGAAATCGAAATATTTCATGTGGATAAGTAGAATCAGATTTTAAAAATGGAAGAGGTATTCTGGAAACAAAAATCCAGAGTAAGTTGGCTAAGGAAGGTGATAGGAATACAAAAATTTCCCATCTCTCAACAAAAATTAGAAGGAACTTTAATAGAATCGAGCACGTTACCATTACTTCAGGGAGAGACACTTTAGACATGGACGAAATAAAATCGGGAGTGGTGTTCTTCAAAAATCTTCTTAACAATGGGAGCGAATTTAATCCTGTAGCTGCGGAATTCTTTTTGCAAAACATCCCAAAACTAGTCTCAGAGGAAGAAGGCTCTGCTCTAATGAGGTCTGTTTCAGAAGAGGAAGTTAAGAATGTTGTCTTTCATTTGGAAGCTTATAAGGCCCCTGGACCTGACAACTTCCAAATAGGATTTTTTCAAAAATTATGGCACATTGTTGGCAAAGATGTATGGGAAGCAGTTGAGGAATGCAGGAAAAGAAAAGTTGTTTTGCGGCAATGGAATTATACCTTTATTGCTCTAATTCCAAAGAAGGCCTCTCTGGGCTATTTTGATGATTTCAGGCCTATTGCTCTATGCAATGCTATTTATAAGATTGTCTCCAAAGTTTTTGAAAATAGATTGAAAGGATTAATGGAAAAGTTGATTTCGGATTGCCAGAGTGGGTTTGTGAAGGGGAGAGATTCTAAATGGAATTGTCATTGTTCATGAGCCTGTCCACTCGCTCAACCGCAGTAAAAATCCTGAGATGCTCATAAAGCTCGATATGATGAAAGCCTCTGACATAATTAATTTGTCTTTTCTGGAATTGGTACTTCAAAGGTTTGGCTTTCCTGAGAACTGGATCTCTTTGATCAAATCTTGCTTCTCCTCTCCATCGCTCTCAGTTTTGATTAATGGTATCCCGATTAGGTGATTCTCGGCTTCTCACGGCCTCAAATAGGGTGACCCTCTTTCACATTTCTTATTTATTTTGGTTGTCAAAGGTTTGGGAAGAACTATTCAAAGTCAAGTTGATTCTGATAGTCTCAAGGGGCTTAGAATTTCCTCTCGGATTGAGGCTCTATCCAATCTCCTTTATGTGGATGACACTCTTCTATTAGGCGAGCCCACAATTGAGGAAGCCTCCAAATTCAAAAATATTCTTGAAGATTATGAAGCAACTTCTGGTCAAAAGGTTAGTAAAGTCAAATCAAAAATATTCTTTTTCAATGTGCCCCCCGACTCCAACAAACATTGGCTTCAATTCTTGAATTTCCTATTGCCTCATTGCCCATCTCCTACCTCGGAATGCCTCTCATTAATGGCAGAGCTGGAAAGGATCACTAGAAACATGTGGTTGAGCGTACTCAATAGAAGCTAGCCTCATGGAAGGGTAAATGGCTCTCTTCGGATAGCCATGCTCTTCTGGTCAAAACCTCTCTGCAGGCTATCCCTACATACTTCATATCTCTATTCAAAATTCCCTCTTCAACGGCAAAGGCAATTACTTCAATTCAACGCACTTTTGTTTGGAGTGGGAAGGAAAGAAAAAAAGAAGTTATGTTTGGAAGTTTGGGACAAGATCTGTCATCCTAAGAATGAAGGAGGTCTGGGCTTCAGGAACTGCATTCAATTCAATCAAGCTTTGGAAGTAAGTTCATTTGGAGGCTTTACAAGGAAAGAAATCATTTGTGGAGCAGAGTCTATGAAACAAAGTATTTTGAAGTGGCATCCCCTTCAGAAATATTCACACAGAGCTCCTTTCCTAAAGGGTCTTAGATCTGGAACTTCATTTCTTCTTGTATCTCTCTTATCCGTCCTTCAGTAAAGTGGGTGGTGGGTGATGGCTGCTGACTGAAATTCTGGGATGACGTATGGTTGAAAGATTGCCCCTGGCCAGCCTAACTACTTTGAAAATGCTTCCCTTAATGTTATTCCAAGGATGGTCGTCTGGTTTGCAATTCTTTGGAGTCTTTTCGGGATGGCCCTCCTAGATGAAAATCTCTAGATCCTCTTCCAGGCTTCTATCCTGATGCAATATTGGAGTTAGTTCGCTCTCCCCAATTATATCTGCTTCTAGCTTCTTCATCTAAGGACCACTTCATTTGGTCAGTTCCCCTTCTAGAGAATTAACTTTCGAAGAGGCTCATAATTGTCTGACAGCTCGTCCTGAATCATCCCATTTCAGATATCCAGACTAGCAAGATCTGGATAAAGGATGGTCTCCCCAAAGCTAATTTCTTTCGCTGGCTTGCAGCTTTAGGAAGGCCCCTTACTTATGATAATCTGATAAAGCACGGCTTCATCAGACCCTCTCATTGCCCCTAATGTGAAGTTGCCTCTAAGTCAGTATCTCATCTCCTGGTATATTGTTCATCTCCTCAAGAGGTTTGGTCATTTGTATGGTCTAAATGGGATCTTCTCTAGGTTTGCCCAGAAAGCATCTCCTCCTTGCTATCCCAAAAGGAGCTTTCCTTGCCTCTAAAAGCATTCAAATTAATATGGTCTCTAATTCCTGCAGTTGTTATTTGGAGCTTGTGGCAGGAAAGAAATCGAAGGATCTTTCATGAGAAGGCTCTATTAGCTGCTCAAATATGGAGTCATTCTGAGGCCTTAATATCATAATCTGTCTCAGCCTGGTGTACTGACCTCCGGATTTCCTCCCCTTTGGCCAGTTTCATTTGGGAGAGGTGGCCCCTCATTCCTTGGAAATTATCTTCCTCTCTCCCTGACAATGGTGCTCGGACTGGACTAAAATCTGATTCTTTGTGGCAATTACCACCTGTCGGTTGTGTAAATTGAACTTTGATGGAGCATCAAAAGGAAATCCTGGCCCTGCAGGAGGGTTGTTTACTTACCAATTCTCTTGGACAACCTATTTTCATGATGACTTTGGACTGTGGTTGCACCTCCAACAATTTTGCAGAAGGATTTGCCCTGCTGCAAGGGCTCAGGGAGATAGCTTCTTTCCGTTGGAGCAAGCTCTGGATAGAAGGTGATTCTAGAATTATCATTGAAGCTCTTAAATCTCGCTCCTCTAAGGCTTGGAATCTAGATCAAATTATTCAGGAGGCCCTTCAAAGATTGTCTAGATTTGAGGAAGTTTGCATTTCTCACACTCTAAGAGCGGGAACTCTTTTGCTGACCTTCTCGCTAATATGGGGTGGGATTGATGAGCAAAGAAAGGATTTTATTAAAGAAATGGACAAATAATTTCCCAAGGGCCTTACAAAAGGCCTTAATTAATGATTTAAATCATTAATAAGAATTGCATTGTCCCAAGCCTCCCACATGGGGTTGATATCCCTTGCTCGTGCGGCGAGATTGACAGCAAGGATGGGTTTTTAATGGAAATTTGTGTGAAATGAGTGGCTCCTCCACCTCCGCCTTTAAGTACTGCTGCATTCAAGACATTTGGCATATCATTTGGGAATATCAGAAAGCTCGAGTCCCGGTTACAAAGATGGAAAGCAGAGGAAGCCGAGGGAAGCAAGCAGCTAGTTCGGGGTCAAGCCTGTTTGAGGCGGTTCGGGGCTCTCGACACTCCCCCTTTCGCAAGGCTAATGCGAAAGCTTCTTTCAAAGACCGGTTAGACGGCAAGATTCAAAACCCCGCCATGCGTCAATGGCTTTCTCAAATTTGGTCAATCGCTCAAGACATTGATGATTGCGAGGTGGAGGAGATCCGTTCACATTTGCATGGGCTAATGTTGGACCCCAAGCAATCAATTGGGAGGCGAAATATTTTTGATGTGGCACAGGGGATATGTGGGGCCAATATGCTTTCAAATGCCTCGGGTAAGTTCTCTTTGCACCTGGATCACATCGAGCTGGAGCAAACAGGGGACAAGAGGGCAGCTGAGGCCAATTTCTGTTCGCGCGCCATCCTCGGGGCATTGCAAGCTTTCTAGTTGTTGCCGCCGAAGGCTATAGCTGACCACTAGGTCTCACGCTTCCTTTCAAGCAGCGGTGAATTTCCCTATGACGGCAACTCCAACGAGTCGACCAAGCTATGTCCGTGGATTCAGACGTGGTTTTCCTGGGACGAAGCAATGGCGAAGGAACGGGTGTTAGTGTTGGTAATCAATCATAATTCTCTATAATCATATAGTTTTTGTATTTTGATTATGTATACAGCTTGGCTGTTTTTTTATGTAATACGTTGGCATAATGGGCAAATTCTCATTACCACATCTTGCCACCTTTTCGCGATAACACGTATATACTTAGACCGCCAAGATGAGTGATGTTATCTTTGAAAACTTCATGTAATCTTTTTGCAAGCTAAGGCCCTTTCCCTAGGTAAAAACACTTAAATGCACCCAAACAATCGATAAAATGATAGATTTCACCTTTAGAAATTATGAAGAACCAATCATGCAATTAAATTACACAAAGACCAACAATATCCTTTGAAATACACAAAGACCAATAATATCCATTTTGATTATTTCTCTTAGTTGTACTTTTGTAAATAAATAATTTTCGAGCTGTGTATTTCCTTAATTTTCATGGTGGAAATTGTTCTAAAGTATCCCTAAAAGATTTATAAATATTGTGGATGTGTTTAAGGGTGTTATTTGGGTGAAATCTTGTTGTTTACAAGTTGTTCATAAAAACAGACTGGTGTACCATACTGATTTAATTATCAATTTGCTGGTCCAAAAATCAGATTTAACTTAGATTGGGATTTGTGTTATTTCTTTGTTTTTCAGTTTCGGTTAGAAGAATAATATCAAGTAGGGTTTATCCTCTCTTATTGTTCTCATTTATATTTAATCATTAGAGTAAATATATGTTACAAACTTTAGTTTATAATTAAATAAATAAATAAATAATATGAAATATTTTTATTTATTTAATATAAACTATAGTTTATGGTTTAATTAATTTAAAATAGGTTCCCTCACCCTGCTAATGGTGCCAGAACAATTAAAATCCCGAATAAAGGTTGGGTAAAATTGAATTTTGACAGGGGCTTCGAAAGGCAATCCAAGCCTTAATGGAAGTGGGTGTGTAATTCAAGATTCGCAAGGTCAACCGGTTTTCATGATGGCCCTGGATTGTGGCCATGCAACTAACAATGTTGTTGAAGGCTTCCAGAGAAATTGTTGATAAGCGCTGGAGCAAGATCTGGATAGAAGGCGACTCTCAAGTAATCATTGAGGCTCTCAAGTCCGCTCGGTGGGGACACGGAAGTTAAATCAGATTATTCAAGAATCCTTACATTGGTTATCCGGATTTGAGGAAATCCGCATCCCTCACATTTTATGGGCTGGGAACAATCCAGATGATCTTCTTGCCAATTTTGGGGTCGGAATGATTGAAAAGGAAGGGGCTCATTTAAAGGTATGGTGGGAGAAATTCCCAATGTCATTCCAAAGAGCCTTGATTAATGATTTAAATCATTAATCCACACTCCGATGGTCCTTCGAGCTCCCGCTCAAGCCTGCTGTCCCTCTCAAGTGTGGATTGGATATTTTAAGAGGGGGAAAATTATGAGTTTTTGCGTGGCACGGGTGGCACTCTCTCCATGTTCCCTATATCTAGTAGGGTTCTTTCGGCATTTGGCATCTCTCTTTTGTGCCAAATGGTGTGTTTTTGGTTCTCTTAACGAGTGCAAAGCAAAGGACGAAGCGGATGACAGGGTAGGCTCTCTAGCGAGACCTTCGCACCACTCGTAGGTCTCGTTCGAGATGACCGTAGCTTTCCATTTCGTGGGGATACAAAGGAAGCCTCTTTCTAAGGATGGATGGAAGATAGAATTTCGCAACCTTACTATGCGACAATGGCTATCCAGAGCTTGATCGGTCACCAGAGATTGGACATAATCAAGGAGGAATATATCCAGTCTCATTTACATGGGCTCATGCTTAGACCCCAACAATCGTGGGGCGACACAATGTCTATGATGTGGCCCAAAGAATCAATAGTGCCAATATCCTATCTAATGCTTCAGGCAATTCCTTTTACACGTGGATCATTTGGAGCAAGAGCCGACTAGTGATAGGCGAAGCGCGGAAGCAACGTTTCACTCACATGCAATTCTGAAAGCCCTACAAGCGCTGACGATCGGGCAGAAAGCATTTGTGCACCACCTGGGTTTTGAACTTTCTCCTAAAGATAATGTTATTTTCCCATGTGGGGACTCTTCTAGTGAGTCAAAGGCCAAGCTATATGTCTATTGCTTCTGATGTGTTTTTCCTTGGCGAAGCATCGATGAATTTCTTTGGAGACAACAAACTTCCATAATGATCTAAATGTTTTTAATTTTTTGTATACAGCTTGGTTGTTTTTCGTGGGAATAGGTTGGCTAAATGGGCAATTTCTCATTGCCATACTCTACCATCTTTGCATGATAATATGTATTCACTCTGACCGCCAAGATGAGTTATGCTATCTTTGGCAACTTTATTGTAATTTTTGTGGGCTAGGGCCCTTTCCCTAGGTAATATAAGCAAAAAAATAATAATTTAAAATATGTGGAGTGGTGCTTCATGGGAAGCCACACCCGGTCACTCCACTTATAATGGGCACTCGGGGCCCAATAAACTCAATTTCAATGTGGAATTGAAATCATGTAAATGTGGAGAGGAGTGGGGTGGAGAAGGGTTTATTAGACTATAAATGTTTAAGTTTCTCATATATGGAAAATACTATTTCACCGTGGTTTTTACCTCTTACGAGGTTTTCCACGTAAAACTAGTGTTAAATCTGTGTAATGTTTATTTATGTTTTACTTTATAATGTTTAATTTAACTTTGTATTATTTATTTAATTGTTTACAAATTGTTCATAAAATCAGACTGATGTTCCGTACTAATTTAATTTTCAATTTACTGGTCCAAAAATCAGATTTAATTCAAATTGGGGTTTGTGTTATTTGCTTGTTTTTGAGTTTCGATTAGAACAATGATATCAAGTAGGGTGTATCCTCTTATTTGTTTTATTTATATTTAATTATTATATTAAATATATGTTATAAACTTTAGTTTATAATTAAATAAATAAAAATATGAAATATTTTTATTTATTTAATATAAACTATAGTTTATGGTTTAATTAATTTAAAATATGTGGAGAGGTGTTTCACGGCAAGCCACACCCGGTCACTCCACTTATAATGGGCACTCAAGGCTCGGTAAAATCAATTTCAATGTGGAATTGAAATCATGTAGATGTGGAGAGGAGTGGGGTGGAGAAGGATTTACTAGACTATAAATGTTAAAGTTTCTCATCTATAGAAAATTTTATTTAACCATGGGTTTTTACCTCAAGGTGAGGGGTCTCCCACCCCCACACCGACACACAGGACCCATTGACAGTTGGTAACTCCTTTATCACAAATACTTTGGGGATCCCTGACATTACTCTAGAGTGAGCTTGGGCTGCCTATGATTCCACACTTCTCATCCATGTCATGACAGCTTCTTCACAGATTGCGAGCTCTCGGGGCTAAGAAGGTTCTATTTTCACGCCTGACTAGGTCTTCCTTCATGAAAATCTTACTAGACATAGGTTAGGGAGCTCAAACGCTCTAGGGAGCAAGTTATGGCAGCGAGAAAAGCAGGTAAATGAGCAGTTATCAAGAATCTTCGGGTTGTTATTAGGGACTCACCTCCTCCTAGTTGGGAGCCCCGACAAGGGGCTTCCAAATGACGGGCAAGGGGAGAGGTATCAGGTCAGAGGCTTATCTATCAGTTGTTGGAATGGGAATGGTTCCTTTGGTCTTCCCCTGGCCTTATGTTAGATGCTCTTGGGGCTGCCGATATCCTCTTCATCACAGAGACACACAAGAGCTTGGTTCATCCTCTCCTGGGTATTTCTAGCTTTCTTTGGCTATTAGCTTACAGATAAGAGACTCGGGGTTCAAGTGGTGTCAGGGGCTTTGGTGGGGTTGCTGTCTTTATAGGGACTCCCTCCAAAACAAGATCTTGGTGGTCGGTACCGATGAGTCTTCCAGGTAGGTATGTGGATTCGTATTAGTGGGGTTGCTCGATTCTCTAGGGATTTCTATATAGCAATTTGCTACTTTCCTCTCGGCATCTTCTCCTTACGCCATTCACAATGGCCCAGATGGTGATCCTTTCTTTGACTTATACGACAGTATTAGTCAATACTCTGCAGCTGAAGGAGGTTATCATTTTGGGTGATTTTAATGCCCATACCAGGCACTTACAGGTTCCTCTCCATGACAGATCAGAGGATACGTTCTGCACACAGAGGATCGACCCAAAGTCAATTGGTCTGCATAGGATTTCTGAGGATACAGATGGCCCTTTCACAGCTTATGGATAGTTCCTCCTCCAACTCGGGAATCACAGGGGATGGTGATCCTTAATGGGATCAAGCGCTTCGGATTCACATTTCTTCACTTGTCGCCCCCATGGTGGTGGCACCAGTGTGGTAGACTATGTCCTTGTCAGCCCGGATATCTCACCTCTTTTCTGCTCCTTCTCCGTTCCCCCATTCCCCTTGCCGACCATGCAGTCCTATCTTTCTCTCTGGTCACTAGTCCTCCCACCACCACCCCTCCTCCCCACTACCCCCTCGCATTTCCTTCCAGTTTGATAATGGGGATTACGAAACTTACTCATCTCACATCTGTGACCTTCTCCCCTCTGAGCCTCACTTCTCCAACCTGCCTAGTGCAGAGGCCAAGTATTCATGCCTATCCTCTGCCATGTGGGAGGTTGCCCTAAGATCCTTTCCTAGCTCCACCACCCATCCCTTGGCCACTAGTACTACTAAATCTTGCCCTATGAACCAATGGTATGATGTAGAGTGCAAATCCCTCCACCGTCGCCTCTGTCATGCCTTTACCCATGCCCCCCTCCTTCCCCACTCTTAAGGCAGCCTACCGGTGCCTTCTTCGCCGTAAGAAGCGATCCTTCATTTCCCACCGCAGATATATTCTTTCCACCTCCCTTAGGACTAATCCTCGGTCCTTCTGGCATATTGTCTTTCCCCGCCACTCCCCCTCCTTCACGGTGATCGATCCTATCTCCATTTTTTCCCACACCTCTACCCTTTACGATATTCCAGGGCAGCAGTCTATCCAGATTGGCATTCCGCCACCTGGTAATCCCTTCACTTACAATAATATCAAAGAGGCAATAAGGTTCTTGAACAATAGCAAGGCAGCTGATGTGGATGGTTTTCAGGCCGAGTTCTTCAAGAAAGGCTTTTGAGGCCTTTGGTAACTATTTTGAGATCTTTTCAATCAAGTGGTTCGCGTGGGTTTCCCTCCTACTTGGTCTCATCATATCATTCACCCGATCCACAAAGTTGGGTCCATTTCTGATCCGAACAATTATAGGACTATCATGGTGGGCCACTCTTTCTCCAAACTCTATGCTACGGTTCTCCACAGGTTGTTGTCCGATGTTTTGGAGCAAGAGACAACTCAGAGCAGAGGTTAGGTTGGTTTTCAACCTGGTTACCACACCATCGACCACATCTTCACCCTTCGGGCTATTATTGAGGAGCCCGTCACTGCTCTTCGAAAGTTTATTATTGTTTTGTAGACTTTCGAAAAGCTTTTAACTCCCTACCTCGAATGGCCCTCTTGCAAAGACTCAGAGACATTGGTATTTATGAGGTTCTTATTATTGCCATCATGCGTCTCTATGAGCCCGTCCTTAGTCGTATTCATACTTGCACCGCACATCAATGTCCGATTTCATCGAGAAGCACCATTGGGTCAAACAAGGTGCCCTCTCTCCCGCTCTCTTTGGCATTTACATTGATGAGTTGGAATATTTTCTTTAGGATCACATTCAAGAAGGGGATGGGCACCTTCCTCATCACGTTCGATTTCTATTCTCCTATTTCCCGATAATATTGTTTTACTCGCCTCTTCTCCTGAGGGGCTTCAGAGACAGCTTGATACACTTGCTTTATTTCGTGATCTTTAGCATTTGATCGTCAACTGGGTAAGACATCACACCTCCATTTCTTTTCAGGGGGAGGAGGTTGAAATCACTAATACATACACCTATTTGGGAGTCCAGTTCTCAGGGCCTAGATTCAGTATGAGGCATGCTCTTCAGCCAAGGGTGAATAAAGGGTATGGGTCTCTAGCCATTCTCGAGAGACAATGCTTTCGGCACCACTTTCAGGACATCTCTTCCAAGATGTCTCTTATGAACTCCCTCATCCGGCCCACTGTTCTCTATGGGTCAGTTGTCTGGGGACCCTCCCTCTTAGATACAGATTGGGCTTCTGCCGAGAGGATTCAGACTCTCCTCCTTCGCCGCTTCATCAGATGCAAGCAGACGGTTCCCCAACATATTATTTTGGCAGAGTTCGGGGCCCGACCTTTCCGTCTGGAGACCATATTTGACATATCGGCCTTTCTTCACCGTATCAGGAGGTTTGGTGATTTCTCCGATGAGCGTGACAGGTACCCGTATCTCGCTTATTGTTCCTCTGTGAGTATTGCCAGGATATGGGCCACTGTTGGTTTTTTGGGTTTCGCCGATTTTGGACTTCGCTTTTGGATTTTGATAGTATCCAGATTAATCGTCTTCCCCTTTTCAATATTCCCTGAATGCTCCAATCATCTCTTGCCCACTAAGCAAGTGTTGAATAGGTCCATCCGGGAGGATATCTACAGGTGTTATATTCAGACTACTTGGGTGAATCCTCATGGGGGTTTGCACCCTAAGATGTCCTTTTATGCAGAGCATTTTCTTGAGATCAGAGATGGACTCATCATCTGCCCTCAATATACCTTTCGTCACTAGATGCATGCCCTCCGCATATCTCTAGGGTCAATTCCCTTTGGGTTGGCTCCCATAGGCTTCGGTGCGAGACTGATCACCACATTGACCGAGATGACAGGCTTTGTAGGCTCTGTAGCCTTCAAGAGGTGGAGACCGAGACTCATTTCATCTTTCGTTGCCCCATATACTATGAGATCAGAGGACGATTTCATTGCCTCTTCAAAGGGTTCCAGACCCTCCCGGTTTTCTTCAGATATATTGACCAACGGTGTCTTGCCCTCTACATCCGTGAGTTTAACAGGATGTTTTCCAACTTGGAGACATCTTCCAAATTTTTAGCTCTCTCATTTTTTTAGGGTATGGAAATGGGGACCACTCACCACATTCCTTACCTTTGAAAATATTAAACATGTATTAGAACCCTAGACTTGTCCTTTTAATATGGCAAGTTACATTGGTAGGATCCATTTGACACTTGGCATAGGAAGGTGGACCGCTTATCATATAATTGAAATATTAAAAGCCTTTTAAATGCTTAGCTGCCTTGTAATGTGTTGGTTGGGACCGCTTTGTATGTGCTCCAACTTGGAGATTGCGTGGCATGAATTGGTTGGTCATTCCACATTATATGGTCTTTAAGACCACTTACCATTTGATATATTGTAAGTTGTTTAATAATGCGTCGTCGCTTTAACATATGGTAATATCCTTTGAAATCTCGTTTAGTGTCCCTATTGTTGCTCCTTATAGTAATAAAATTGAAATAAACTATTTTTGGGTTTTGTAGCTCTCCGCTCTACCTTCGAAACGCATAGAATTTAAATTTTTGTTTAGTGTTTTAGGAGAAATTAATGTTCTAAAAAATGTCAGAATAATTATGTGTTAGAACTATATCTTTTGGAGCCTCGATTTAAACAACTATGTTGCTCCTTACAGTAATAAAATTGAAATAAACTATTTTTGAGTTTCGTAGCTCTCCACTCTACCTTCAAAACACATATAAGAAGTTATATTTTTGTTGAGTATTTTAGGAGAAATTAAATTTTTTTAAATGTCAGAATAATTATGAGTGTTGGAACTATATCTTTTGGAGCCTCAATTTAAACAATTGTGTTGCTCCTTAAAATAATAAAATTGAAATAAATTATTTATGGGTTTCGTAGCTCTCTACTCTACCTTCGAAACACATATAAGTTGAATTTTTGTTGAGTATTTTAGGAGCAATTAATTTTATAAAATTACAGAATAATTATGAGTGTTGGAACTATATTTTAATCTTTTGGAGCCTCGATTTAAACAACTTTGTTGCTCCTTACAATATTAAAATTGAAATAAACTAGTTTTGGGGTTCGTAGCTCTCTACTCTACCTTGAAAAACATAAAAAAGTTATATTTTTGTTGAGTATTTTAGGATAAATTAATTTTGTAAAAAATTAACAGAATAATTATGAGTGTTGGAACTATATTTTAATCTTTTGGAGTCTCAATTTAAACAACTCTATTGCTCCTTACAGTATTAAAATTGAAATAAATTATTTTTGGGTTTCGTAGCTCTCTGCTCTACCTTTGTAACGCATATAAGAGGCTATAGTTTCACCATGTAGTGTAGATAAAATTAATTTTCTAAAAATGACATTTATTAACTGAAGCCTCTATTTTTCAAGTGCATACTCTATAAAATACCCCAACCTATTTATATTCTCAATAATTAAATTTGTGTCAAAGTTGGTAATTGCAAGTTCCTACGTTGTCGGGATACTGCAGTGCAGTGCGATACGCGGATACGTCAATTTTAAAAACCCTTGGGTACGATACGTCTTGGATATGTCCATACATATATATTAAAAATTAATATATATATATATATATATATATATATAATTTATGTACATCTACTAATTATACTCATTTTTTAGTCCATAAAAAACTGAAATAGTAATACAAAACTTGAATCAATGTTCAAAACATTCAATATACTTAAGACTTTACATTTTCATTGATCATGTGGCTGCCATACATATGATATACGAATATCATGTCAACATGAATATGAACAAAACTTGAAATTTGATAAATATACTAGGATCCATGTTCAAAGTTTCAAAACATACAATATACTTTAAATTTTACATTTTGTTGATCATATGGCTACCATACATATGATATAGGAATATCATGTCAACTTGAATACAAACATATCTAGAATATATCATCTAGATTTTCTTCAAAATCAAAAAATTAAAAAAACAAATTAGAAAAGTCAAAAATAAAAAAATAAATGAATTAAAACTTTTAAAAGATGTTTTTAGGGAGGGATATGCCACAGATACATGTGGGTACCTCTCGTGTACGTTCCTGTACGTGTGGACATACCTATGGTGTACCCGGAGGTATCCACACGCATCCGTATCCGTGCGGATACGTATCGGGTAGGATTCGTGGGGGCGGGGCATATCCTAGCAACATAGGCAAGTTCAGATTACAAGCCGAACACGTTATTACGGTGATATCCTTTTTTGAATGACTTGCTGGGCTTTTTAAAACTTAGAGATTTTATTGGCAACAAGATCCGTTATAATCATCGCTTCTATACTAAGCTACTTCCATTCTTGATAGTTTGCATAAAGAAATGCCTAAAATACACATGTTGTCGGAGCTACAAGTATAAATGGTCTGAAACTGCTAGTATAAATGGTCTAGAGCTGCTAGTATAAATGGTCCAGAGCTGGCAGTATATTTGGTCTAGAGCCAGCAATATATTTGGTCCGGAGTCGTCAAGTATATGTTTTTAATTAAATATCTTAAGAAGTGTACATAAGGACATTTATAATACATATTGTATACATCATTTTTTTAGGAAATAAGGATCTAAATTATGAAAAGAAGTTTATCATGTAGTCAGAATGCATGATCATCATTTTGGCATATATTTTATCCTTGTGGCATTTCTTTTTTTTTGAAAAATGTAAAAATCCATGAATATGAACATATACCTAGTCAAGGTTAATATTAATGTCAATTTATATGATTAATACAATTTTTTACTCTTTGAACCAATAGTAGGTTTTAGAGCCCAAAAACATGGAAATCAATTATTACAAAATTTAGAGTTATCTCTTTATTTCTCTAAATTCTTTATAAAAATTGAAGATAATCAATTTATTTTCAATGTTGTATATATATTGAGATGAATGATCTATGATTGTTTCATCATTTTTTAGGCATGATTATTTTTTAAGATAAACATTCTATTGTTGCATATCAGTCACAATATGGTGCTAATTTTACTTAAAATATTCAATATGATGGATTATAATCCTATCGAAATTGATTATAATCCTATTGAAATTGGTTGTAAACTTGATCCTAAACCTGCATGTGACAAAGTTGACCCTACTTTTTATATGCAACTTGGAGGTAGTTTAATCTATCTAACAATCACTAGATCTGATATGCAGTAGATTCATGCAAGAACCATATCAGGATCATTGGAAGTTAGAAAAAAGAATATTAAGATATATTAAAGGAACAATTAATTTTGGTTTACATTACACTTCTTCTGATAATGCTTGTTTATATGGATATTGTGATTCTGACCATGTGGGTAATATAATAAATAAAAAGTCTACAATTGGATGTCCTCAAGTTTAGTAGTGTAAGTGTCATTACTTGGAATAGCAAGAAGCAACCCAAACTCTCCATCCCTTACACCGAGGCAAAATATAGAAGTGCAATAGAAGCAACAAAAGAAACCATGTGGCTAAAGCAATTGTTGGAAGAAATTTACATAGAAGTTAAAAGTAGATCTATCTAACAATCACTAGATCGATATACAATAAATTCGTGCTAGAACCGTATCGGGATCATTGAAAGTTAGAAAAAAGAATATTAAGATATATTAAAGGAACAATTAATTTTGGTTTACATTACACTTCTTTTGATAATGTTTGTTTATATGGATATTGTGATTCTAACCATGTGGGTAATATAATAAATAAAAAGTCTACAATTGGATGTCCTCAAGTTTAGTAGTGTAAGTGTCATTACTTGGAATAGCAAGAAGCAACCAAAAGTCTCCATCTCTTCTACCGAGGCAAAATATAAAAGTGCAATAGAAGCAACAAAAGAAACCATGTGGCTAAAGCAATTGTTGGAAGAAATTTACATAGAAGTTAAAAGTAGTACTCTTTTGTGTGATAGTCAGAGTTGTATTGCTCTAGCTAATAATTCAATTCAGCATCAGAGAACAAAGCATATAGAGATACATATGCATTTCATCCGAGAGAAGGTGCTCTGCGGTGATATAGATCTCAAATTCTATCCTATTGAAGATTATGTAGAGATATATTCACAAAGTCATTGTGTGTTGTGAAGTTCTACAAGTTTCATGTAATGCTTGGCCTTTCAGAGTTGCCATTGAGGGGGAGTGTGCATGACAATGCCACCTCCTAACTATCAGCCATGTGTTTTCTTCTTCACCTCTATACTTTTGCTCCAATTAAAGCATTGTAAAATATCTTTTTATGATTTTAGTAAACTTATCACTCTAAGCTTACTGTGTAGCTTAGTAATAAAGCATCATTTTGTAAATGAGGTTCTTGCTTTATAAAAGGCCCCTAAGGTGTTTATATAGATTTTCCATATAAGAAACCGTGAAATGTAATCTCACAAATCATGCTTAGCCTAAATCATTACTTATGATTTATGGATTCTAAATCCTTTTGTACAAAAAGGCAAGTTTGGCATGATGGAGTATAAATGCTTCAAAAGTGGTATGCGAGCCTAAACCCTCACCTTGATTTAAAGATTGTAAATCCTATTGTATAAACAAGTAATGTTGGCATATAAACCCCGTTTAATATCAAGGGGAGATGTTAGAACAATAATATCAAGTAGGGTTTATCCCCCTCTATTGTTTTTATTTATATTTAAGCATTGGATTAAATATATGTTATAAACTTTAGTTTATAATTAAATAAATAAGAATATTAAATATTTTTATTTATTTAATATGAACTATAATTTATGGTTTAATTAATTTAAAATGTTTAGGAGTATTTCACGGGAAGTCACACCTAGTCACTCCACTTATAATGGGCACTCGGGGACTAGTAAAATCAAATTCAATGTAATTGAAATCATGTAAATGTGGAGAGGAGTGGGGTGGAGAAGCGTTTATTGGACTATAAATGTTAAAGTTTCTCATATATGGAAAATACTATTTCATGTGATTTTTACCTCTTACGAGGTTTTCCACATAAAACCAATGTTAAAAATGTGTAATGTTTATTCGTGTTGTTTATATTATGTTTTACTATAGAATGTTTAATTTAACTTTGTATTATTTATTTAATTCAGACCTCGGCATGATTCAGCCCTAGAAAGGGACATTACATTACATGATTGTCTACTCAAGGAATTTAGCCCCCAAAGCATCCCCCTATGCCATTTGGACACTTTTAGAAGTCCTTTCCTTCTCAAGCTCATAACTTTTGAATAAATATGCCTAGGAGGTTGATTGTTTCTACACATTGCATATTTTATCAAGATCTACACAACAATAGGATCACTTTCACTTAATTCCTTTATCACGATTGATTGCCACAATTTTTAGAAGCCGGAATATATAAAAATCAAATTTTATTGCAGCTAAAAAAACTCAGAAATGAGATCTGAAATCTGATTATAAAACTGCCCGAAAACCCTCAAAAACCACTTAGAAAATTATAAAATTGATGCGCTTTGTTTTATAAAATATGGAGAACTTAGCCAATAAATTTCATATGAAAATACCTCCGAAATAATGCCCAAACAACTCCAACGCAAGTCGAACCAATAGAATGAAAATTGCTGCCATTTTTATTCATCAAAATACTTCGAAAACACTGTTGGAAATCATTCACAATGGGAATTTACAAATGCTCACAAATCTTATTACAACCAATGGGAAATGTCCTTGGAATTTTTAATGCAAAAGTTGAAGCTTCATGCAAGAGAAAATGTCACAAAATATTTTGGATGATCTACAAGCAAGTCAACCTCTCCTTATATAGGAAAAAGACCCAAAACAACCTTTTTCTCCACCAATCAGCATTCATGATTCTCCCTATGCATTCATTTAATATTTTCCCATATTAAATGTTTTTCCTAACAACATTTCCCTCCTAGTGCAAGTCGCATTTCTCTAGGGAGAATACATAAATTAATTATATTTTTATCCTTCCTAAGCTTCATTACTCCTCTTTGGCCCAAGTCGCCATTATCCTATCTAGGAAGAATAAAATATAATAAATCTCTTTACAATGATATTTGCCCCTCAAGGAAAATCGTATTTACCATAGGGATTATCATTTATTTTTATTAAGCCAAATAAATTAATATAAGTGCTTTAATTATTTTATTTTATTTTTTATAGCACTTTATAATAATTTATTGTGACTTAAGTCACCCTTATATTTTTCCTTTGGCCATCGGGTTGACAAAATAGGCCAAAGGTCTTCGATAGGAAAGGGGACATCACATTAAACAACTTTTTTCCAAAATTTCCAGTTTTACCATAATTGTTATTCAATTTCCAATTTTGGAAATTGAAGGAGCCACGTCTTTTGATCCATCCATTGGATTGACTTCTTGTATTTTTGAAAGTGCATGTATTTCATGCTCTTCGCAGCTATAGCTTCAGATTTATTCCATTTTGTATAAGGATTGTAGTTTTCAACAATTTTGCATATTTACAACACTAAATAAATCTAGAATGCACTATTTATAAAGTATCAAATATTTCTATCTGGGGATCACTTTTGCATCAATTGATGTGTAATATATATTCAGTGCGACTATTTCATCATGGCTTTTGTGCCAAAATTATATCGGGGCAAATATTATAAGAATTGTGCAACCAAAATCAATTAAAAGGTTTCTCATCTTTTAGGTGTGTTGTAATTTGAGGTTATTTACAAGAAATTTTTGCCTTGTATCATTGTAATGCCTTTGTGCCAACACCTCCACACCCTCATGAAAGCCAATAATAACTTGCAATCGGAAAATGACATGTTATTCTCTGCGAGAATGTGTACTTTAGGTGGATATGGATCAATTTGTTGAAGGGGCTAGGAAACTTAAGAAGCAGACATCCATATTTCTCCCTCATTTCCGGAAAAAAATACCTTATTCACTCACTACAAAACATAGTTACACGCTTGGAACGTAAGATTGACACTATGGACACCCCTTCCATTGAGAATAGTCCATCATGTGACACATTCTTTGTTCTTGAATCTAATACGCATCCTCTTGATGCGCTTTTAGACCGTGATCTACCAAATAATGGATTGACTTTTGTATTTGATACCCCTATTGTTGCACCTATTGCAACAAATACTTTAGATCCACTCACATATTGAAATGTCCCTCTTTCGGAAAAACCTTTTGGAAGACTCTTGGCCTATTTTGCCAACCCGTCGCCAAGGAGATCTACAAGGGTGGACTTAAGTTATTTTTTAAATTATTATAATGTAAAATTGTAAAAATATATATATCCGACACTTATAATAATTTATATGACTTAATAAAATAATAATTTATATGACTTAATAAAATATTTAACAAGACCAATTTAATTTTTATTCATTCTAGGGACATTGTGACTTGCCTTAGAGGGTAAATGGAGATTTTACAAAGAATTAAATTAAATTGTAATTTTTGTGTCCTCTCTAGGAGAATTGCGACTTGGGTTGGGTAGTTGTTAACATGCTCCTTGCATTGAAATCGAATCAACTTCTAATTGGGTGTGTGGGAGGTAATGTTTAGGCCTCATACTTAATATATTGGAGGGGGTTGAATTGTTTGGGTATCCATTATCACTCTCAAATTTTGCTACTTCGGCTTTGAGCTTAAGTATCCTTACTAAGATTTTCTGAGGACGAAAAGCCTCAAGGAAATCAAGTGAAAGAAGAAAAGCTCTTCCTATTTTGTGGAGTTGTAAACCTAGAGTTAAATCTGATTTATAGATCATTATTTTTGCAGCTGGATCAACCCAGTTTTGGGTGTATTCTCAATTCATCAAGGGCTGGAAAATTATAAGTTTGTAAGGAGCTATTGCAAGGTTATTTCCATTATTACAATATTTTCCAGCATTTTTAGTAAGGGTTTCAGACCTATTTCTCACTGCTGCAAGTACAGGTCAGATCTGAAAATTATTTATCAATAGAAGTCTGATTTTGTGGTGTGTTTGTGGTGAATTTTCTCTCCATCCTAGTCGCTATTTTCAGAATAAAACAGATCTACAGTAGTTGTTTCACTTTATGTGACATTTCAGCTAGGATTTCATTGAAAATTGCAATCAGTTATTGGTGGGGACATTACAATGGTATCAGAGCAAGTGTCCCTCCCATCACGTGCGAGAAATCTTCATATTTCAGATCTGAATGCAATCAGCAAAAGATCACATAGTATATCATAGAAGGAACACTCCTAGAAATGGCACAATGGAAGGACATGATCGAGAGGGCTCTTCCCGATGATACCCTCGGTTACATGAACGAAGCCATCACAAGAGTTCAGAGAGAATTGCAGCAATCATTGAGGGATAATCAAAGGGAAATGTGTGAAGCATTTACTAGCTCGATTCGTTATTTGGCTATGGCTCTTCAAGGGAGCGTTGTAGCTAACAATCATGCAACAAACAATGTTGGGGAAGGAAGCTCAATTGGTCCAACCAGGAATACTTCCACCGCTTCACATCTTGCCTTCAAGGCTAAATTTCTCCAAAGAGAAGAACCAGTTGAAGAAGTGGCTCAAAGTGATGTGGATGATGTTGACGCCTAGTGTGATGAATACATGCAACTCAGCCCTAAGGTAAGGGACATGCTACCTTTCGGGACTTTTGCCGGTTAAAGAACAATAAGTGTGCAAGGAGGAATAAGAGAGCTCATCAGAAGCACCAAGGAGAGACATCCAAAGAAAGGTTAGGAAAGGTAACCCTTCCTTCATTTGATGGTACTGAAAAATGTTTTGTTAGAGCTTGGTTGCAAAAGTTGATACATATCTCTCTCTAAATCCTATGTATGAAGAGGAAGCCCTCAAATTTGCAACTCGCATTTAGAGGGAATAGCACATGAGTGGTGGTACCATAGGTTGATTACCCAAAGTCACGATTCCATTACTACGATGGGAGAATTCACTTCATGTTTGATTGAAAGGTTTGATAAGACAGATCCGGATATGTACTTAAGGAGCTAGCACAATTCAAGTAAATAAGGTCACTAGAGAAATATATTTCTGAGTTTGAAAGAATTTTAATGATGGTACCGGATATTAGCGAAAAAGGTTAGTATTGTTGTTTATGGAAGGTTTAGAAGAGCAACTTAAAGGTCTTGTGAAAGCATTTAGCCCTTCCTCTTTACAAGGTGCCATTAGAAAAGCATTTGACTAAAAAAACAATACCAAAGGGTAAAAATCTGCGGCAAAAATCAGTAGCGTTTGGGCAGCCAAAGTGTGTGTATGGGCAGCCAAGGTCCTCTTCATCAAGTGGGCAAAAGACACCAAACTATGGGCAGCAAGGTAAGTCATTTCAAAATAAATCAGATGTTAAAGATTGGAATAAAAACAACAAGGAAATAGAGTCAAGGAATGAACTTAGAAGAAAGAAGTTATGTTTTCATTGTAGAGATCCTTGGACTCCTAATCATCATCGTCTTCCAAAAAGGGCAGCCCAATATATTGAGATTATTTTAGATGATGAAGAAGAAGGAGCTGATCATGACGAAGAAGAAGAGCAAACAAAAGAGAAAAAAGAACTCGAGGATGGAACATTGGCCACCTTATCCGGAGCACCAAGGTATCATGCTTTCCGTATTAAAGGTGTTCTTCATGGGCAAAGAATCATAGCCTTGATTGATAGTGGAGCTACTCACAATTTCATTGATGAGGGCTTAGTGACAAGAATGGGGTTGAAAGTAGAAGATTTTCAAGGATTCAATGTGACCGTTGTGGATGGATACACTCTTGCATGCTCAAAGAAAATTCCTCAACTTGAAATCACATTAGGAAGACACAAGGTATGTGATGATTTTTATGTCATTGGAATTGGTGAAACTGATGTTGTCTTGGGTGTTCAATGGCTGCAATTTTTGGGTGAGTTCACTTAAAACTATCAAACCATGGAGCTGAAATTTAAGTCCCAAGGCAAGGAAATAACATTGCAAGGCTTGAGAAGCGGAGTTCCTCAAGTGCTGACCGCCAAACGCATGGAAAGATCTTTCACTAGAGGGCAGGTTGCATGGGGTGCACATTGTGTGGTAAGTGTTAATTCTTATTTTTCATCGAGTCATCATATCATGTGGATATTCAATCTATTTTGGATAGACATAGCAAAGTTTTTTAAGATTTACCTCACAAGTTGCCCCGGATAGAGGATTTCAGCATATTATAGAGTTGGAACCCGGTTTGACTCGGCTATATCATCTCCTACTAGCACCCAAGCACTTTCAAGGAAGAAATAGAAAAGGTGATTAAGGAATTGTTGGAAATGGGTCACATAAGACCAAGTTCTAGCCCATTTGCTTCTTCAGTTGTGTTGGTAAAAAAGAAAGATGGGACCATGAGAATGTGTGTGGACTACAGGTTGTTGAATAAGAAGACTATTAAAAACAGGTACCCAATACCAAGGATTGATGAGTTGCATGGGGTTGTTTTCTTCTCAAAAATTGATCTAAGATCCGGCTACCACCAAATCAAGGTAAGAGATGAAGATGTGCATAAGACAGCTTTTAGGTGTCACTTTGGTCATTTTGAATTTTTAGTGATGCCATTTGGATTGACCAATGCTCCTGCTACTTTCCAATCATGTATGAATCACATTTTTAGAGAGCATTTGAGAAAAATTGTCTTGGTATTTTTTGATGACATTTTGGTGTATAGCAAATCATGGGAAGAGCATTTGAAACATTTGGATATGGTTCTATGCATTTTGGAAAAGCAGTCACTCTTTGCAGAATTATCCAAATGTGAGTTTGGCATGGATAGGTTGACCAAGTATGATCATTTTTTTCCTCTTCCCACCAAGTTTGATGGACCCTTAGTGGCTGGAATATTTTTAAGGAAGTTTTTAGACTTCATGGGCTACCTAAAAATATTGTGAGTGATAGGGACAGCAGATTCTTAAGTTCCTTTTGGCAAGAGCTCTTTCATCTTGCAGGCACGGAACTTACTCCAAGCACAAGTTACCATCCACAAACGGATGGGCAAACAGAGATTGTAAACAAATGGATAGAAGTGTATTTGAGATGCTTTGTTATAGGGCAACAATCAACATGGATTAAGAGGCTCTATTTGGGAGAATTTTGCTATAACACTTCATATCACGTGTCCATTGGTATGTCCCCATTTAAGGCACTTTATGGTTATGATGCATTCACATTTATTAATGTTATTCTTCCAGATAGTAGAGTGTCAGGTGCTAAGGATTTGATACAATAAAATCAAGATATCATGAAAGCACTCGAGGATAATCTTGAACATGCCCAAAATCAGCAAAAATTATATGCAGATCAGCAAAGAATAGAGAGGTCTTTTGAGGTAGGAGACATGGTTTTCCTAAGGCTACAACCTTATAGACAATCTTCCCTTAAAGGGAAGGGTTCGGAAAAGTTAAAACCAAGGTTGTATGGCCCTTACGAGGTCATACCAATGGTGGGAAAGGTGGTATATGAGCTTGAACTTCCAGCTGAAAGTAAAATACATAATGTGTTTTATGTATCTAGCTTGAAAAAAGCATTGGGGCAGCATATTGTTCCCTCCTTAGAGCTTCCTCCTCTTGATGATAAATTCAAACTTGTATTGCAACCGGAAGCCATCTTAGAGGTATGTGAAAAAGGTTTAGGAATAGAGTCATTCGGGAATATTTGATTTAATGGAAAGGGCTACCTATTGAGGATGCTACGTGGGAAGGTGCAGAAAATCTTGGAGCATCCAAATCTACAATTGCTTGTGGGCAAGCAATTAGAGGAAGGGAGGACTGAAATGTCCCTCTTTCCAGAATAACCTCTTAGAAGACCCTTGGCCTATTTTGTCTACCCGACGGCTAAGGGACATCTACAAGGGTAGACTTAAGTCATCTATAAATTATTATAAAGTGTCATTATAAAATATACATGTCTAGCACTTATAATGATTTATACGACTTAATAAAATATTCTAACTTGGCCAATGTAAAATTTTATTCATTCTAGGGATATTGGTGACTTGCCTTAGAGGGTACATGGGGGTTTTAGAAAGAATAAAATTAAATTGTAATTTTTGTATCCTCTCTAGGAGAATCGCAACTTGGGTTGGATAGTTTTAGCATGCTCCTTGCATTGAAATCACACCAACTTCTGATTGGGTGTCTTGGAGGTAATTTTTTGGCCTCATCCTTAATATATTGGAGGGGGTCGAATTCTTTGGGTATCCATTATCACTCTCTAATTTTGCTACTTCGGCTTTGAGCTTAAGTATCACTACTGAGATTTTCTGAGGACGAAAAGCCTCAAGGACATCAAGTGAAAGAAGAAAAACTCTTCCTATTTTGTGGAGTTGTAAACCCAGAGTTAAATCTGATTTATAGATCATTATTTTTGCAGCTGGATTGACCCAGTTTTGGGTGTATTCTCAATTCATCAAGGGCTGGAAAATTATAATTTTGTGAGGAGCTATTGCAAGGTTATTTCCAGATATTATTACAATATTTTCCAGCATTTTTAGAAAGGGTTTCAGATCTATTTCTCACTGCTGCAACTTGCAAGTACAGGTCAGATCTGAAAATTATTTATCAATAGAAGTCTGATTTTTACTTCAGTTATTGGTGTTCTCTATTGCCAAATATTTATAAAAATTATATCTCCTAGAAAAATCAGAAAATATCGATTTTGTGGTGTGTTTTGTGGTGAATTTTCTATCCATCCTAGTCGCCATTTTCAGAATAAACCAGATCTGCAGTAGTTGTTTCAGTTTATGGGACATTTCAGCTAGGGTTTTATTCAAGATTGCAATCAGTTATTGGTGGGGACGTTACACATATCTACTTGGCTCATTTTAGAAGCAGGCCATTGGTTTTGGCTCCCATATACTCCATTATGTTGTTGCTTGCACAACATGCCCTAATTTCTTGCTAAGAAATCACATGAAACCCCTTTTCAAAATAAAACAGATCTGCAGTAGTCATTTCAGTTTATGTGACATTTCAGCTAGGGATTCATTGAAGATTGCAATCAGTTATTGGTGGGGACATTACACATATCTACTTGGCTCATTTTAGAAGCAGACCATTGGTTTTGGCTCCCATATACTCCTTTATGTTGTTGCTTGCACAACACGCCCTAATTTCTTGCTAAGAAATCATGAAACCGCTTTTGTTTTCTTTTGTGAAGTTTGATTATGTTTTCAGATTGCAGTTTGTAAAGTATTTTGGGTGTGCAATATAATTTCTAATTTTGGTCGGTAACAATTTTCAAACCTTTATTTGCACACTCAAACGAATTCCAATTACTTGAAATTTCGTGTGATGGCAGCCAAATGTAAGGAGAATGCAATGAGGAAAATACTCGCAAGTAATCCTTTACATACAAGAAATGCGCAGCCCTGAAAAACAGATTTTATGAAGTTTCACTAGTCTTTCCCAGTTTTCAAAATTGACCATAAAGTACTTTTTAAACCAGCATTTGCATAGTCAAACAAGGTCCAATTCGCATGAAATTTTACATGATGATAGCCAAATGTGAGGAAAATAAATGGTAATAAAAGTTGCAAGAAATATCTTCCCATGCAAGCTATTCGCAACAATCAAAACTAGCTTCTGCACAGGTTTTTCCCTACTCATTTTTGAGTCTTTTTCAAATTTCAATTTAAACTAGTGAGCATTTTTGTTATGATGTTTACTAGTTAAATTAGGTCCAATAAGGCTAAAATTTTGTATGGTGGTAACTTGAAGATATGAGAATGTTGTGCAATCATTTTTGTAGCTATTTGTTTTGTTAATAAAAAACACGACCATGTAAAATAACCTTTTCAGGAGAATTTGTCACTTAGCCAATCTTTGATCAAAACTCTTAAAAGCTTGTACATAAGGTTAAATTGATTATTTGTGAAATCTAGAAATACCCTTTTGAGATCCTTTTTGAGAGTTTTCCATCAACATATAACAGTCAAGGTATTGAAGGATATTTAGCTTGTACAGCATTTATTTTTGTGTCACTTGTGTGTTGAAATATAGGCTTGATTGTTACAGGCCGACAAGTGCTATTTTAGCCGGCAGACTTTTACCCTATATTTAACTAATGTTTACTCGATTTTGGGCCGACCAGAAAATAGGTTGGGCCAGCTTGTGAATAGTGTGGGCCAACCGCGAATAAGTTTTGTGTGTACCACCTAGCCAATAAAGTTTGTTTGGGCCAACAAACCGAGTTATTTTACACGTTGTTTACATATATGCACAAGCCGACCAACGAAGAGGTAATGAATGAGCCAACTAGAAAATAGTTGACTTTTTTAGCCATATCTTTTGATTTGTGGCTTTGTTTCTAGCGTTGTTTGATGCACTAGAAAGGTAGTTAAGAAAGCTTCACAATGATATAGGTTCTAGTTAGAGCTATTATGAGTATGAAAATGGTTAATAATTGAAATTCAAGGATTTGTTGCTTTAATTATAATGTATTTTGTTTTTAATGTCAAACACTCTTATCAAGAAAATTTGATGCTTTGTTTCTCATTTTTTCAGGCTTTTACGGAGAATACTCTAGTTCGAGGCAAGGCTTGTTATCAACATTTTATGGAACTATGGCCTGTACATTGTAAGTATGTAAAAGAGGCAAATGAGGATTAAATATTGCATAGAGGAATTTGCCCCTTTATTGGGCATTCACAATTAGAATTTTTATTGTTCCTAGCAACTCCTCACTACACAAAGCTAATTTGAGCTTGTCATAAATAGATTGGGCACCTAATTGCCTTGGGATTATATGGTTGCACATTGAATATGAACCTTTGGGTTCAGAATTTACATTTAATGTTTGAAACCACTATTGTTGGGTGAAGAATTTGCTACCTTATGTGCTATGTCCCTTTTTGGAAGCTGATTTATGAAGACCTTAACCCATTCTTCTTCGCGTGGGTCTAAGGAGGAGAGCAAGGGGAAGATTTGACTTACATTTTTATTGTTGTTCAAGAAGTTGTTTTCATTTATTATCATGTATCATGTTGAGAAGTTTAGCCCTCCAATAGAGGAACTTAAATAGTTAGGTAATAAAGGTATTATGAGCATGTAGGCTCCAAATACCATTTGAATAATTAAAAGCACTTACCTTAAGGGGTCGGCCATCACTTTTATGTTATTAAGCCCTCCTTGTGGCTATTTAAGGAGGTCGTTTGGGCATTATTGATTCATGCTTTTGGTGATTATTCATATTTTGGTGAAAGTTGGCTAGTGTAGCCCTTTACTCTCTCTCAAGGACAAAACCCCTTGGGTTGAGGACCTCATCCAAGGACGAAAACCCTTGGTTGAGAACTTGTGAAGGACGAAAACCCTTCATGAGGTTTTGTGTGTGCAAGTTGATTTGAAAAGCAATAAAGTATCATTTTCTTGCATGATTGGTCTCTTTGGTGCAATAATATAATTGTTTGGAGTGGTAATTTGGTATGTGTGATGTTAATTTGGCAAATCTGAAATTACTCTCTTGTTCTCTATATTTTCTAAGGCCAAGATCTCAAATTTGGTGAATTTTGGATTCTATTTTTCCAAGCTCGATGATGTTCACTGGTTAGGGTTCTACAATTAATTATTTTCACACTCAATTCTGACTTTTAACAGCTGAATGTGTTTGCTAAGGGTTTACTACTAACTTTGGCATAAGGTTTGAAGGACTTTTGCAAGGTTTGACCCATCCTCAAGGGTTTAATATCTATAAAAGATCAGCAATACTACTTTGTAATGGTTGGAAACCATACTTTTGAATACATTTTTTAGTTTTCTTTGTTAATTTTCTCTTAGTTTCATTGGTTTTCAAACATGAGTAATAATGTTGTGATCATATTTCTACAATACAACCGAGTATGTTGAATCTTATCAAGTACTTAATAAATATCTTGAAAATTGAATGTTGTGAAGATTGTTGGTCATAATCTAACCATGTAATGGTTATTTGGTTCATTTTCTTCTTGGTTGTTTTACCCTTGGGCATCCTAACCATCTTGTGCTTCTAGTTGTGTGTGTATTGGTCTAGTAGGAGATTGATTTTATGGTATTTATGTACTCAACCAAATTGGATTTGTCATCGTCGCATTTCTCTTTTTCCTTACCCTATTTTTTTGCTATTTTTTATGAAATCTGTTAGGTTAGAATTAGAATTAGGAGATAAACTTGTAATCTTATTTTTGCAAACCTAAATTTCTTTCTTATGATTGCAAGTGTTATTTATTTTGGATTTCAAATATGAAAACAATTAATTTATGCAATGAAATGATGATTGAATCAAGTGTAATTATCTATTAAATCTGAATTGCCTAATGTTTGTGCAATTTACATAAGGCTTCATCTTGTTTTCACTAAAGTTTTACCATATGCCCCTTGATTGAAATAGTAAACATGTCAGCCACTAGGTTATTCCAGCATACCAAGACCTGGTGACATAGACTTTGGGGAGATTTTTGTCTCCTTTTACGAGAGGTAGGGGAAATTCACACCCTTTCTGAGTTAGAATGTCAAACAACACATCAACCCATTCCATGGGTCAATCAATGCAGAGGTATTGGTAAACACTTACAAGACATTGTTTCCCCATGCAGCTTGTTCACTAGATGGTTTGCCATGACATTGGCTTTGGATCATGTTTATCCATTAGGACTGTTAGCATATGGATTTACACACATGCAAATGACATGCAACAATGAGGGAACGAAGTCCCTCCTCAATGAAGGTAAAGTTGTCTTTATTGAAAACCAAAACTATATTTACACTTGTACATTCAAAATTGTATGTGGGGGTGTTTTGGAACATCAATGGAAAGAAAAGTGAATGAGGGAGATGGAATGGAATGAAGGAAAGGAATGGAAAGGAATGAATGGAAGGAACATGCAAGAGTTAGGTAAAAGCAAAGCCTAATATTGCATGGAGAAGAACAATAAATAACTAACACAAATAAAACGGAGTTTGCATCAATTAAACGAGAATGAGTAAAAGGGAACACACATGAGCAAGTAGATAATCAAAGCTTGATCACTGTGAACTAGAACAACATATTAGTAGCGTTGACAATAAGATCCAAGACAATATTTGCATGCAAGATTCAAACACTAACATCTAATGAACATAAGAACATCAAATGCTATAAGAGACAATGAATGGGACACAAAGTTCATATTTCATTAACTCCAAAATGTCTTCTCAAAAGAACACAAAGTTTCTTTCTTTGAAGTAAAGCTTGCATACAAAAGTATTTTCTTCTCCTCTCTCAAAGTCACCTTTACAAATGAGCCCCTGACTTCCTTTTATAACCCAAAAGTTGGTTACAAGGTAGTTAGGGTTTACATGAACATTAAATAGGGCACTTAAATGACTTTGACTTTTTCAACCAACTTTATTAAAAGCAACTAAAAATAGAAATCTCTTAAGTTTTCTCAAAAGTGAATTCAACAATAACATCATTTAAAATACCACTTTCAAAACATTCGACAAAACCAGTGCCTTATCCATTGGAGTGGGGTCCGCCTATCTCAATTGTATGAGAAATGGACTCTCCCACCCATGAGAAAATATAGGAAATCACCCTACCATGTTGTTGGCAAAACAAGGATCTTGATTCTTTGCCAATTCAAAAGATTTGAGCTTTTGCAATGTCTGGTGCATCTTCTCTTCCTCCGGAAAACAACTCGGGAGAAGACCAGCCTCACAAAGTACCTGCATTTCAAGAATCTTACCTGGTATGGTATGCAGGTCTGCAACTTTAGATTGGATCTCTTCGCAAAGGTGTTTGATTCTGAAACATTGATCCATAGAAGAAGTGGAAAAAACATCAACAAGAGTATACATTTCATGTATCAATTTTGTAAACTACTCCACCAGATGTTGTATTGAATTCCTTTGGTTGTGTTCGTTGATGAAGGTACAAGGAATCTCTTCGATGAAGACTTGAATGGAAGAGAGTGCGGTATAGGCTTCATTGCACAAATTGTCAAACTGAATTACTAAGTCTTCCAGAATCATTTTCTGGACTTAGCATGATTTAACCATAGAATTTGTGTCATGCGATGATCAAACTCAAGTATTCCCTCTGAGGCTAAGAATGTAGATTCCATGCAAGCAAGATCCTGAAGACTTGGAAAAATCTGATCCAGTGTTATTAATTTTGTAATGAGGCATTCCTTGAATGGAAACATTGAATCAAGGTAGGCATAAATATTCTCAAATATTTTTATCACCTCATCAATTGTTCTCAACCCACCACTTTCTATCTCAAAACCCATGACCTTAGAGTGTGCCCTAGAGTGATCACATCCTTTGATTGATTGAGAATTTCTTGATCCGGGATGGCCACCATCTCTGGAACAGGAAAAGAAGACGCAATTGGGTTGATCAAATGTTGAACATATGAAATCAACTGATTCTTTTCTTCCTTGAGTTGGGAAATTTGAGATTTGTATCTCTCCAACCTTTTAAGCACACTATTCATTGAATCCTTTGCCATAGCAACATCACTTTCAAAAGTGGTCTTTCCAAGGGCTATCTTGGATACTTCATAGTCAGTGATTGTCATGTCCCCACAATCCTTTTCAGTAGTAGGAACTGCAATTTCTACAAATTTATCTCCGTTATCATCAATCACTACTCTGGAGAAGACCTTAGGCTTTTTGGGCACAACTTTGTTAGAAAGGGCAAAAAGAGATTCCAAATCAATGTTGGCCACTTTGACCAATCTCTTCTCTTTTTTATTTCAGAGTCAACCCAGGTCGGTGTTTCATTCATTAATTTGACACAAAAAGTCGAGAACTGGAAGAAATATCCTCTTTGCCTTTCTCATGACTAAAACCAGTAGGCAGTTGTTTTGTGGCCTCAATCCTTGGTGAAGTAGCATCTGCAACACATTCTTGATTATCCTCATGTTCTTGTGAAATACCCTTATCACCTGGATGCTCGAAAGAATTAGATATATGTACCACTGGGATTTGCTTGGACTCTGGTGTATGACATTGATGATTTGGATCTTTGGTGGGCCTATTGGAACTCTCAGTGATGTGAATAGATGAGTTTGGGGTAGAAATACCCGAAACACGTTCTTTTCCTTCCCAAAGATGCACACTTTTTACCGATCCTTGAGACATTGCTTCTTTATTAGAGACAGGTTTGGGTAACCACCGACTTTGCCTCTGAGATGCGTGTGATGATGTCGGTGGGGACTGGTGTGAAGAAGTTTGCACCACCTTTTTCTGTGTAAATCCTCCTCTCGTTGGCAGTTTCTGTATTTCAGACATATGTGCTTGAAATGGGAGAGGATTGGCTATTTGATTCTCATACCACATCATAGTCCTTTTAACACAGGTTGATTCATGACATCTAGAGAAGTTTCATCTCCTTTACTCCAATCAATACCAGGGAGTGGAGTGAAAACTATCTGATCATAGGCAGGATCCATAAGATCAATCCCATTATCAACAAGGGTCAAAGGAGGATCCCTCAATCTGTAATTTGCTATCTAAGCCAGTGTGAGACAAGAAAATTGTCGTCTTACCTCCCTGTCATCCGCACATTCTGCCCAATAGTCTTCTATGTTTGCCTTGTGCCTATATCTTGCTCCTAGGGCTTTTTCCATGGATCCTTTAATATCAAATTGAGCCCTACTTGTGAAAGAATGTATAGTCATGAGGGAAAATTCTTTTCCATGAGTTCTTGCACTGTGGGAATTTGGACATTTGTATTCCCAATCTGAATCAGAAAATGAATGCCTCCTTTACATTTATCCACCAAGTAGGAAATGGATTTTGAAAAGATGACGTGAAAGTTCCATCAATGCCATTTTGTCACTGACATATTTAGGAAGTTTGTAAGGAGCTCCCACAAATCCATCAACTCGTATATAGGAGTAAGAGGGAAACTGGATAAACCAAGTTCCCCATTGTTTTATCACGGCCTTGGCATCTTCTAAAAATCTTTCCTCTGGGTTTCTCCTTAGTGACCGGATTATATAGAAAAGGAAAGCATCGTTTACCCTCCGGAAATGGTGAGAACCGTTCTTGAACTCCAGCTGTGGGTAAAAGTGAAAAACACTATTCTTGTCAGGACCCATTGTACCTCTAGTTGTTAGCCCTGAAAATATCCTCCTTCTTGCTACAAGATAAATCAAATATGAGGTCATGTAAAAATGACATGTCATCCTTACCTCAATCAATTGCTTATGGAGAGTATTGCTAACGATACTTGCCCAATCAATGAACATCTTTGCATCAAGAATGATACAAATGAACTTGTACATCCAAGGATGAAAATTTCTAGCAGAAGGAAGACCAAAAACCCTGCTGAGGAGAGTAATCATATCTCCTATTTCTTCATGAAACTCTACCCGAAACAACTCTTTGGGAATTCTTGAAGTGTGAGTTTTGGTTTGACCAACCAATTTTTACCAACCATCTTCGACCATCTCAAAGGATTTTCATCCCAGAATTGTTGTGTTGATTCTTGCGTGATGTCAACATTTTCTTCATGAAGTGGCACTCTTAACAAATCCTCCATATGATCTGGAGAATTGAGTAGAAAAGGTTCATCTCTGTCATTAAAAATTCCTCGACGCTCAGGATCATAATGTTCGGCACAAGCTAGGACAAATTCGGGGCATTGTATGGCAACTAGAAATGCTGCCGCTTGAGGTAAGCCACGCAACGATAAAGCCTTTTCGAAAAAACAGTCCTCCCTTCCCGTCTTACCCTATCACAGAATTGAACCATATCCACGTGACCCATATCGGTATCTAAAATATTATCATACGTTGAATTTAAGGATGATGTTGGAACTAATCCTTGATATGTGTATTTTAGCGCCGACTTATTAGAGCGTTCACCCATTATGAATTTTTAAAACGGAAAGCGAAAAGAAAACATACACTGGAAAGGTGTCGGGTCTAAGTCTTCGGACCACCGTTGCCGCAAGAATAATACGACTCTTTTATTATTATTTTTTTATAAATAAAAAGAAATTTAGCGGTGCCGAATTCAAAATGATAATACAAATAAAATATTGAGACTAAGCTCAAATCACCACCCGAGTTAAAAATACTACGATTTTAGACCATTTTTATTATTTCCCGGCAATGCGAGGCTGCATGAGCCTGGTATTTTCCTTCTTTGGCAGCGAATGATCTTTTTCCGTTTCCCGGCGCATTGATCTTTTGCTTTCAACAGGTTGCGTGGACTCGTTGTCTTTGGCGTGGAAAAGGTGAACTGGTCTTTTGACTTCAAATTAACTCCCTCTTAGCATGTGTGGCATGTTCTTTCTACATTGGCGTGGATTTTATGAACCTGCAAACAGCTTTTTGTCTTAATCTGGTGGGAAGTGCTCTTTTGCCTATGCATGTGTTGATTCTTTCCTTTGGCTTTTTATTTGATTAGCATGGAAAACTTTGTTTCCTTCCTAAGCGTGGAAATGCTCTTTCTTTGGGCGTAGACTTCCTTCTTTTGGCGGTGAATAAATACCTCCTTAGGTGTTTGGATTATGTGAGCTTCTTCCTTTTTTTTTTTGGGCAACGAATTAATACCTCCTGGTGCATGGATCTTCTTCCTTGGGCTGTGTGCAGACTTCAGGAAATGTGTTGGACTTCACCTCCTTAGCAGTGAATGGTTATTCCTCCTAGTGCATGGATTTTTGACATCTTCTTTAGTTGGGTTTGAGTTTGTGATCAAATAAATGCGTGGATATCATGAGCAATTGTACCCAGCCTGTACGTGGCTGCATATGTCCACAATAAAACCAGAAACAAAGAAGATTTAATAAAAAGAAAAACCCAAAACTTGAATCATTTCATGTTAGCACGAGTTTGAGCTTCATATGCATGCTGTGGATCGGGATTGAGCGCAGCAGTACCCAGATATCAGTCCAAAAATGAGAGTTGGACATTTGTTTGTGAGTAGAAGAATTCCCAAGCACGCACCAAAGGCCACACGTCCAACCAGAAATGAGCAACTGATGAAAGATGACTCCTAAGCTTGTGATCTCGCAATGGAGACAACTACTGGAGCTCTCAAGGTTGCCTGGCTCTAGCTAATGCCGTGCTGTTTTTGTGTGAAAGTCGGGAGTGCTATAGAATAATCTTTTCCTTCTTTTGGCTCTGGATATCTGCAATATTTCCTTGTTTCTCCTTCTCAATTTCCCCACTTCTGCAACCTCTTATAACCGTCTCCTTCTCAATTTCCAGATGATAGAAGCAAAATTAAAATTGTCTACGGCAATTGGAAGCAAAAGAATAATTGCCCACAACAATTGGAAGCGGAAGAATAATTGCCCCGACAATTGCTCTCACACGAATTATGGCAATAAATAAATTTTAAAAAAGTTCTTCCAAGTTTGTCAAACAACTTCATGAGTATTAAATTAATATTTATTAATTAAAAACCCTAAAATTTAATAAATATTAATTTTATTAAATAACAAGGTAAATATTAATTAAATAATTAAACAAAGTTTGTGTCGTAGAAAGAGAAGGGCTTATTCAAAATGGATGAAACGAAAACCAAAATGACCATGAGAATAAGACGATTGCGATGAAGGATAAAAATCACGTGAAAGAACACTTTGAAATTTTTATATATTTTTTAAAATTTTACGTTTGTTGATTTTACGAAGTCAAAATTAGCTGACAACAGACCACTTCGTGCAAGCTCAACACCTATGTTTGTTTACTCCACTTTTCGTGAAGATATAGAGTGACACATGAGTTGTTTTGCACATTTTCTCAAGGATGAGAGATCATTGTTTACTCGTGAAGCATACGGTCTTATTGTGTCATCAAATGATTCCTTGCATCTATTGTTTGTGTGCATGACACCATATCACATCCAAGCATTGTCTTTTACATCCACGTACATTTTAAATTAGTTTTGGTGGTGTCATAAATGCTCCTTGCGTGGACTCTACAGGTGTGGTTCCTTCACCATTCAACCGCATCATCCACAAATTGTTCATACTAGCTAGCACGGCACCCTTATTTGGAGCAAATCTCATATTAATGATGGCCTTTTTCGACAAAAAGGCGGTCTCCTGTATGGAGTTATCATGGTGCACCCAAAGTGTCTCCGTCTTCTATGGTGTTTTTGGAATGTATATTGTAATCATCTTAATCTATAAAGTGACATGGTGGTTGTTGTTTCCTCCTTAACTACCTTCATGTGAGTGTGTGTTGTCTCACACCCTTTTCCTATATCGCTGACTAGGTACTTCATCTCTTCCGTCATCGTTAATGCCATCCTTGATAGATTTTAGCTATTCGTGAGATTTTTCGTATTTTCAACACCTTGCTTCGATGTTATCGTTTCAAAGCATCCACAATGTTTATCAATTCTTCAATGTTCGAAAGCAAAGTGAATTCGAACCACTCGAATAGATATTTTTATCCACTCCACCCATATAAGCATTGTGGAGGGTGGGGAGTGGGGACGAGGTGAAGGGGGATTTGTTTATACTATTTTATTTGGGTGTCTTGTGTAGCTCCTCGCCTCGCGGTGGCACAACTCAACATCTACTTCTAGCAGCTTCTTCAATTGATACAATTTATTTGTTGGACTCTTTTGTACAATCAAAACCTCATTCGACAAATCGGCAATCTCCTCTATAGAGCTATTATGGTGCAAAAAGTATCCGCCTTTTTAGTGATTGAGTAGTGGATTCAAATCACTTATGCAATTTGGAGTTCGCTAGGTGACCATTCACTTGCACATTATTCAATGATGGATCAGCCCACTCAATGCATTCTTCGATGGTGTATCAACCCACCCAATGCACTTTGTGGGATGGATCCAACACATCCAGATGCGCCTCTCTTCACCGATGGATCAGTCCATCCCCTTTCAGCGTTTTGTTATACTACTTGAGTATTGTATTGTTTCTTGGGACGCCTTGCACATATCTCGGCACCTCCAATCACTTATGTTGATCTACTTGTTTTTTCAAAGACCCTTGTGGTGTAGCTAATTTTTTCAATGCTCTTTATTGTAGATGGGTACTTCATCAAGCCTAGTTGTTAGGTCCCATTTTCAAAGGATTCTTGGACCTTTTTGTGTATAGACCTCCCTAAGTTGCACTTAAGGGTGGTTGTTGATGTGAATTCTATGTGCACTAATATTAAGTGTGCTTTGTCACACTTCTCTAAGTTTGCATCTAATGCAACAAGCATTTAATGCTGCAACCAATAATAGATGTTGCCTCTATATGGGCCAATTACATGTGCCTATTATGTGGCCAATAGGGAAAGGGGAATTTGCTGATATTTATACCCCTCATTTCTTTGTATATTGTGTGCTAAGTAGTGTCTTTAAACATTTTAATATTGAGCGACATACTTTTATCCTTTCCTCACACCTTTGGGAAGTGTTTCATGTTTATTGGAGTGAGCCCATTCTAAGGAGTTTCTTGGCCTTTATGCATTAGATCATTTCCCACATGATGGTAGTGTTGTTTTTCCAACACTCATTCATAGCTAGATAAAGCAAAATCAAAGTACATGAAATGGGTACAATTTTTTGCAAAGTTGTTTTGTTGGCTAGATTTTCTCGCATAGCATAAAACCTAGGCGAGTCATGAGATAAATTTCTCTCATTTACCGGTGAGGCTCCCGTGTCGATTTATCAATTAAAATATGCTAGTATCTATATGGGGTTTTACTTTAACCTTTAGACTCATGAACCATAGCTATACTGATTCTGCAAAGCAAATAAGCAACTGTTTAAAGAAAGGAAATATTTATAGAAGAAAGGAATTATATAAACACAGAGAAGAAATGGGGAAGATGTGCATCCCAATCAATAAATAGCAGAGTTGATTGCATGCACATAGAAGAAACCAATAGATATAAACACAGAATTATAAGCAAAGGCAACTCTAGATCTAGATCTATAATAACACAAAGTTTATTAAAAGATCTAAGATATAAAAGCTAGAAACACAATACACCGTGACACAAAGTTCTCCGGAAATCTGCTCCTGTATATTCCTTTCGCTTCAAAGTGGCTCTCGGGGTTTCAAAGACAAAGTCTAGAACACAAGAATGTTGCTTACAAATTCTGATTTTTTAACACGTAGGTTCTTCCTCTACTTATAGAATGTAGAGGGGCAATTACAAGTCGGAAGCTTTTAGTGAACTAGCACATGTGGAAGTGGGAAAGGAAACAACTGCAATCTCCCTCCTCGAATTCCTCTTTGCATGACATGCATGATTTGCAACTGAAAATAGAACCTTCTATTTTGCACGCCTGTCACCTATCTCCAAGTAGTTGACTTCTTCAAGTAATGGCTTTTAAACCAATCACTTAAGTTTTATAATTTAATTGATCACTCAATTACTTTGTCGGAGGAAAGAAGAAGGAAGAGGAAAGCTGCAGTCTTGTTCTTTTTCATATTCTGCATGCAGTTGATTCTTTTGCCTTTGATTCTCACCAAACCGGACACGGGAGCAAATTGGTTGGAAGCAAGTCGGATCTAGAAACAAGCTTTTGGATCTCGAGAAACATCTGGAAGCAATTTGGATGGAAGCGTCTGGAAGTATTTGGAAGCAAGTGACCATGATTTTTTCATGGTATTGCCTTTGACATGTCTTCGTTCTTATCCTTGAAGCTTTTGCAGTTCTTCTCCAGTACATGCATCAGTGCAATGTTCGTCGTAAATAACTCATCATTTTTATTTTTAATTGCATATGAGCAATTAAAAATTCTGGAAAGCACTCCGGGTGAATGCAACTTCAATGAAGGCTTCAACTAGAAGATTGGAAGCACATGCACAAGATCCTGGAAGGAATTTTCCACGCACTGACTTCTTCACGGGCTGCGTTCGAAACAAGAGGATGAAGCCTTTGTGCCGGAAGCTTTTGCAATTATGAGATCTGGATCTGGATCTGGGCCTATGATGTCAGCAAATCTGGAAGTAATGTATGATGCTGCTGAGCTTTCTTTTTCATCCCGCTTTGCCATGGCTGGAGCAATCTTTGTCTGAACAATTCTTTTTCTCCTTATCTTGTCGGAATTCTTCAAAACTGGTGCAGATCTGGATAATTCTTCAGATTCGGGGATATATTCAATGTATTGGACATTGATTTAAGCTCCTTTCTCTTATAAAAGCACCTGTAATGAATTCTTGCAATTAATTCAGACAAAGATGGCAACCGGAACATGAACAATGGATTTTAATCATAAAAATCTGCATAATTCAAGCCTGCTGCCCCAAATTTGATGTTTTATTTGCATGCAAAGCAAGCATGAATTTTACCAACTTCACCTGAGCACCTGTATCACTTATGCAAACAATTATCCAGACATAAATCAACTTCCTTCAACCTGTGCGCCAATTCTAGAAGCTTTTAGCATTAATTACACCTTTTGAGCAAAAATCCTCTTCAAATGGGGCGCACTTTTTCTCTGGGCTGCACTTCTCTGCTTGTGAATTAATTAATTCATCCTTATGGCAACCCCTGCTTATATAATCCTCATGATTCTATAATTAATTAATGTCTTTCTTATTCCTGGCAATTAATTAATTAATTAATAAGCTTCACTCTTCAAATGGGGCGCCTATTTTGTGCATGCTTATGGCTGCCATTAAATAAATTAAATTTATTTAATTTTAGACTTCTACTTCCACTTAACTCAAGCCTCACAGTATGCTTTGACCTTAGCCACTGAAAATAGGAATTAATTTAATCATTTAATACTTTAAAAGTATTATTTATCTCCCAAAAGGGCGCACTTAAATAAATTAAATTTATTTAATTTTGGAATTCTATTTTTAAATTCCTTTTGTCCACTTCCCTTTGTTGACTTTTCCACAAGCCTAGGCGCCAAAATTGGGTGAATAAATATTAACAAATATTTATTTAATGCATTATTATTCACCCAAGGTGGGTCGCACTTTTTGGAATAAAGAATTTCTATTTTTAAAAGTCAACTGACAATGGGATTATTTACCCTGCAAGGCAGCCCTGAAAATCCCATGATTCACTTAAGTTGTTTGACTTTCATAATGGGATTATTTACCCTGCCAGGCAGGCAATAAAATCTCATTCATGCCTTAAGTGATTTTTCTTTTATTTCACAATGGGAATTTTTACCCTGCAAGGCAGGTAAGAAATTCCCGCCTGCCTGTTGCCTCTAATTTTTCCATTGTGACTTAAGTGACGTTGCTTCCATGGGAAAAAGTACCCTGTTAGGCAGGTACAAAATTCCCACCTGTCTGTTGCTTCCAAAATCCATGATCCACTTCAAACCCCCTTTTTCCAAAAATGCGGCCAGCCCAGAAGAAGTTTTTTGGTGCATGACTTCGTCTTTTCCAAGAGAACCAGACCTCGATGGCGAATTCCTTTTGGCACAACGTGCATATGTGATCTCCAGATACTCCAGGCCAAGAATCAGGCCAAACCGGCAAAGGAATTGATCCAGAGAAATTTCACAGAAAACGAAATGGGAAAAACACAAAAACACAAAACGTTGCCAGAAGTTACAAATAAAGCCCAGGACTCATTCCTGGTTAAAACCTTACTGGTATACTAGAATAATGATATGTACGATCACAACAGGGTTAAACCGGAGCACAAATTGCCTCAAACGGGGCTTAAAATAATTAAATACAAATTTTCCCAGCAAATCCCGACGACAGAATATAACAATTTTAGGCATCTGGGTATTTGGCGAAAATGGCTAATATGGCTCCTTGGGAATATCTTGACACAATACAAGAACTTTCTGGCAATAAAAACACAAAACGACCCATTATTTTAAAAGTACGAATTTTTTCGAATAGGGTAGTCTCAGATTTCAGGATGAAATTTGGGGACACCATGTTCATTTTCTCAAAGTATAGGACTGAAAAATCAAGCCTGTTACAAATGCTTTGAGTAGAACATCTTTTATCGACAACAATGTCAGTGAAAGTCATTGCACTTGAAAGCACGGAGTTGTATATTGAAGATGTGGATTTTGTAAAAGCTTAAAAGGCTTTCTGAGAGCCATGGGTTGGATATAGAACCCAGTATTTGGATTACTTCATTTGAGAAAGTATTCTTATTCAGAAAACATCAAATGTGAATTACTAGAAGATCCATGATTGAAAATTTGATCAGAATTGCTTAGTGATAGCTTAGGAGGTCACATTTGGGCATGAGAAAACTCAAGTACCCGTGGAAGAAGGTACTTTTCGGCAAAAATATCCTGAGATGTTAGAAGATTTGAGATAAGGTACAGAATTGTTTAATCGGCCAAGGGAAGAAGTCAAAATACTAGATTGTACACACCGTTGCCAATAACAAATGGACCATGGTAGGAGTTAACAATGGATTATGTTAAAAGACTACCAAGAGCCCAAAGAAGTAATGATTCTATTCTAATCATTGTGGATCAATTTTTAAATGGCTCACTTTGTTCCCTATAAAATGATTACTAATGCTACCCACATGGCAGTCTTGTTCTTTGAGTAAATTGTTTGTTTACATAGATTTCCCATAAGTATAACTTCAGATAGAGAAGCAAAAATTTAGTCATTTCTAGAGAATTGTGGAAAACACTGAAAGTGAAATTTCAATATAGTTTTGCATATTATCCTCAAATAGAACAGAAGTGGTGAATAGAAGTTTGGGAAATGCGTTAAGGTTTTGAGGTGTTTAGTTGGTAGCAAACCATGATGATGGGTAAAGTTCTGTCAAAAGCAATGTTTTCCTGTGACAACTCAATAAATGGGTTTCATATGAAAACCACCATTCTAAATTGTGTATACAAGGTCTAGGGAAACTTCTGGATTTGTTGATTTCACCTTAGATAGATAAGAAGAGTACACAAGGTTAGACTTTTGTAGAGTACATGCAAGTAGTAGTGCGTGAACAAATGAAGAGATTCAACTAGGAAGAGTAGAATGGGAGAAGAAGATAAAGGCAAATGAAAAAAGGAAAAGGTCATTTGAAATTAGAGATTCATTGTTGGTGCAATTGAGAAAAGATAGGTTCCCAACTAGAACATGCAAACCAAAGTACAAGAAGCTTGGTTTCTACAAGATCTTGAGACAATTCCCAGATAATGCTTATGAGGTGGAATTACCATAAGGTTTAGTTAAATATTTTGCAGATTTTCAATGTGACGATTCACATGCATCTTGTGAAAGCAAAGAAGTGTAGGATGAGTACAAACAAGTAGCAGACTAGAAAAGTCAAATTCCAAAAAGGAACATGTTGAGGTGGAAGAAATGAGCTTGTTAGAAGGAAAACACAATAATGTGGGTATAAAGTGTGCTTAGTGCAATACAAAGGAGGGGGACCCAAAGAAGCGACGTGGATTTCAGAGGTTGAACCTGGCCAAGTGGGTCAACTGTTTCGCATTTCATTTTCAAACTCAAAATTGTGAGCACCATCCTCACAACCAACCAAGGGAGTCTGATGCAAGCGTATAGTGAAGACACAACTGCACCTTCTCAATCCATATAAAAATTGAAGTGGGATAGAGAATGCACAAACAATTCCTAAATTGAAGCAAAGGAAGAAGGCGGGGTGCCTTCTCCCACCATCTCAAACTCTACAAAAAGACCCAAATTTTGAAGATCAGGTTTAGGTGACATATAAGATTCAATTTGGATAGGTGCCAAACTAAAGATCACAACATGCACCAAGATCTATCAAACTATATTTGGATCGCATAGAACCCAAATCAAGGGCAAACTAGTTTTCATTCAAGGACAAACAAGTTTGTAATGCACAAAAATGAACCACTTCCTCTCCCTGCCATGATGGAGTGTTCCAGTAAGGCATTACCAAAATTAAATAAAGTAACCAAAGATGAAGAAGGGGTTGATGAGATTAAAGACTTAGGTAGTCAAAGAGTTTTGAAGATTAAGTTGTCCAAACATACCAAATTTGTGTGATTAAAAAAAATTGAAAAGCAGCAAAAACTTTGGTCAATGCTTTCTTTTAGCTAGATCCTATGTAAAAATTTCAGCAAAATCGGTAAAGAGATTTTCTTCGAGTGAATTTTGGCTTCCTAAGTGTATTTTTGTTGTCTCGCCCAACTTTGTAGTTGATAGTTCAATTAACCCTCAAACACACCATCAATAAGTGTCTTGTTTGATTGTTTAGGTATAAAGGTTTGACTGCACTTGTTTAGTAAATTCACCATTGACTACTTGACTATTGAACTTTTGTTTGACTAAAAACTTAATTGATATATTGACTATTCTACTTTGCCCAATTAAAATGTTGACAAATAATTGAGCAAGCTATTTGTTACTCAATAAAACAAACAACACGGAGAACATCAAAACATGTCTGCAAGACTTCTAGAAAAAAAGAGAGCAAGTTTCAAAAGAATACTGCAGTTTTGAACAGATAGTTTTGCAAGAATAACTATCACAACACAGGACAGTTGAGAGGAACAACCACATTTTCATTTATTTTTCAAGGTGTGACAGTTCATTTTAATTTTAGAGAAATGAAACTTTAATGTATGTTAAATGCATCTTATACCAGCAAGCCCATGTGCCATGATTTTGAATATGGCTTCAGCATCCTTATACTCGTTTTAGTACATACGTCTCCTAGTGACTATATAAACTAGCACAAATCCATTTTCGTATTGATCTCGTATGTGCAGAGAGCTATCCAAAGGAGACTCAAGGTGCTAATCTTACCACAACATAAGTGTAAGAATAGAGGAATTGGCACCTTGAATCTTTTAGATATTTGTCTTGATGCATATCAGATCCATATTAAGATGCATTTGTGCTAGTTTACATTTTATATATAATGAATGATTAAAACATTATTATAATACATACAGGTTACCACTATTATAAATCAAACTTTTCATAACTTTTCAATGTGCTGTCTTCTTAGAAAATTTCGATTCATAACATCAGCTGCATGTGTTATATTTGTCTAGCTTGGGCGTAATAGGATGGATTTTTTTATTATTATTAAGAGCCACATATTTATGAAAGTGCTGGCCATCAATATTTTCCATGCATCCATCCACCCCACCCACCAAAAACCCAAGTTAATGTGGGGTGTGGGATGCACCTCTTGGTGCAAACAATGTATTTCTCAACTTCAAGTTATGTGGAAATTTTTTTAAATTGCTGCACAAGAGAGGACTTCCTAAAGTTTAAACAGTTTGAATAGTGCATACAATGTCAAATGGTTCCTTGAAGTTGTTAAAGCTGATATTTGTCTCTAAGTTTTTTATTTTTTCATACATAGGTAGATGACATCATGCCATGTTATCTGTTTGTAATTAATCATTTGCTCTTGATTCCAGGTGTGAATGCTCACATCCAAGCCTTATGCCTATCGTTAAATATAGATCCAGTAATCTAACTTTTTTAAATGGTCCAAGATAACAAACTGTTTTCTATTCATTCTGATGGTAATCCTATGAATTTTGACAGTCCTCCACATGTGACATGCACTGCTTTAGTTAAGTATGCAAGGTAAGGTTAGATGACAAATCATGTAAGTACATCCTGCTCTTTAAAGCCAAGGCAATGAGCAAGAGAAGTTTACAGCAAAAGCAATAGATGAGACAAGATGTGAGAATGGACATAGTTTAAATAACAACAACAAAACTCAAAGGTGTAAATGTTATCTCAAAAATAGTGCAGAACATTTTACAGCAAAACAAGTGTCTGAGACAAGAAGTAAAAATGGGAATAAATTACACTTTAACTAACAACAAAACTCAAAGGTGTTAAAGCTATCTCAAAAATACTGCATAGCATTTTACTTAAGAATCATTTCTATCATCCCAAAACTGCAATCCCACTGAAAATGTAGGAGAAATTATAGATTTTGTGCGATAAATCTACTTCCATTTCTAACAACTATTTAAAAATTAAATCCAATAAATCTACTTCCATTTCTAACATCTATTTAAATCCAACAGGATTCAATTCTTGTAATTTGCACTTCACCTTCTTCCTGCTAAGTATTTATATCAATCATTTACCTCCTGCTTCTCACTAGAATCATTTGAACCAGATATGCTAAGATATTTGTCAACTAGTCACTCAATCAGTAGTAAAAAGTGCATTTCAATAATTTCTATGAGAAAGTGACAAAAAAGCAAAGGAATACCTGCTGTAACTTTCTCTTCTATGTGCTGAAAAGAAGATCCAACTTCTCCGCAAGTTAGTGTGCTTTCACGGGAAAGTGCTAAATGAGTGTTTTCTTTAGCTATGCACCAAATAAACTCCCTTATAAACTGAGCTTCATAAACCAATGTCGACAGAAATGGCTTGAAGTTGACCTGACCACAAGAAGAAAAAAAACTTACAAAATATAAAACATTGATAAAAAAGTGATTCAACGAAATCATCCACAACACTTATCTTCAACCCTTCTCATTTTTTATTCCTCAAGAATATGATCTTATAATTCCCAATAAATATCAGACTGGATGTTAATGTGTAATGTCCCTTTCTAGGGCTGAAACCAAGAGTAAGGGTTTAGCCTAAACCCTAATGAACCAAATCTGAAAATACACCATCAGCCAACAAGCATCAATCTGAAAATGACTGAAAATATGCTTCAACTTTATTAAAATAATCAATAATCAGTCCTCTAGGGCAGCGAACTCTCTAGGGACTTCACATCGACATTTAACCATGCAATAACAGCTGAAAATGCTTCTAAATAATTAATTCAACCACGGCAATATTTATCAATCCAAATTACATCGAAAGAATGGAGAAAATAAGTGATTACACCCAGCTGCAATTAATTTAATGACAGCAGCAGTACAGCCAAAACCAAGGGCTGGAAATGATAGATAAACTTCTCCAAAAATCACCAAAATGTAGATTCCAGCCTTATAAAATATGAAGAACAATAATCTCAACTCAAATTGTCCAAAAGTGCCCTAGATGATATCAAACCCTTCACCCAAGCAAGTCGCCTAGGGTTAGAAGGGAAGAAATAAATATAAAATCCTCCTTAAAGCTCACTTGTGACTTCCGGGTGAAGCCACCAAAGCACACAAGAGGGTTTCCATCCCCAAGTGTGATCCTATTGAAGGGTTTCATCCTCAATAGGTGACCAAGGAAGGGTTTCGTCCTTCAATGGCAAGAAGAGAAGCTACACTAGCTCCAAATCCAAGTAAATGTCAAAATAGATGAATCGTTGTCCCCTTCTCCTCCATTCGAACCTCCTTAAGTACCCCTTCTTTGGCGCCAAGGATGAATTAGAAGCCCAATCCTCATGGCCGACCTCTTAATGCACTTTTTAATCTTCACTTAAGAAGACCGACCTCATAAAAGAGTATTTCTTTATCTCCTTGTAGCCTCAAGAAGACCGAACTTAATGAGGGTGAAGATAGAAGTTCCTTTTTCGCTTTGCCATTCACCTCCTTTGCTTTCCTTCCTTGAAGCCCATGGAAGGTGGAATGGGCCCAAGGCCTTCATAGTGACTAGCGTGGAAAAGGGGACATTACATAGAGGTTGTTATTGCAAATATTCTTCTCTTTCTAAAGGTTCTCTTTTGATTAAGATTGCTATGGCCAATCTGAAAATTTTAGTTTTGCAGCACAACAACTTTGGTTTTCAGCGTTTTCATACTTACCTTCCTCATTTTGTGTTAAATTATGTTGTTTCACTGTTTTAAAGCCCTTATCAGACCAATGTCTTGGGGCACCCTGTTTTCTAAAGTCTTAGGCCATGCATTATGATAAGTCGACACTTTTGATGAGTTACCTGGATATGTCATCCTTGTGTGACTGATTATCCCATGAGTAATGTCATAAATGATGTCATTAAATACTTAAGCTTGTCTAAAAGAGGCTTACCATTAAAAAAACTTAACATATTTCTGAAGTACGCTGCATAAATGCAGGAGGTTATGTCTAGTGTATCCAATGTCTTGCTCACTTGGCATCAGCCATTAGTATTGAGCAAGGACCATAAGTTTATGCTGCCGATATGCACCTTGCTAAATAAGATAAATTGAATGATTCTATAATTCCAAAATAGCTTAGTAGGTGACGTATTCTAAGGAGCCTTAAACATTATTTAGGCGTATTTTTTTAAGTCTTCCACTTTATCAAGACTTCTATTTCTCATTTTTACCAACAAAAAAAGACTGATTTCTCAAATAGTGATGGATGTTGCTTCTGTTAAGGAGACACTTATTTGTGACAATCATTTGCAAGAAAACTGTCAGAAGTATCCTCAAAATATTAATCAACGGCCGTTCAGAAATAGTCCTGGGAAGTGCTAAGAACACAGCATTTTCTCCAAATGCAACTTATGGTCAGCAATTGTCAGACAATTGCTAGGAAAGATGCTTAAGCCTATTTTTTTTTTATGAACGGTGAAAGAGGGTTAAGGGGACCCTACCCCCCATACAAAATATAGTGTTCGAGCACACGAAAGATCAAGGCCAAGGGCATACCCACTGCAGCCACATAGTACATATACATAGGAAAACTAACAGGAAGTATAGCCTATACTAACAGCAAATAACAGCAGTACTAACAAAAAGAAGCAAGAACAGCAAACTACATAAGATCAAGAGCATACAGCCAAGAACTAATCCTTGATGAGCTCACCAACAGTTTTCATGCAATCTTTCCATTCCTGCACCAGCTCTGCAATAGTTATCATCCGCTGCTCATAATCAGGTTCAATCATTCCCCTGGTAGGAATTAAACCATCTTTCTCCATTTGTTTAGCACGCTGCATTGCTTGGCCAGTTCACCCAACATCTTCAGGTGTTGGATTGTGCTCTTCATGTTCAAAAGATGAACCTCCTTAATATTCAAAAGTGTTTCCTTCATCTGCAAGATATTTTTCTCCATTATAATGCATCTTTCGCTTGCATTTTTCAAATTGTCATTGAGCACTATAGCTGTCAGCTTCTCCACTTTTTTGAAGTTCCCTAAGGTCAATGGTGACCATGCTTATCTTGTGCCTGTTGATATCAGTGTCCAGTCTACAGTTCTCAAACTCCTTCATAAACTCAGTGGTTTTCACAGCGGATTCTTGAGCAGCAAACAGGGGTTTTTGGTCCACCTTCAGGGCATGTAAACTAGCTATTGCTTCTTCAGTGCTATTGGTTTTGCCTCTGAAGTTTCCTCCTTATCCACCTTGTTAGGAGGGGAACCAAGATGCTTATCCTTTTTCTGAATACCACTGTCCAACGTTTCCTTTAGCTCATTTTCCCCTCAAACTCCTGAACATTATCTTCCTCCTCTCCACCAGAGGCCAAACTGTCTTCTATATTTACCTGTTGAGCCGGAACCCTTCAATTTCTTGTGCTTCCTTGGCTGGTGCTTAGTTGCCAAGGATCTGGTTCTTTTTGCAACCGAAGCCCCAACCTCCACCGTTTTAGGGTTAAGCATTTTACCGCCAACTTGTTTCCCAACCCTGGGAATGCCGGTCTTAACCAGAGCTTTCAATAAACCTTGGTGGAGGGGTATTTAAACGTGCCCTTCTTGACCAATTCCACAGATTTTGCCAGGGATTTGAACAAATAATGTGGAAAATTATATTTTCTGTCATGCCTTATGTGGTTCAAGATGGGGAAGTGATAACCATAGACAACTTTAAATCTACCCTCCAAAGTAATATAAGACATTAAAAGAAAGGCTATTTCACTAAATGGAGGTGGAAGATCCTCCCTGTCAAAGCTGTTAAAATGCTGTTTCAATAAACTCGTACCTTGCATGAAGTAATCTATCTACAGACTGCAATCAGTCTTGGGTTTCAAGATGCACCTTCCTTCCATAGATAGACCTGTGACGTTGGCAATCAACTTGGGGGAGTGGTTCTGTCGACAAACTCTGCCCTCTTGCCAAGATTGAGCTACCTTAATACTCAGCTCCTCTTCATACCCTTCAAAGATTTTGAAAAAACTTAAAGAGTCCTGCCCTATCTAACAGTGTAGAAGCTTCTTCAAAAATTGCAGGCAAAGAAACCAGTTCGGTGCATGCGGATCTCCCTCATAATGCTTATACCGCACTTCCTTCTTCCTTCATGGGTCTCGCCTCTAAACACTGGTTCCCAATCCTCTGTTTCATCACTTTGGGGAATGGTAATTCCAAGGAGTAATTAATGCAAAGCTGAGCCCAATCTTTAGGATCTTTAGAGTAATAAAAAGTTGAAATTGGCACTAGAGAGGCTGTAGGATCTATCATGAGCCCGTCCACCTTTAAACCACCATCATTAGTTCTAGTAGCCACCCTGTTGGACATATGAAACATGATATTCTGCCCCCTATAAGACATTAATGAAGGCTAGGGTAAGGGATGTGAGTCCCCTTTGATAAAACGGATAATACAGTCATCAAGTGTAGCTAAATTCGCCACAATTGTTAGCCCATTTGATTCCACTCCTTTATTGGCGAATATATCAGCAGCTCCATTACCTTCACGGTAAATATGTTGGAAGGATATGGTGGAAAATGATTTGATCCTATTTTTGGTACCTATAATAAAATCCTCAATGAATAAAGATATGGAATTTTTCCCAAGCATACTGGAAATTATGTTTAAGGAATCACCTTCCACGATCAGATTTTAATGCCTTTCTCTTCCGCCAGTTTGACTCCCCAACTCAATGCCGCAGCCTCAGCAACATGATTGGTTTGAGTTCCCAAGATGAAGAAGTAGGCTAGAACGAAACTTCCATTGGCATCACAGAAAATACCAGCTCCCCGCTTTCCCAGGGTTCCCTTTTGCTGCCCCATCGAAATTAAGCTTTAGAAAACCTTCCGGGGTTTGCTCCATCTAGTTTCTTTTCTTGGGTTACTCTTGTTCATAGGTTCTGAACATTTTTTCTTCCTCCTTAATTTCCATTTCCTTTCCTTGTTTTTAAGGACTGAGAAATTGTTAGTAACAGCTTGAATGCATCTTTTCGAAATGAGCTTGTGCGGAAGATTCTTACCTTTGAAAATCCGTCTATTACGCTCTCTTTCCACACCTCCCACCAAAGGTGTCCCAAACTCATCCTCCATAGGTCTTTTAAGCCTTGACTTTTAAATGGACATTGCCACTGAACCCATGCTGGTATGATCTCATTCGGACTAACCCATTTAACCATAAATAAAGCAAGAATTGTGGAGCTGACTTGAGCAGAAAAGGAACAGTCCATGAACATGTGATTAACTGTTTCTATAGCTTTTTCGCATAACAAACATCTGTTGACCATTTGAAAACCTCTTTTAGTAAGATTATCCACCGTAAGTATTTTATTAATCATAGCGAGCCAACTGAAAATGTTGACTTTAAGAGTGATATTTTTGTTCCAAATTTTGCCAGCTATTAAATCTTCCACACTCACATCACCATCAAAAAATTGGGCATATGCAGATTTAACTGAAAACTCTCCATTTTCCTCTGTATCCCAAACAATTTTGTCTTGTTCCTTTTTATTGCAAGGAAGTTGACTAAGGAGAAATTCATTTAGGTCTTCCAAATTCATATTTAGATCCTGCCTTTCTATCTTCAGATGCTTGAAATCTGAAAGCTGTCTTCATCTCTCAAATAATTACTGACCAAAGTCTGTATTGATCTTCTAAGAGCTGAGAAATTATTGGGAATTTATCCTCAACTTGAAGTTTTCAGCCCATTTGTCTTCCCAAAATAAAGTCTTTGTGCCGTTTCCTATTTTACATATGCACCCTTTTTCCAAAGTATTCTTTGCCTAATTGAGAGCCTTCCAAATGCTAGACCCATTAAAAGATGCCGGCTTGAAAACCCATCTCTCATCTGTAGCATTCTCCCAATATTTCTTTTTTAAAATTTTAGTCCATAATCCATCTTCATTAATTAACCTCCATCCTATTTTTGCTTAAGCCTATATTGCTAAAATGAAAATCCTTAAGTTTTTGCACGATTGAAGTCATGAACCTCAATATTTATCAGAATTTTTGTAAAGGTTAAGATGGGAGGCTCACATAAAAATACCGACTTCGTAGATCACATCAAACGTGTTTAATTTCAATTTTTATTCTTTTAAGGTGAATAAAACGGCTTTCATAAAGAAAATAAAAGCTTAGAAATTCTTCTAACATTAAATGATGCATGAGCAAGTCTCGAGCATCTCAACTCGCCGCCTCCCAAATCAAGGGTGTTCAAAACCTTCAATGGAGTAACTCATTAGCATGATCCATATTTAATTTATCAGCACTCATTTTTCCATGTTTCATATGATCAAAAAAACTATGTTCCATGGGACTCGTCCCTTGGGTTTTGAGCTCATCCGTCACGGGAGTTTGAACCTCTGGGACGGGTAGGAAACGCCCCCCGTCCCCAAAGTCTGGAAAATTTTGGAAGCGCCCCAAAGAGTTGAAAAATCCGCAAGAAACGGCAGGGGATGTCCGACATCCCGTACGTCCGTGAGGGAAAAAAATATTTTTAAACACAATTTTAATAAAAATTAAAGCAATGTGGGGGCCCACAAGGACCCCCACTTTCATTTCTAAGTGCCCTAAACCTAAAACAAACATCAAAACAAAAAAAGAAGCTCATTTGACTCATTTCTCATTACCTGAGTAGCCATGTCAATTAATAGACTACATTAATGTACACAATTTTCCTTGTGACTTACTATTAAGCAAAAAAGTGTAGATTGTAACAATCAATTTCCCACATTGAGGCAAGCAAAATGCATAGGCAGTCAGAAACAAACAGCCCATTCATGTTACATTTATGAAGAAAGTGGAGTATCATCATTAAGTGTTGCTGCACAAGTAGATATTAGCATTCATGCTATTACTCAAGAAAGTCAAACAGCATTTTCTTAGGAACCCAAAGCTTTACACGGAACAATTTGCCTACAACTATAGACTTGAGTAGCATCCACAATTATGCTCCCTCCTACATCATCTAATTATGTTTTAACAAATAAAGCTGAATAGTGATGATGATATTTGTTTTTAATTCAAAATATCTTCTCAATCCGAGATTGAAATTGGAAGGAACATGTTTGGAGGAACATTAGGTGTTTCAAGACGAAACAAAGCATAATCATGCAAATTATATATAACTTTAATTTTATCAATGTGTTATACTTATCATATGAATATTTGAAATTCCTATATTTTAAGGTTAAATCTTGTGTGAAATCTCAATTCAACTCTAATTTTATGTATTAAGGTTCTATAATGTGTGTGATAAATGCTTTAGCAATGTTATCATATGAATATTTGAAATTTCCTATATTTTTTAAATTTTCCCTTATTTTTAATAATAGTGCCACCCTCCTCATTCGTAGACACATAAAACATGCTTACACTTAGCATTTCATCCAATTCAATCAATTGACAAATTCGTTAATTCCTCCTTTCGCTCCATTTTCGGATGCCCATTCACGACCCTCTTTCGGTCATATTCCTCCTCTAATTCAGCTTATTTGGCTAATATCCTCTTATTAGCTAAACATTCCTCCTTTCAACCATTCATCAAACCTCCCTAGTTCTCTCTAGACCACTTCGTTGGTTTTGTAGGCTATATCACAATTGATTAACTGAGCCCTCCCTCCCAACTCTCAATGAGTCTCTAATCACTTGCTAATCAAGTTTAACTAGCCTAAACCCTAGTTAACTAGCCTAAACCAAGTTTATCTAAGCCTAAAGCATGTTTATCCTAATCTAATCTAAAAGTGATTTTTGAGCTTTAGTCCCACATGCACCCAAATTCCAAACTCTTCCAAACTAGAAACTATAAATACAAGCCTAAGGCTTTCCTTTCAAATGGTCCTTCTCTCTCAAGCACTTTGGAAAGGCATTAGAAACCATTTGTGATAGCTTTAAGCTATAGAACATTTGGATCTTGGCCATACTCCATTGTTGAGAGCTCCTCCATCTTGCATCCATCCATTCCAAATATAGTTAGTAAGGGAAGATCTAAAGCTTGGCCATGTAGCCAACTTGGAGAGATCTCTTCACTATGTTTGGGAGTAAACAACACACAATTTGATTGCTTAGAATCTAACTAGGTTCACTTTCATTAAGCTTTCATGGAGTAGAGAGTAGTATACATGTTAGTTTTTATGTTTTTGTCAAAGTTATAATGCTTTCATGTTAGTTTCTTTGTTTAGCTCTTATCTCATGGTGTATAGTTGAGTTAGCAAAGTTTTGAGGTTCTTTAGCCTCATTTCATAGCTTTGCAACTTTTCATCAGCATACATTTGAAAGACACGGTGGGACATGAAGTCCATCCTCCATTAATGGAGTCTTTTCAAGCTATTTATTTTCAATTTTCTAACCACTTTCATGTTTTCTAGGATAAATAGCTTGTTATTTACATGATTTCATTTTTTAAGTAGGCTAAATCATCCTTGATCATGTATATTTTGTGGGTTTGAGCTAAAAATAGGCTTCTTTGACTAACCTTTAACTTGTTTGGTTTTGAAAATTTTCAAATTCCATGATTTTTGCAAATTTTACAAGGGGGCACGTGTAGGTGTCACTACGGCGTCGTGTTGAAACAGGTGCGCACATGTAAGATGGGCGCATCGGCGATTTAAAAAAAAGTCCCTTAGTATTCACCACCAATCTTCTGAGGCCATAACTTTTGCTCCCGAGCTCAAAACGACTCGTTTTTGTTGCGTTGGAAAGGTATTAAAGAGAACTACACAATGGAATCATAAAATTAGGATTTTGACTTATAGAAAATTTATGGTTTACATTATTAGGTAAATAGTCATTTTCTAACGTATCTTAAAGTCTAAAAAATTGTTTTCTTGGCCATTCTAACAATTTGAAAGGTTTTGTGACACTAATCAGTTGTTTACAGTGGTTATTTTGGTCTTATTTTTTTTTACTTAGTTAAGTGTTTCATTTCTTAGTTGATAGAAGGTTTTTCGAAGTGCGTATGCTCTTCCCTCGCACCTTCTAGGTGATCTTGGGAACCAAAAACACTTTCAAAACCCTCTTATTGCTTTCAAAAACACTTACTTTACACTTCCTAATGGATGAACATTTCAAAATTGGTTAAAATGTATTGTTGGAAATATTGTCATTGATGTCAAAGAGCTTGTTGAATTTTAAACGGAAATTTATACAAAAATAACGAAATTATTGGAAATTTTGCGAAATGGTAGAAAGTAACGGAAATAACCAGCAGTATAGAAAGGTAGAAAACGAAAGTTTAAATACATGAAAAGAATTTTTGCATAAGAGGATTATCATGGTATAAGCGAGATATACACAGCTTTACATAAGAGAGATATCCACATTTTAAGGTGTTCATAGCCATGTTTTATGGTGAAAAAGAAGATTTAATGATGACTGGCAGCGATTTAATGATAAAAGTGAATCTAAGGAGGGGCAGCGCTCCTATCAAGTGGTTAATTGCATTGTTTAATGTGCATTTAATAATTATGGGCTGCATTAATTACATGCCGACTAATGCATAATTAAGTTGTGTTAATGGAAAGGTTGTGTCGGTTGGAACGATGTGTCTTTTGAAAGGTATGTGAGAAGGCTATATAAAAGGAGATTCATATGAAACTTATTAAGCATGGATTCAAGTTGAATATTTAAGGAAAAAGAAGAAGAAGAAGAGGAAGCGTGAAAGGCAGAATTTTAAGAAACAGCAAATCTGAAAGTAAGAAGAAGAATTTTCCATTATTCGTTGAGGAAACAACAAGTTCAAAAGTGGAAAGCAAATTTTGTAAGGAAGGTTGGTGCCTTCATATTGAAGAGATCGGTGTCTCTTGTTGAGTTGGTGCTTAGCAAAAGGGTGGGTGCTCTGTAGGTTGGTGCCATCAAAACTTTAATTTGGGGATTGGTGTCTCCAGAGTTTGATGCCTAAAATTTTTGAGAAATATATATAAAGAAAGAAGTTTCTCCATGGTTTCTCCACGAAAGGGTTTCACAACGTATATCCGTGTCTACTTGCATTAAGTTTTGTGTTCTTTGATTGATTTGATATATTCACATTGCCAAGTGATTATAGATCTAAGTTCAAGTATTAAAGTTTGAAATAATTTCATAACACCGATTCACCCCCTCTCAAGATTATCTTGTGCTCAACAAAATGAACTTGAACTTTTACAAAAATGTATTTTTCCATAAACTTGTTTTAGTTGAGTTTTCGCATTGCGTATGCTCTCATTCGCGCCTTTTGGTGAATTTACGAATCAAAAGCAACATGCAAATTCTCTTTTGATATCGTGATCTTTTGTGGAAAACTACTAATCTTGGTATGTAGAACCAAAATCACATGTCAAAGAAAGGAGCTAAGACAAAACAAGAACTCACTAACACGTGTTTTCATACAGGTTGCCAAATGGTGTGCCACTTAAAACCACATTTAAGCTAAGCAAGATAAAAAACACACCACTCCACATCACAATGTATTGCAGGTTTTGGAAAAGGTTACGCCCTTATCCGCTCAATCGAACATAACCCCTTTGGCATAACGCCTTAAGCTACAACAATTGGTTCCAGAACCCTAAAGTAATCCACCTTTGAATAACCTCGTGTATGAAACAAGACGCGCACTAATTTACCCACTTGACTAGTTTTTGATCGTGAGTTAGAGTTACATTTGTCAGTCTCGTATCGCGACATTTCGCCTTGTGGTACAACCAACGCACTAGTTGTTCATTGTATCGAAGGGGATAAAGTAAAGCCGAGATACTCCCAAATCAATCATTGCGACTCTTTGGGTAAATCGAGTTCGCTCTTAGACAACTTGTGACACCTAGTTGAGAGATCTTATTAAGGAAGCCATTCCGTCAAAGAGCCCACTTTACTAGTCCATTATCGCGTCAATCCATCATGAAGTGATAACTTGTTTAGATTCAAAACCTTCTTTTTCAAACACGGTAACGAATCCATTTAAGTTAGATCTAAGTGTATCTCATCACGAAGTTTACAACGTGTTACTTATCTTGGTTTCTTTCGCCTTTGGACGAGGTGAAACTCTGCCTAAGTAACGCTTAGTTTATTTCCATCTTTTGATCTACACCTTTGCATTCTTGTTTCTCATTTGGGGCAAGAGAAGGCATCTTTCGGGAGTGTTGTCATAGATAGTGTTCACCACTTTTTTCCGTTTACGCTCATCCATGTTTGCGGCTAAGTTGTTAAACGTCAAAAGTGCGTGGATGCGTCCTCATATCTTTGATGGCTACTTGATCTTAATTTCAAGATCATCATCATCGCTCGGATTGATTCATCATTTAATCTCCCTTTGACGTGTTACCTTGTTTCGCATTGTCTCAACACAATTAAGATACTTATGTCATGTTTTTCATAAACGTGATCTAAGTATCCGCATTGTGGTGTTACGCTACACACATTTTAGCACATCCTTAGTATACTTTGACTTAGTTTGACTTCAAACATTATCCAAAATCTTGAAGAGTGTCGCTTACTTTGTTTGTGTCGTTTCAATACCACTTTGGCACTAATATCTCACTTCTTCGTGAAGCTTGATTAACATGTCCAATTGGTGTGGTTACGTGGCTTACATTTGTAATCCTCGCCCTTTAACATTTAGGCCTTGTTGGTTGTTGAACTTGTGGTATCCTTTGATTGGGAGTCACATCTACCCTTTGTTAATATTTACACCTTGTTCATTTCAAGCTTGACGTAAATATTGACATTGTGTTGATCATCTTTGCATCGAACTATCACTTTGCACACGCATTTGCATATGGTGTATTTCCTTGTTGATTGGCTTTGTGTTTCACACTTGAATGATTGTTCCTTATGATTATTCATTAAGTAAAACTTGTTTTTAGGACAATCCCTTTTGATCTCATCGATATTGCGTCATCACGATGTCTATTTTCCTTAGACCTTCGGAAAATCACGCACGCATATCAATACTTACGAAATTTCTAGTTGGATGTCATTATGCTTCCCTGAATCGACATGTCACTTCCTTCCCTTTGAAGGAGTTCCATCACACTATCTAGATCTAGACATTTGTGCTTAAACGATGCCAACAATGACTAACTATCACGCGTTTCTCACACTTACTACAATACGGAACCTAGGTTTAGCAATTCAAATCAAAAGATTCCCATTACAACTAAACCTCGTTTGGTTCTTCGTCATTAGAGGGCCCATACGGTACCATGTTCCCCACCTTCAACTCATAGTCGGTGGTATGGTTTGGATGCTTCTGATCCAAATTATTATTCAAGTTCCCCCCACTCTTCTTCTTCTGATTCAGATCCAAACTACCATTCGGACTCCCACTCTTCTTCTGAAGACTCAGATCCCAACTATTGTTCAAATACCCCTAGATCAAATCTTGAATCATGGTCCTCCCTTCCTTCGCAGGACCTTTATTCCAAATCACCTCAACAACGTCTTCCTCCTTTGAAGACTCATGCGACTCCACGTTCCGTCGATCGAAGATCTAATTCGGTTCTTGAGTCACGGTCCTCCCTTTCTTCGCAAGACCTCCTTCATCAGTTGTCTCAACAACCTCTTCCTCCGTCGAAGAGTTCCACAACTCGAGTTACCTCTAGTCAATCATCTAACTTGACTCCTACGTCACAACTTAACAGATGGCTATGTGATCCTATTTTCTCTCCTACATTGCATCGTCTTCTAGAAAAGCAATCTAGGTCCAGATCCAAATTGTCCATTCATGAGGCGCCTACCACCAATCCTACTTCCTCTCTTGAGTCATCTTCTTCTATCAATCAATCGTCCCGCTTATCGGACTTGTTTCTTCTATTCAACCTTCTATGGACAAAGAACAACAACCTCTACTGATTGATTTCTCTCAGAATGAAGAAACAATCGAGTACATGATGATATCCCTTTAGAGGATTGCAAACAAGGATTCTTTCTAGAACTTGATACGCTCGCGTATTGGGGAAAGGAAGTTTATCCCTTTTGTCATAATATAGATGAGGAGCCTAAGGTCATGGAACTTGATTCTTCTTCTATTCCATCTTCACCTTCCTCTGAGCATGATGAAATATTGGGGTCTAGCATTGATCCTTGGCCTATCTTCTCGTTGCCAAATCATTCCTTATCTATCATCATTCCTCAATCAAAATCTCAGCTTGGGTCATCGTTGAGTAGCCCATTGTCTTCTTCTATCCTGGAGCCACCCCCGGTAGTCCTCCATTTTCTACTTATGGGTCACCTCCTGGTAGCCCATTCCCTTCTATTCTTTGGCCACATCCTAGTATCCCTTCATCCTCTTCTATCTATGGGATACCTCCGAATAGTCCCTCCTCGTCTATACTTGGGCCACACCCTAGCAGCCCCTTCGTCATCTTCTTCTATTCTCGGACCATGTCCTCATAGCCCAATTTCTTCCATCTTAGGGCCATATCCCGGTAGCCCTTCATCATTGTCTATTAGTGGCTCACCTCCTCATAGCCCATCCTCTTCAATTCTTGGGCCGTATCCTCTCCATCCTTATACAATGATAAAGGGCAAGCCCACCATCATTTCTCTCATTCCTATCATTCATCATAAACGTTCACTCTCTTCTCCCACTTCTCGGGATCAAACAAGTCACGCATTAGCTTATAAGAAACCCAAACAATTTCGTAATCAAGCTCAAGTCAAGACTTCCAAAATCTCTAAAGTTCCTAATAAATCAAATGATCTTAAGATTGTAAATCAAGCGCGATTCAAGAACACACACCAACACAACCATCAAGTATGGCACAAAGTGCATAAACCTTTGGATAGGGAACTCAAGCTCCCACATACAAAATCCATGTTTCAAGATAAATCACAGTCATTTGTTGAGTACGAGCTCACCACGATCATCGAGATTGGAGAAAATATTACGCTTGATAAACAAACATGCCTAGTCTCCCTTATCAAGGAAGTCACAGACATTATTGTTGGATCTTATCACGCAGAGTGACTTTGTTGGTCCCAACTTTCCAAAACTATCAAAAATCTAAAAATCAAAAACAATGCAAAAATACAAAAACATTGAGAAAACATAAGAAAAAAATCAAAGGTACAAAGATCAAACATTGCAATCAAGTATTGCAGTACACATGGATGTTTCTTTCTTCCCTTTCTTATCATTCCTCTGCAAGTCTTCCTACCATTTTCATCCCTCGGTGATATTTTGGTTATCCTATTCACACACATTTTATGACATTTATATCTATGGTATTTGTTTGACCCTGGTCTTTCATCACCTTGGTAAATTAAATAACGACTAACCTCTTAGAGATCCTATCACAATCAACATCTAATAAACTTGTTGCGAAGAACTTTTGGACATATTTGTTGACACTAGCCAATTTCGTCATCACAATCACTTCCACCTCCTTCCATCAAGCCATCGTGGTTCTTAACCCCTTATCAAACAAGAGATCTGAAATAAGTTTTCGGAAAGAAAAAGAATCAAAATCAATCAAAAAATCAAAAGCTAAAAGCTAAGAGCAAAAGTAAATTGATATATAACTCTCTCTTGGGGTATTTCCAATAATCTCTATCGGGGCTATGGATGCCTGATAGATAGAGAAATGTTGCGATTAGAATCAAATGCATCTCCGTCGGGGCTATGGACGTCTTGGCTGGCAGCAGGAGCAATGTATGGCTATCCTTCCACCATCCATTCACAAAATCACCTTTCACAATCAATCATTCCTACACATTGGCTAGGGTGTCTTCACTTGTTGTCTATTAAATCTTCCCTTCAAGAGGTAATTAATTTCCACGTGCACACACTGGATCTCTATGAGTAAACAGGATTAGTATGTTACCAAGTGTCTTTTTTGGACCTTGTTCAGACTCTTACTCTAGTTCGTATCTTGTCTCACAATTTGTGTCTTTGGCTAATCACTTCTTCATTGAGGCTTCTAAGCTACATTCATATCATTCACATCGTTCTTCTACTTTTTCGAACATCCATGTGTATAAGATTACTTTTTGCCATGTTTGTGGACACCTTTGTCACCTTTCACAAAAAAAATCTTCTCCTTCCTTTCTATCATGTGCTTTTAGGCCAACTTATGCTGGGGGCATCCTTGCTTCTTCTCAACACTTCATTGGTTTACGTTCATCATCATGTTGAACCTATCCATAATGGCCTTGGGTTCCGCTTCTACCCATGAAGAGTTTGCCTTTGAATACTCCCACCTAATCGCTAGGGCATTTTTACATCTTCACCTTTCTCGTGCGCACATGGCCTTCTGCCCTTGTACATCCCATCTATCACTGGGGGCATCCACGCTTCTTTGTCTTCCTGTACATAGTTTCAGAAAACTTTCAAAATCACAAAAACATTCAAATATGTTAGAAAAATCAAAAACATTCAAATATGTTTCAAAAACATTCAAAATGTTTAAGAAAACTTCTAAAAATTCAAAATCGTCCTACAAAACGTCACTCTTTGGTTCTCACTTGTTCATGCGCAACTCGCGGATCATCTTGATCTACCTCCATCAACAAAAGCTAGGTTGCTTACTTAAATGCCTGTACTGGGGCACGAGTTTCCTATAATGTGTCGTAGTGCACATTGTTTTTTATCGACCCAAGTGTCCTTTGTTATTCCCTTTGCATGTATCCTTTGGGGCACCATCATAACCCTTGTCATTAATTTGAATAATTCGCACAAGCTTGATCGGAAAAACTGGAGCTCGATAACAAAACATTACATTATGTTTCTTTGTTAGTTAGCTTGTTTACTTTCTCGTATTGCATTGCATTTTGTATGTTGCATGGAGTTGGTGTTTTTAGCAATGGACATTTGTTTGTATATGGCTTTTCATGTCATACTACACTTTTGTTCATTTTTTTAATAAGGACCGATGATGAAGATCATTAGCAATATGATGAAAAATAAAGTTGTTTAAAAGGCACTTGGATGGATGTTAGCTCATTCCCCCTTCCTCATACTCATTTTCTTCTATATCCCCTTTCTTGTCTTCTTCTTCACTATTCTTTCTTTTGTTCTCTTTCTGTCATCTTTTCAATCATCAATCAAGTTCTTCCATCACCCCATCGACAATCGAGGGGGCATCCTCCATTCTACTCATTTTTCTTCTATCCCTTCAAAAAAATTCTACTTGTTTATGTTTGTCTACTTTCTTTGAAGTGACGTCACTTATGCCACCCCAAAGAGGGGCAAATGTAGACACGTAAACATGCTTACACTTAGCATTTCATCCAATTCAAACAATTGACGACAGTTCGTTAATTCCCCTTCTTCGCTCCATTTTCGGATGCCCATTCACGACCCTCTTTCGGTCGTATTCCTCCTATAATCAGCTTATTTGGCTAATATCTCTCTTATTAGCTAAACATTCCTCCTTTCAACCATTCAGAACCTCCCTAGTTCTCTCTAGACCACTTCTGTTGGTTTCGTAGGCTATCTATCAATCACAATTGATTAACCAGACCCCTCCCAACTCTCAACGAGTCTCTAATCACTTGATAATCAAGTTTAACTAGCCTAAACCCTAGTTAACTAGCCTAAACCAAGCTTAACTAAGCCTAAAGCATGTTTATCCTAATCTAATCTAAAAGTGCTTTTGAGCTTTAGTCCCACATGCACCCAAATTCCAAACTCTTCCAAACTAGAAACTATAAATACAAGCCTAAGGCTTTCCTTTCAAATGGTCCTTCTCTCTCAAGCACTTTGGAAAGGCATTAGAAACCATTTGTGATAGCTTTAAGCTATAGAACATTTGGATCTTGGCCATACTCCATTGTTGAGAGCTCCTCCATCTTGCATCCATCCATTCCAAATATAGTTAGTAAGGGAAGATCTAAAGCTTGGCCATGTAGCCAACTTGGAGAGATCTCTTCACTATGTTTGGGAGTAAACAACACACAATTTGATTGCTTAGAATCTAACTAGGTTCACTTTCATTAAGCTTTCATGGAGTAGAGAGTAGTATACATGTTAGTTTTTGATGTTTTTGTCAAAGTTATAATGTTTTCATGTTAGTTTCTCTTGTTTAGCTCTTATCTCATGGTGCATAGTTGAGTTAGCAAAGCTTTGAGGTTCTTTAGCCTCATTCCATAGCTTTTGCAACTTTTCATTGCATACACCATCCCTTAAAAAAGGCCTAAAAAAATTTCGTCCGTCCCGAAACTTGGTGGAACATAGAAAAAAAGGCTTGAAATTTGATGATTTATATACATACATACATACATAAAAGATAAAATGACTTTTAACATCTTTTAGGACAAAGTGGTTTGTAGGACCTATCAAAGTGTGTTTACATGTTTAGAAGATTCTTTCTATGATTGCTCAACATTTAAATAAGCTCCTTGAGCTTCATTTGATTGTCTTTATTCAAGATTCCATGTACTAAGTTATGATTGCAAATGTTTGTGTAATTATGCCTAATATCATTATACAGTTGGCAGGTTAAAAGGAAATATGCTTGGTCTTCTACCACATTGAAGTTACACACCCTACAGATTCAGCATTGCCACATGTCTTTGGAAGAGCCCGTCTACCAATTTCACTATGTAGTTCATGTGAGTTGGTTCTTAGTTTTGCAAATGTGATTTTCTTTTTGTGCCAGTTCACCTTTGTGGGTAGGTAGGATGCTATAGCTTATCTTTGATGATATTTTTATAATACCAAAGTTTTATCTTTGATTTTTTTGTGATTTCCAATGTTGATAGTGATATCAGTCTGAACATTCGACTTTAGATTTTCCAAAGTCTGTCAATGTCAAATCATCACAACTGTCCCAATGCTTAAGCAAATTATCCAAGTCTTTCTGCTGACCTATTTCAAATCGTAAATTGGTTGAAAACTACTGCTGCACAATGACGAGAAGCCTATATAGATCAAGTTTAATCAACTGGAGTTTCTCTTAGGTACATAAAATTGATTGATATTAAAACTCAATGGCATATCATAAAAAAATCTTAAAATGCATACTTGAAATTTTGGTGTATCAAATTAGTTTGTCATAAGAGATGCAAATGAGAAACAGATAAATGGTGGAGAAAAGGCTACAACCAAAAGTACCTTGTGTACTAAGTCAGGAACGCTAAAAAAATGAATTGTTCCCCCAACACAGGCAGCAAGGGTTAAGCCATCACTTGACAGTGTCAGAATGGAAACACCACCAAGCGCCACTTCCACCATGCTCGCATCCTGAACTGTCAATGCTTTCTGTGGATTATCTTTCAAATCCTCCACCACACGTAAAAGCTCTGCAGTCTTAGCAACATAGAATCCTGCCTCATACCATATTTCAATATGCATTTTAAGAAGTTCAGCAAGGGTCACAGAATATATCAAATAATGCATAGAATAAATCCTGAAGGCATAGTCAACAGTAATAACACATAAAAATCCCCTGAAGCCAAGCTATTACAGAAAGTAGATCCGTGCAACGAGGTAAGAAATGAATTGCATTATTAAAAGGCATTTCCCAATCTAACAGGAAAAAAACTTCATACATGAATGTCAAATAGCTTCACTAATTGAAATAATAAACATATTGCCAAAAAAAATCCCTAAAAACTAGTCAAGAGTGATAGCAAATAAAAGCCCCTCCGGCCAAGCTATTACAGACTGCACTGTGTATGGAGTGAACTGCATTACTACAGCAACTCCCGAACCAAGGCTTAGGACGCTTTTAACCTGAATTTCAAATAAAACTACCAAGCAAGAAAGAAAAATGAAAAGAAATAGCAAATATTCAGAACTCAACTCCCAAGAAGATGAACCCTCGGTCATGGAAACCAAGCCGAAGTTTATTTTTTACTGATTTAAACTGAATTCGACAGATTCAAAAAAGAGATTGAGAGCTTATAGTATCACCTCGGGTATGAGCGACAAAGGCTAAGCCAAAGTGATTGGATATAGCAAGGGCTTGCAATGGAGCAGATTCAGCGTCAAATTTGTCTTTGGAGGAAGTAATGGGAATCGAAACTCCAATCCTTTTGAAAATAAACTCATCTGAGGCCTGCCTCTCCCCTTCGTGAATCTCCATTTTATTTAAGTCTATTCCAATCAGGGTAGAAAGATGCCTAAAATCTAGGTTTTCAAATGAAACCCTTGGAAACACACAGTAGAGGCTCTGTTATGGTTTTTTTGAATAGCCTGCTGAGGGATTTCTGCTTGCTTCCAATGGGCGGAGTATATTTGAACTAAACACTCACATATGTACATATATTCACTCATCCCGTAAAAACTCGCATTCCCTTTTTGTTTCGGTGCTTAGTTTGTATTTTTCTGTCCAATAGGCCATTCTTGGCATTATGTGGACATTAATATCTCAATTCATTTTTTTAAAGGAAGATTACCTCTTTATTATCTTGTCGAAGGCTTCAGCCATAACAATATACAATTTTGTTCAAATCAATTTTTTTTAAAAAAATCTTTCAATGTTATTGGGTAAGAGATTATTCTCAATGGGAAACGCAATAAATTTAAAAAAATTAATAGAGTTCTATTGTTTCCCAAAAAAATCTTACTTATTGTCCCAACTTTTATGATTTTTACTTTTATGATGTTTTTGATTTAAACTAGAAAAGTATTTGGCAGAAAAAAATACTTAACACTGATAGTTAAATTTAGAAAAAGCGTTTGACACGTTTGATTTCTTCAATGATTTGTAACATAATCTAGGATATTTCCATATGAACAAGAACACCTTCGAGATCGGGTCTTATCTCCATCCGAATACTAGTCGTAATGCATTTTTGGATAGTTTTGCAGATAACTCGCAATATTGTCTCTTATAGCCATCAAAAACCTCGCTCATTATGTTCGGCGAATGATGAATCTTGTCATTTATCGAGAATAGAACAATTCATCTTAACAAAGGATGACAGCCTTCAGCTCAGTGGAAGTAAATTTTGACAATTCTACCTACTGGGTGTTTTGGGTGTCAAAATTTGTAGTTAGCATTGAAATTGTAGTTTTTTTGTCCCGATTACCGATGATGTTATTGTCTTCTTAGGGATGCATTTCTGAAAAGATATTATCTACAGTTTGGTTCATAACAGTAACATCATGACATTTTGAAAGGGTCCATTGTGTTCGCTTGCAGCATATCTATCAGTATGAGCATTTTATTCTCAATTTCTTAAACAATGTTGCTTGCAAATGAATAGTTGATACATAAATAGACATCGAAGAGAAATCATTTGGTCTATCAAATATGTCAAGTGATTATGTGAAGCCTGAAGGTTCTCATCAATTTGTGAGTTTTTAAGTACGATGTTGTTTGAAGTGCATTTGAAGACTCAAAGAAAATTTCAACTGGGAATTTCTTATTTGCTATGTCAATATCAAGTTTTGACCTGTTTATAAATCCAAATTATGGGTGATAATAATGTCAATATATTATAGTCTCAACTAAAATCACTGGTGATTTTAGGAATAATTACATATAGCTTCTTATTCGGGGATATATTTTTTGGCTTGCTCACCATAAGAAACAATTACACATATGTTGTCACACAAACATCTTCGTTTGATGTTTCATATGTTACAATATTCCCTTTAACACGGCTCAAGCCCTTCTTGCTCTCAATTCCTGACATTTTGGATTTTTTCCCTTCCTAAGCCATCCTTGGCATTCATTTACTTTTTCTAATAAAATAACTTAGAGCATTTTTATTTATTTTTCCTTATTCAAGTCATAGTCATCCACCGATCATCAATGTTAAAGTGGCGAGAAAGATGAGCATAAATAGAACACCTATTAAAAGAACACAATATTGAATCAGATAAATGATCTAAATATGCAATTAAAATAGCATTCACCACTTTAGGGGGCAACCTCCAAACCATACAATAAGACTCAAATGCTCGAATGATGATGAACTACTACCTACAATCCCTATATATATATACTATTCATATGTTATGGCCACCATCATCACCATGAGGGCCAAAGGCCGTAAGCATGAGAAAGTATAAATGATATAGTAAAATGATATGGTAAGCCACAAGTCGGCTACTCATATCCTAATACAAGCAATAGGTTAAGGGCGTAGCATGCCCTTCCCCTTCAAACCAATGTTGTCCTCAACGTTGAATAATCTGGATGTTTTTGCAGAAAACCTTCATCCTCCCAGGTCGCATCTTCTATGCTCAGATTCTTCCACTTGATCAGATATTCCTTAATGTCTCTGGTTCTCAACCTCTTAGTACGTGTTTGCAGAATCTTCTCTGGCTCCAAAATGATTCTTCCTTCCTCATCAAGTTGGTAGCTCTATCTGGGCTGCAAATTTTGTCCAATAACCTTCTTCAGGTAGGAAACATGGAATATTGGGTGTATGCGTGAAGATTGAGGCAACTCTAGTTTATAAGCAACACTTCCAATTTTTTGTAGAACCTGATAAGGACCATAATATTTAGGAGCAAGTTTGTTGTCTTTTTTGTTTGCTTAGGGACATCTTCTTGTAAGGTTGTAGACGTACAAAAACCCAGTCACCAATTTCAAAATGTCTTTCACTACGGTGTTGATTTGCTTGTTGTTTCATCTTGTTTTGTGCCAATGCCAAATTCTCCTTCAAACCAGCCAAAACCTGTTGTTGATGTTGAATGTGTTCCTCAACATCTCTGACCTTAGTTTGCACCCTCAAGGAAGAAGTGATAGATGGTGGATGGTAACCATATAATGCTAAAAATGGGGTCATTTGAGAAGAGGTATGAAAAGATGTGTTATACCACCATTCTGCAAGTGGTAGCCATTTAACCCCATTCGTTCTTGCTTATTTGATACAAAACAACGTAGATACCCCTCTAAGCATTTGTTGACCACTTCCATTTGCCCATCAGTTTGAGGATGGTAAGATGAACTGTGAGCTAGTTGAGTACCCAAACATGCAAATAATTTTGTCCAAAAATTACTTGTGAAAATAGGATCACGATCACTTACAATTATCTTTGGGGTTCCATGTAGCCTTTGAACTGTCTCCAAAAAAATAGTTGTGATTGTATTGGCTGCAAATGGATGTGACAAGGGCACAAAAATGGGCATATTTTGTGAGCCTATCCACAATCACCAAAATAACATTCTTACCCTCTGAACAAGGCAATCTGTGATGAAATCCATGGAGACCTCCTCCCATCTCTGGCTAGGAATTGGTAATGGTTGCAATAGACCTGGTGTCTTAATGGTTTCACCTTTGTTCTGTTGGCACACCAAACACTCTGATACAAACTTTTGTACATCCCCCTTAAGTCCTTCCCAAAATAATTCTCTTTTTATTCTATGATATGTCTTCAAAAACCCAGAGTGTCCTCCAATCAGGTGATGCATGTAGCTCTGCAAGAATCTTATGCTTCAACTCAGAATCTTTACACAAGAATAACTTGTCCTTGTACCATAGGGCATTACCTTTCCACTCAAATTTGTTAGATGTTATAGAGCCTTGCTTGATATTTTGTATTAGAGATTGTGTATCCTTGTCTGCTCCCATTCCAATCTTGCTTCATCCACCCAATCGGCCTTCAATATGGACATTGCACATAGTAAGGCATCTGTGGATGTATCCCTTCTGGATAGCGCATCAGCTACTACATTTTCTTTACCCTTTTTGTATATGATTTCAAAATCATAACCCAACATTTTTGTTACCCACTTTTTTGTTCCTCAGATGATAACCTTTGCTCCAAAAAGTATTTGAGACTATCATGATCAATTTTTACCTTGAAGTGTCTACCCATTAGATAGGGCCTCCATTGCTTGATTGCATGAAGAATAGCCATCATTTCTTTCTCATAGACAGGTTTGAGAAGATATTTTCCTTTGAATTGGTGACTCTCAAATGCAATTGGTCTTCCTTCCTGCATTAGAACTGCTCCCAATCCTGATCCTGAAGCGTCACATTCAACAATGAAGGTTTTTGAGAAGTTGGGAGTAGCCAAAACTGGGGTGGTGCACATGGCTTCCTTCAATTGCTCAAAGGATTTAGTGGTTGTCTATGTCAATGGAAGGCATCCTTCTTTAGCAATGTAGTGAGTGGAGTTGTGATTCTACCATATCCCCTCACAAATCTTTTGTAGTACCTGTTAGTCCTAGGAACCCTCGAGATTTTTGAGAGTTTTGGGCCTTGGCCATTCCACCATAGCTTTGATCTTCTGAGGATCAACTTTGACACCTTCATGGGATACAATGTGACCCAAGTACTCTACCTCTTGTACACCAAAAGAACATTTGGATGGCTTTGCATAGAGCTTATGTTTCTCCAAAACTTCCAACACTTTATTTACATGTTGCAAGTGTTCTTCCCATGTCTTACTGTAAATCAATATGTCATCAAAGAAAACTAATACAAATTTCCTTTAAAATGGCCTAAAAATAGTGTTCATCAAGCTTTGAAATGTTGAGGGAGCATTTGTAAGACCAAAAGGCATTACCAAAAACTCATAATGGCCCTCATGAGTCCTGAAAGCCATTTTATGAACATCTTCCTCTCTTATTCTAATTTGATGGTACCCCGAACGAAGATCTAATTTTGTGAAATAAATAGCACCATGTAATTCATCAAGTAAATCATCAATTATTGGAATAGGAAACTTATCTTTGATGGTGTACTTGTTGAGTTCTGGTAATCTGGACACATCCTCCATGTTTCATCCTTCTTACGTACCATGACCCTTTGGTGAAGAATATGCGCTCTGGTTATGCCTGATGATACCTGCCTTCAACATTTCTGCACCATTTTCTCGATCTCACTTTTTTGGGAATATGGGTATCTGTATGGTCTGATGTTAGGTGGTTGGCTCCCTGGAATCAACCGAATGGCATGATCATGATCCCTAACTGGTGGTAGTCCCTTTGGAATTGCAAAAATAGATGAGTGAGCATCAACAATCTTTGAAGATCGGGTGGCATTGAAGACTTTGTATTTTGTACCTCTATGGAAAATAACTTTTCTACAAATCCATCTACTCCTTTTTTGAGAACCTTTTGCATCTGATGAGAGCTAATAATCTGTGGAGACTTAGCTACCATCCCTTTCAATTGTATTGTCCTTCCTTTTGAATGAAATCACATGAACAATTCTTGGAAATTCATTTCTATAGTACCCAAGGTTGTGAGCCATTGGACACCCAAAACAATATTTGCCCCTCCCATAGAAATAACAAACATAGGTGAGTCTAACATGTAGTCTCCCATGGAAAGCTTGATATTATGGCACTTTCTGTGCACTTGATTGTCCCACCATCCATAATCATAACTTGCATTTTTGGAGCTGGGTAAATAAAACAATTGAGGTGGGCAACTAACTTACTATTTATGAAGTTATGAGTACTCCTGAGTCAATCAACACCGTCACCTTCTATTTTTGAGATAGCCAATAACCTTGAGTGTTTGAGGAGTACTAATACCTGACAATGCATGGCAAGAAATTGTAGGTTGGTGATCCTCTACTTCATCTTCTATTGGTTCCTCAACTTCTCCTATAATTTCAGCTTCCTCTTCATCCTCATTTCCTCCTTCAATATAGAACAACTTCTTCTCTCACACATTTGTGTCCCGGTCCATATTTGTTGTCACAGTTAAAACATAATCCTTTTGCTCTTTTTTCTTCCATTTGTTGAGGAGTCAGTCTAATTGGCTGAGTGAATGATGGGGAAGGGGTACTACGGTCTCTGGTGTTAGTGAAAGGTTGCCTCCTACTGCAAATAATTTTTTCCTCTGCTCTACGTGCCATGATAATAGAATCAGAAAGCTTGAGTGGATTAAACATACGTACCTCATGCTCAATGTGGTCCTTAAGACCCCAAGAAATAGGTCATTCAGGTTCTCTTTTGTAATATTCTCCACCCTTAAGGATAGGTTCTGGAATTGATGCACATAATCTTTGACTGATCTTGTTTGTCTTAACTTTTCCAATTGACTAAAGTAGTTATCTGAAACACTGGAACTATAGTGCAATTGCAACTCCTCGAGTAAAAATTGTCCAAGTGACATTGAGACCACTCTTCTGCCTCTGAGCACATAACCATCGATACAGACGAATTGGTCTAGTTCAAGATACAGGGATGCCAAGGTCACCTTTTGTCTGATGGGGTTTGATGTAACTCAAATAAGTTCTCCATTTGATTTATCCAATTCAGTGGATCCTTCCCATCAAATTTGTGCATCTCCACTTTTGGCATCATGTTCGTGGTTGTGAATAAGTTGGATTTTGATTGGGTTGGAAAAGTGATCCAACATGGTTATTTTCCCATTATTAAAACTGAAGATCCTCCTTGGTTGAGTTGGGACTGATTTGGGACATATTGTTTACCCTTTATATGTTGCATGATATCATCCAACCATTGATTGATTTGGTCTATGTCTCCTTTACAGGCCATCTCAGATTGTACATTTCGAGTTCATACTCGAGTTGGCTCACCTTATGATCAATTGAGGTAAACCCTAGTGTTGAGGAATTTGTATTTACCCCTTCTGACTCCAACTCTTCTATCACTACCCCATCTTTATCGGGGTTTTACCGGAGTGACCGGATTCTTTTTGGCTCTTGTGGAAGGCCCCACCATGATGTCAAACCCTAGGGTTTAGGGTTTTGATACAAATTTGGCCGAATAGGAAAAAACACAAAGAAGATACTACCAATATTTTTTGAGGGCTTTCCGAAAATGTAAAGAACTTGGAAAAATTCCACAAATTTCAGCCTAGGGAGTGATTTTATGAAAAACCTAAATTTGCAATAACTTTTGCAAAATAAATCAAAAAGTCTAAATTTTTAGGGAATCTTACTTGGAATTATTCACAACTCTGGTAAAAAAATCTCGAAAAATTCTCTCTGGTTCGTAAGATATATTGGAAACAAAAAATTAGGGTTTTGCCCTAATTTTGGCCCGGATCGCAACTCTGATACCACTTGTAATGAAATTACTTGTATAATTCAGATTATGAGCATAAATAGAACACCAAAGAACACAATATTGCAGATAAATGATCTCAATATGCAATTAAAATAGCTTCGCCACTTCGAGGGGGCAACCTCCAAACCATACAATAAGACTCAAATGCTCGAATGATGATGAACTACTACCTACAATCCCCTATATATACTATTCATATGTTATGGCCATCACCAAGGCCGACCTACTAAGCATGAGAAAGTATAAATGATATAGTAAAATGATATGAAGAAAGGTATTATGAAACGTTTTCCCTCTGGCATTAATAAACAACTAAAGTTTTTCATTGTTGGAGCTCGCATTATTCTGCTGTTATTAAAAGTTCTTCAGAAAACCTCTTCATCCTCATCCTCTAAATTAATATCATATATTTTTGGCAGCTTATTAATAAAATCATAAATGTATTCCTCGAGAGTGAGGTGGAGGAGGATAATAATTCTAGTCCAATTTAAATCCCCATTAACGGGAACAATACTGGGAAAGGGCATATCTTTCATTATTCCTCGAGGCGCCCAGATCTATCCTTCGTAAAATTGAGTACAAGGTTGTGCATCTAAATGAAACACGAGGTAGGAATGTCTTGTGCAGTGAATGTTTATGTCTTGGTTATGTGGTGGTACTTCAAATATCTTGGAATCTTCTCTAGCAATACAATGTATTAGTTTAAAATATATATCATTTGTGTAATTTCTGATATACTCGACAAATTTGTAAAGAGATCACCTTCTAAGTAGCTAGAGCTTTGAATCCTTCCAACTGCCACCCATTATAGTGAAATGGACCTCTATTTTGAGGTGTTTTTAAAGATTGACTAGATCATTAAACAAAACACTTTGTTAATTGCTCAGAGGTTGGAATCATATTAACATAGCAAATTAAGCATGAGTCGAATAAAAATGGCTTTTGAAAGAGAAACATGGTTTTAGATTTTTGAAAAAATGTTCATTTCTTAGACATAAATTTTGCTTAGACATAAATCTTGTATGAGGAGAAGCAAGTCTTTTTACTTGATATTTGTGACGAATATGACCGGCAGTATACCCAAATATTCAAGATATTGTTGGTCCATCAATTTCCAAATGCTTTCATTGTTTATTTCAGTTTGAGAAGTGTGTTGTATTGTTTTCAATTTCTCCATCTATCAAAAACCATGGTCAAACATTTTTTAAATGTTATTATTTACTTAACTAAAATAAATGCTTATAATTGTCTATGAAAAGCGTAAGTATGACAATAATTTTTAGTTTTCCTTTCTGTCAAAGTGCATCAATGTTATAAGTTTTTGGTTTATAAAGTATATATAATAACATGTGAACAATTGACATTAGAAACGCAGAGTTTCAACACCTACAATAAATTATGTACTACATGCTCTTGTTCGCTTCACGCTCTAGTTCAAGTATGATACTTTTCCTTGTATATTGAAATAACGATATTTGATGACTATACATTATATATTCAATCGAAGAATTAATTTTTGAAGATATTTACATTTGACTACAATGCCTGTTTTGTCAATACTTTTCCGCTAAAAAAATGCCCCTAGGAAAAAAAAAAGATATCCAAGCAAAAAATACTCTCATACAAATCCCTATTGATGTAGAGGACTACACATACAACACTCATACATATCCTTGTATTGAGACTATTTTATCACAATTTAATCTTCTGAGAGACCATACATTTAAATATAATGTTGGAGATTGCATGTTTGATGCCTTTATTGTTTTGCTACATTTTTATATACTTCCATTGAAATAAGAGTTGGCATTATAGACCACTTTCTTGCTTGCTTAGATAGAGGGGATCATGACACATTAGAATCTATACAACTGGAATTGGATATAAAGACTCTTGAAACTTTACACGGAATACATGATCCTCAAACCTATTTTCATCGAATGAAATTGTTCACGATTCCTAGTGACTACGAAAAGGAACCCGACTTATGGGGTGACATTTTTACATAAAATGGCTAGCTAAGTGGCTTTGACATATATCAATATGGGTATGGTCAACAACCATGGCCAATAATTATCTCCAATTTAATGCATTGTCCCATACCCTTCCATATTGTATTTTATTCCATGATTCAAACCCCTTTCTGGTCATTATGAGCCACTACTTTGGAAAAAAATGACAACTATACTATTTCCATTCCTCATGATCAATTATCTTTCTCTTCCATATCCAATGAGCCTTATTGGATTGATATATTAAATGAAGTTGACAAATTTGGCATGTCCCCTTTACGAGACAACAATGACAATTGCATCGATAACTTGTTTGGTTCTATTTGTCTACTTTCTAACAATACATTCGATGTACAATGTCTTTGTCATTATGCTGCACAATCATTTTCAGAGCTCTTATCTTCGTGGATGTGAGAAATCAAAGAATTTCCTCTCTAATTGGCTTCACCATAATTCTTTAGAAAACATCATAGGCATTACAATGCGGGAAGATATTATAATAAACATGGTTGTTGGGCATGGAAAATGACTAAGTACCTAAGGAGAGGGTAGTGTGCACTAGAGCACGGTGGAAAACACGTGTGAAATGACAAGGTTGTGTGCGGAAGACAAGACATGATTGCACGTAAGGGTTCAAAAGGGTTCAACACTTAGCCAATTTTGGAGTGTACGAGGCTATTAATAGACTTGGAGTAGTGGTCAAGTGAGGTCTTAAAGATAGGATTAAAACATGAAGACTTCGCAGCTAAAGTGAAGTCTATTTTGAAGATTAAAGCACATGCAACACTTTAAAGCTATTAATATTCTTAAAACATAATAAACTATAGGTTGTATATTTTAAGGAAAATCTTACATGCTTTTGAAAGTGAATAGCGGTGAAGGGCAAGTACCCGCCCCTATATATATGTATTGATTTACACGGCTTATATGTGTGGTATTTTAGATTTGGCTTTATGGTAAGGTTATAATGTTATTTTGTTTAAGCACATAATCTTATGGAGGAACCTATTTTGTATTCAACTATTGTAATCTTTGGAGATTAATATAATGGAGTTCTTGAATGGATTCTAGTTATGGATATGAGTATTAATGGATCTTGCATAATAGATTTGATCTTGGTGCTTATGTGAGTTCTTTATGTTTATGGTTTAGATATGATTCATACGTGCTTAGATCTCGTTTCTTTATCATTATTATGGAATGTATTTGGTTGAAATAAACTATGGAATACTACATCATACATGCTAACATCCTTGACAAAGCTTCCATAAAAGAGGGACATAATGCCTTTGTGAGCTTCGGGTGAGTGCTCGAGACCGGATCTGAGTGATGTGCCAAACACACCGGGATTTTGGGTAAGAAAGTGACTACATTTTGATTTCATTTGGGACCTCTTTTGAATCTATTGTAAGGATGGTGTATGATGGGGGATCGGTTGACCTTGGCCAACATTGAGACTTGGCTTGAGAACACAGAGGATGAGTTTACAAAAATATTCAAAGAAAGTGGACTCGAGTTTTATGCACGTGCGTGAGTTGAGGAACATCTATATCATGAGCTCTATGAGACGTTCTTTAGTTATTTTCTCGTAGAGTTGTATGAGTGGTTGTCAGCGTATGCATCAAGGAAGAATTGACATTATATACCTCGTATTTGAACATAAGAATATTATCAACGGTTGCATGATGTTGATCTGCTTGGACATGCGTTGTTGATCATTGGTGGTGGTGTGTTGACTAGTTATACATTGGAGTACGTAGTTTCTACTTATTCTTGTTTAGAGGTTATTGAGTTTGATTTCTTACGAGAACCGAGAGGATCTTTCTTGTGCATTTTACCTTTAGCCATTAAGATCTTAATCATCACTATGGATTTAGAATCATTCTCTATGGCTAAGTAAACTCCCCACGCACGCGCAAAGGCGGGAGCAGAGCAGTGTGGAGAAGGAAGGTGAATCCTACGAAGAAGCATAAAGAGAAGAAAGGTGGCTTAAGTATAATGAAGCGTGTGAGAGGAATTAGCCAAGTAGTGCGAGGTTATAGGAGCGATGGTTCATGGAGGCGGGCGTTGCGGGAAGGGTTTGAAGATCACATGAAAGACATGGAACTTGAGCGGCATGTGTTACCCCATCTTGGCAAGCACAGAATATAATCGCCTTTGGCTTCTAATTAGAGCACGTCGGATGAAGAAAGAAGAAGAGTCTTAGGTGCATCATCGATCCCACTCGAAACCTTTCCCGACGCTTGGTGTTTCACTCCCCCGAGACAAATATTACTAATATGGTTGGTGTTGGTGTTGGTGTTGGTGTTGGTGAGAGAGTATAATCAGGTAGATATCATTTTCCATTAAGTTCATCTATGGCCGCATAGACATCTTTTTGTTTGGTGGTCCTATTGCTAATATCCTATCAAGTGAGTCATTTGGACAAAGTGTGGGCACGTATAATGCATGTATCATGTCCGGAAGTAACAAAACTTCACAGACTATTGGGGTTCATTTTAGTACAATGGTGGGAACACAAAGTAACACTGCTTGTAGTCATGTACCTACTACAAGAGGAGGATTAGGTGGATCTGGAGGTGGGGCACTAGTGGATCTAGTGGTTTTGGTGGTGGAGGAAAGACAAGAAGTAAACAAGGTTCGAATCTAGTTGGCATGGTCCACAACCCCATCAACAAGTATTTTAGTAGATGTCTCTCCATTTTCTAGAGTGTAGAGGTGTTGAGGATGCTACAAAGCATGTACAAAAGTGTGAATTGCTTATGGCGTGCTAAGGGGATCACGACCTCGGTGCGTAAGGAGAGCCATTTTACAACCACGTTATAGGGGCGTGCATAATCTGGTACCACAAGTATGATATACATCGGATGATAGTGGATTACAACGCACTACGTGATGCCTTCTTGATAGAATTTCACATTTTTGAATTTGAGAAGAAGAGCATCAACATGCTCAAAGAGATAAAACATGGTATGGTAGAGAGCATGCGGGAGTATGACATGTGTTTTAAGATTCTCTTGTTTAAATTATCTTATGATATCCAACCATCTCAGCATGCTTAGTGGTTCATTGAAGGTTTAATCAAACCTTTGAGGAGGGCACTTTTTCATAAGACCTTCACAGATCCATGCGAGGCCTTGGAGGCTACTTTTGTGTGAAGCTATTAGGAGCGTTGATACAAGAGTAAGTCCATTTTGGAGGCACATATTTCCTCCATGGCAAAGCAACTTGAGAAGTTGTGTGTAAATTCAACACATGGTACTCTCAACGGGATTTGATGTATAAATTGTGAAGTAGAAGGACATACCAATGATAGTTGCCCTCGTAAGTCAATGCGCACCATGATATTGGATTGTGATATTCTGTCATGGGGATCATGATCAAGTAGGTGCCCTTTATTACAACACACACTCCGTAAGAATGCATCTGCTACTATAGAATTTGTACATCTACTACACATGATACAAAGGATTGCAAGTTGATTGATAAGATCCATGATGTAATTGATACTTGGTGTGTGCCAGGACAGCAGCATTGTGAATAATTTTAAGAATGAAGGATGTCAATATGAAGGGTGCTTAAATGGCGGAGTTAGAGGAACAGGTTTTCACGGAGTATTTAGAGGTTGTGGTCATGGTGGAGGAAGGAGTGACTTCCTCGTGGAACCTGTTATAATTTTTGGTCTCTCGGATCATTACAAACGTGAATGCCTTGATTTGTTGGAATGTTTATGGTGCGGTAAAAACACAAGTATGAAGAATGCCCTAACCTATATGAGCACATGATCCAGAACTACAAGAAGTAAGACAAGGGCACATGAATGGTGAGAGTACATCGTGATGTGGAGCCCAATTCATGCCAATGGTAGACTTGACCCCGAGATGACGCATGTGATGGTAACTACATTCACCGAGGCTACGTGAGCCATAGAGGTACTAAATTAGAAGCCTCTTATTTCAAGAAAAGAAGTTTTGCATGCGAAGTATCACGATCGACCTATCGAAGGAAGTTCATCATAAGACTATGGAGGTTATCAAGAATTTGTAGGGATAAATACAATTCTTGAAGGAGCATTCGTGGAAGTTAGAACAGGTGAAAATGTTGAGATCCCTCATAAGGACATTGATGATGTCAAAGAGGTATGTAAGATGTTGCACCAAGAAAATATCATTCCCCTATTAGGAGAGTGACTTAGAGAGAAGATACCATGCACTAGAGTTGAGTACAAGAGGTAGATCTTGCATGCTAATTTCCCCCTCATAGTCTTGATTATGATAAGGAGATCACATTGAATGCGGTAGTTGATGGATGGATCTTGAGCAACATACTAATTGACACAAGTGTAGAGGTTAATGTTCTTACTTTGGATGCGTGGAATCAGATGGGGAGACCACCATTACAACCATCTTCAAATGTGTTGTACATGGCAAATAGGACTAAAGCTACGCCCATCAGAGTTTTGAAGGATGCTTCCATAACCATTCAAGGGCCAAGTTCATCGGGATTTTGAGGTCTTAATACTTGCTGAGGTAGATAGTTTTCCAGCATTACTTAGGCGCTCTTGGCATTACGTGAATAATGTTGATTTGCACTTCATCAAAGGTTACATCAGTTTTGAGAACAAAGAAGAATGCATCATTATTCCACTAACATATGATAAGTTTGCACCTTATGTTGAAACTTTAAACGAAGAGGATATGAATAGAATTTATTTGTGCACCATCAGAGATCCAAAATTTATTGAACCATCAAAAGAAGGAGTCATTCAGTGGGATGATGCTTAGTCCATGAGTGATACAACTAGCATTACATGTGATAATTGGGTGCATGGGACTTATGAGATGGTTGGGAGAGAATTGAAAGACACCGTGACTCAAGTTATCAAGGTGCACGCCGTTAGGCATCTCGAGGGAAGACAGTACCGAGTTATCTGTGAAGAAGGTAGCATTGATGTCTTTTTGCGTGTTATGGAAGTCCAATGGACATGTGAAATAGAATAGAGGAATATGCTTGTTTATATCCCCTACCTGGGACTACACATTTGGATAATATTATAGAGTGGTGCGAAGTGAGAATCGCACTCTCTACTAGATTTCTCTAGAATAATGCACCTTGTGAAATATGCGACTATCATGGAAGGAATCTACCTCGCACCATGTTGAGAAATGTGAGAGAGCTTGGATGGGAGGTGAAAGCCTTAGCCCCTCACTTTGGGTGCATAAGTTCTATTCCACCTTGCTAGGGTTTCGCGTATGCATGGTATGTCTATGTTGAGTTACATCAATAAACTTGGAATTGATAGGAGTTAATTGTAAGTATTATCTAGAATTTTGGTTATTTATCTTCTAAACCATCAGTAAATGAAGCATTACAGGTAGTAAAGCACATTACTATGGGGGATAGTGCAAAAGTTGAGGAGCTCATCCTAGCCTGCTAGGGAGTTGGATTTGAAGGCGTGTTTTAAAGAAGAGGAGATAGATGAGATATAGTTTGAGCATACCTACCTAGAAAAAGAAAAGGGTAAAATGGTGTACCTTATAGATGATGATGAAGTAAAAAATTTGATGTCGATCATACAAAGGGTACGCGTGAAGTCTTGGATAGTGTAGATGAGAAGGTACATGCTTACCATGAGTCCATGAAAACAAAAAGGTCAACATTCGCACAAAAGTGGAACCTAAGGGAAGCAATTATTGGGGATTACATGGAGAGATAGGAAGTTTTAAAGATAATTGAGTTATTGTTGTGCGACTTCTAGGTTTTTCTCCAAAGCATGGATACCATGAGTTAAAAGGGGTCCATCACTCATTAGAGGACATGTAGATTAAGTTAAAAGAAGGTGTGCACCTGATTAGGAAGAGGCCTTTTAGGATGAATCCAAATCTGTGTGTGAAGGTAAAAGAAGAGATTGATAAAATGTTTTGAGTCCAGGATCATTGAGGCCATTAAAGAGTTTGAATGGGTTAGCCCAATGGTGATAAATATCAAGAAAGATGATAGGATAAGGATTTGTGTGGACTACCAGGTGGAGTTAAATGTTGCTTGTGTCATAGATCCTTTCCCCACACCTTTTACTAAAGAAATCTTGGAAGGTGTAGCAGGGCGCAAGATCTACACTTTTACAGATGGATTCTCTAGGTATCACTAGGCATGCATTGCAGAACAAGATCAAGAGAATACAACTTTCACCACTAAATGGGGAAGTTTTGCTTATACGGTTATTCCTTTTGGACTTAAAAAGTGCATGTTATGTTTTCGCATATTATGGTGCAAGCATTTCAAGATTTTATCCATAAGTTTCTACAAGTTTATCTGGATGATTGGATAGTTTATGGTCTAGTAAAGGATCATTGTGACAACTTGAGATTGATGTTTGAGAGGTGCAGGAAGTTAAGTATCTCTCTAAACATTAAGAAATGTATCTTTGTTATGCCTTTTGGTACATTGTTGGGGCATATTATTTGCAAAGAAGGCTTATTGGTAGACCCTGCCAAAGTTGTTATTTTGGTTTGGATGAACCTACCAATCAAAGCACTCTGCACAATTTTTGGGGCATACAGTTACTACAAGAAGTTTAATAAAGGCAATGCTAGGATTTTTCGTGCCCTTGGAAGAGCTATTGAGACACATAGGAAGATTTCATTGGAAGAGCTATTGACACATTGAAGGAGAAGCTTACTACGGCACCCATATTGCGCTTTCCATCTTAGGATTATCCTTTTCATATGCATTTGATGCTTCGATATGGCAATTGGAGCAGTTTTAGCACATCTTGGAGAAGACATTGTTGATCACCTCTTATGTTTTCATGAGCAGAAAGTTGACCCCAGTGAGAAAAATTACATAACAATGAAGAGCGAAGCATTGTCTATGATTTATGTGTTGCATAAGTTTAGGCAATACTTGTTGGCAACTCGTTTATCTTTTACACAAATCATATGACACTTAAGTACTTGCTAAATAAGCACATTTTGTAGGGGTGCATATGCCATTGGATTTGATTTTATAGTTGTGGTAAAACTAGGAAAAAGTAATTCAAGACCGATCATCTGTAAAGAATTACTTGAGGAGGAGGACACAAAGCATTGAAGATACCATGCTAGATGCACAATTGTTTAGATTGAACCGTGCGCCCTATGATTTGGAGGACATTGCAATATTTTTGGGAACTAGTGTGGTGCCGAGGGAATGAAGAATATAGAGAAGAAACAACTTTCCATTTGCATCACACCTTACATGATGATAAGTGGAGATTTATACAAGCTTGGTTAGGATGAGGTTTTGCGTCAGTGTGTACTAGAGCATGATCATGAAGTTATTATGGAGGAAGCTCATGGTGGCATTGTCAATGGACATTATGCGGTCAAGCCACCATGTGCAAGATTCTCGATGGTTGGGTTATGGTGGGAAACATTGTACAAATATTACAAAGAATATGTCAAGGGCTATAATCATTGTTAGTGCCTTTAGAAGCATGGGCATAGAGATAAGATGCCTTTGAGGCCGATAGTAAGCATAGAACCTTTTGAAAAATGGGCAATTGACTTTGTGGGTCATATTTCCCCATTGGTGCACATGATTGGTTTGTGCTACATCATTATTTGTATAAATTATCTAACAAGGTGGGTGAAAATGGCACTTACAAAGGATTACATTCTAATTACTTATGCAACAAGGTTTCTTTGGGAGAATATCATAAGCATGTATGGATGTCCTTTGAGTTTAACAAGTGATAGGGGTACTCATTTCTTGAATGAGACTATTAGAATACTACTAGGAGAATTTATGGTGGCACACCATAAGACAACACCCTATCACCCACAAGCCAATGAAACTGCTAAGGCTTTCAACAAGATATTGGGACATACTTTGAAAAAATCTATGATGTTGGAAGGAAATATTGGGATGATAAAGTCTTTTTTATACTTTGGTCATATAGAACAACCTACAAGAGGTTGAATAAAACAACACCCTTTCAGTTGGTGTTTGGCGCGAGAGGCCATTTTACCTATTGAATTTATGTTACCCTCCATGTGCATTACGCGTGTAGATGAATGGTGATGAGAAGGCACTTGAAGAGCACATAGACAAATTGATGTAGTTGGATGAGAGGCACACTATAACACGTTGGAGCCGTGTAGATAGAAAAGGCAAGACATAAGGCATGACATGATAAGCACATTAAGAATAAGAAGCTTGAGGTTGGACAAATGGTTCTTTTGTATGACTCCAAGTTTTTGTGCCACCCTAGGAAGTTCTAAGTGCATTGGTTGGGACCATATGTTGTGACCTACATACTTGATTCAAGAGCTCACTAGTTAGAAACATTGGATGATGCACGTTTTTTCGATTACTTTATTAGGAGCAAGTCAAGCCCTACTATAAATAAGTTTTCTTGATGTTTGTAATAAGGCAATATTGCCATTTAGCTTAGGTTTTACTTTAATGAATTTATGTTCTATGTGTTTCCTTTCATCGTTGTTATGCTTTGTCAATTTAGTTTTGTATTATGTTACACGTTTATGCACCAATAGCTAATTACTCTATAAGTTATTTCATGTAGAGGACCATGCGTATCTTTAGTGTGAGGTGGATTGGAGTGAAAAGTTGGAGTCTTTGGGAAAATGGCGAGGAAATAAGATGAAAATAAAGAGTGCTCATAAAGCTTGGTGATATTGGTTGTTGGAGGATGGTGGTCATAAGAATGTTGGAAAATAGGTAATAACTAAAGGAAAAGCCACGTAAGGGTAGACGTAGAGTACAACATGCGGAGGTTACATCGGGGATAATTACAAGGAATAAGGCATAGAGGTTGATATCCTTCGGTGCTTGGAGCACGTGAAAGGAGATCTATGCCATATGGTAGTTTGCATGCTAGAAAATTGTAGCTATAGCATGTGGAGAGCGTGCGTGTTGAGTGCGAGAAAGCGAAAAGGCATAAAAGTGAGCAGGTTGGGTGTGAGAAAGCTAAAAACAAAAAGTTGAATTTATTGTGATAGTACGATGGTAGGGGGTGGTGTAATTAATTTGGAAAAAATTAAAACCCTATAAATAAGGGGTCATGGTAATTCATTTTTACCTTGCGATAATTTGTGAAAGAGCTCTTGCGAACTAGGGCATCCTTGTGAAGAAATTGCAGAACGAATTGAGTACAAAATTAAAGATTTGTGAACTAGGTTGTAATGGAGAACACGTTTGTGCACATAACGAGTTGGTGAAGGAAATTTTGTGGTATGAGCGGTGTGGTGTGAAGTTCTAAGGAAGAAAGGGTTTTTGGTTAGGGTTTGAAATCTAGGGCACAAATTATTGTTCTCGCGCAAGAAGAAGTTGTGATTGAGTGCTAGGAGGGTTAAGAAGAACAAGGAACAAGGGAAAAGTTTGAGTTTACATGACAAGAAATGGCATCAAGGAAACCAACAACCATCACACCCAATAAGAATGATAAGGGCAAGGAAAAGCAAAGTGTGGAAGTGAACTTTAATGAGGAGTGGTACTGGGAGATGCAATACCTAGATGGGGTATTGTTAGGGAAGGAGTGAATGTCCCATGTGAGAAGGATGGTCATAAGCGATTCTGACCATGGAACAAAAAGATAGAGAAAGAGATAGCTTTGGAGTTGGTTTGGCCTATAGGTGAAAGAACAAACGATGACAAGTCGGTGTTCGATGACTCAAGTAAAGAAGGCACTAGACAAGGTTGGATTATTACTACTATACAAGCTTGTTCTTTGGGAAGCTTTGAGCTCCTTTTGGGGTTGATGTCGAGCATCCACAAGGACTAATTCTATTTTATAGGAAGGAGAATGTGCATAACCCCACAATTTATCAACAAGTACACTAGGCTCATCTATACATGTAACTCTTTTGATGATGACTTGGTGATAATGAAGTGTGAAGGAGAAAACCAAGGAGTATGAGTACAAGAAAGGTTGGTGCGCCTTCGATATTTCAAGTATTAATGATCTAGTGATGAAGGTGGTCGCATGTGTCTACTTACAAAGTTGAAAGGGTTAGGATAGGTAGACCCAAGTGAATAAAAGGTGGTTAAATGTATGTGGAAAAATAACTAAGGGAACCACTTACAACATCTCAACATTTATAACAAAAGAAATTATCGATGTTATGTGGGATGGGGATAAGATCATGTATGGGACTATCCTTTTGTTGATTTTCTTTTTGGGGATGGGAGTGCCTAATGGGACCAAGGATAAAATTTGGGAATACCCCATAGAAGACCCATCCTCGGCTAAAAGGTTTGCTTCATATACTTGTGAAACTATGACAACAACTTTTAAAGCACACATTGATAAATGGTATAAGCGCATGCGCGATGCCTTCAACATAGAATGGAGATTCTAGAGTAGTTAAATACTTTGATAAAAGGTAAGGCTGAGTTTGTAGTCTACCAACATTTTTGTATTGCGGAGTTTACATTAGTTGATAACACCAAGAGCTCATGGTGCAAATTACCATTTGCATTCACCATACAATACTTCTAAAGTGTAGTTAATAGGTTCAAGGAAGAAAATAAGTTGAGATTCGACTTAAGTGAGGTGAACAAGGAGCATCGGGAGATGCGTCGAACCTTGATTTACCTAAAGAAATGTGCATACATGGAGAAGTATGTCTCATAAGACATACACTTGACAAAACTAGTCTCCATACCGATTGTTGGGACAACTGTAACATTATTATATCTCCATCTACGGCCTAAGTTTTCTGAAGGCACCTATGTGAAGGATGATGTGAGTATACCAGAGGACCCATCATCAAAGAAGATGATGAAGACAAAGAAAAGAGGAAGATGTGATACTTTTACAGTGAGTAGAATGTCGAGCGTGCTTGGAGGTTGGGCCATGCAAACAAGAGGAGGCGGGCGTAGGGATGAGCACTTATGCTCAAAGGAGGAAGTCCCCGATGAAGGAGAAAGCTGCTTGAAAAATAAAAATCTCTAGTAAATAAGAAGCCAAGAGTAATCCAAAGTTCCATGACTATGAGAAAATGGAGAGTCTGAGGTGTGAGGAGATCAAGGGTGAGGAAGAAGAAGAAGTGCCCAAATAAGAACCTCATTTATATATTGTACATGAGACAAATGAAGAACAAATTTCACCTTCGAGGACACTTGGAGTATGGAGATTAGTGATGGGGAAGAGATTGACATAAATGTTTAGAAATGACGACATGCATGCACGACATGGATGGAAATGAGGTTGCAAGTATAATGAATAACTTGATCAATACAAAGGTAACACGTATAACGAGATGAAGAGGCACATAGGATCAAGCGAGAAGGGATATTAGGAGGAGAAACAAATTTGGCATTAATTTTTCCAAAGGGTGTGTGCTCGGGTGGAAGACGCACATACACCTCGCGAGGATCTCCTATATCATATGATGTTGATCCAAACAAAGTTTTACGTGCCCAGTATCAAAGTACTATAGTGGCAGACCAACTTTTCTATTGATCATCTTTTGAAAAGGAAGGTGCATTACCATGCACAAGAAAGATGATGTCCTGGACATTTGAGTCCCATGTCGAAGAGCTTGAGTTTGAGGTAAGTACATGGACATTCTTGACACACACACTTGATGAGCTCTAAGGAGATGAATATAGTTGTGGATTCTCAATAGTTGACTAATGAACAAGTGTGTAATGCGTTGAATAAGGTCTCGGTGGAAGTGGAGGCCAAATTATTTGGAAGGAATAACAAAATAAAAGCACTCGAGAAGAAGCAAGAAGAAAAGAATAAAGAAATTATTGAGAGATACCGAGAGATTAAGGGGAAGGAGAAGATAATCGCTTGCGGCTAAAAGCGAGTTAATGGGAGAAGAAAGGACGTGTGACACATATAAGGTGGAAATGATAGCAGATTCCATTTGTTTGGCACTAGATCTAGCCCCCTGAAAAAAGAAGTACGAGTAAGATCTCCACCTTTGTTTGGAGGACTTGACATGCATAATCACTTTGTAGTAGCCTCCCCTTACACTAGAGTCGGTAGAAGAGGTTATGGTGCTCCCAAAATAACAAGAGAAAGAATAAGATAGAAGTGACCATAACCCAATATATTGAGTTTTCTTAGTTAAGACCATAACTTATATGGTAGAAGGTGTGTATGATAATTGCGAGGATAGGGATCATGTGGCAAGTTTCTTTGGTGGCCACACATGAAGCGGATCTAAAAAGTTCTAGATAAAAAGGAGGAAAATCAAGTGCATCGAGACAAGAACCTCGCATAGGTTGAAAATAAGATTCGAGGCAATTGAAATTTTGAGGACCTCGGTCAAAAATAATTTGAAGGAATTATATCCCAGTAATGCACAAGATGATGACACCCTGACGAGATATTGGAAAATAGATGGAGTCTATAGTAGACACTTTCAAGGCCAAGGGTGAAGAATTGACATTTGAAGAAGTCAATGCTATGATTGGGGATTTGTTCCAGCAAGTGCGAGTGAAGTAGAAGGATGGAATGTAGTGGAGGTATCATTAAATAAGGATTTCCCCATCCTCCTTACACAATAGGAGAATTCTTACTTTATTCTTTAGCGCACAAGTCAGTGCAAGTTATTTTATTGTTATTCTTTTATTCTAGTCATTCTTTATTTTGAGGAGGCATGATGTTTCGAGGGTAGACAACATCATTAGTGTGGGGTAATGTTGGGCATGGAAAATGACTAAGTACCTAAGGAAAGGGTAGCGCACGCTAGAGCACGCAGTTGGAAGGACAAGCATTGGCGTGGAAGATAAGACATGATTACGCTCAAGGGTTTGAAAGGGTTCAACACTTAGCCGATTTTGGAGTACTAGGCTACTAATAGACTTGGAGTAGTGACCAAGAAAGGGCTTAAAGATATGATTAAAACATGAAGACTTGCGAGTTGAAGTGAAGTCTATTTTGAAGATTAAAGCACATACAATGCTTTAATGCTATTAATAGGATTAAAGTAAAGTTAACTATAGGTTGTCTATTTTTAGGAAAAGCTTACATGATTTTTGAAGGTGCATAGGCGGTGAAGGGTAAGTCCCCTTATATATATGTATCGATTTGCATGACTTATGTGTGTGGTATGTTAGATCTAGCTATATGGTAAGGTTATGATGTTATTTTACTTAAACACATAATCTTGTGGAGGAACTTATTCTATATTTAACTATTGTATTGTTTGGAGATTAATACAATGGAGTTCTTAAATGAATTATGGTTATGGATACCAATATTAATGGATCTTACATAGTATATCTAATCTTGGTGCTTATGTGAGTTCTTTATGTTTATGGTTTAGATTTGATTCATATGTGCTTAGATCTGGTTTCTTTATCACTATTATGGAATGTATTTGGTTGCAATATGGAATACTACATCATGCATGCTAACATCCTTGAAAATCTCCCACAAAAGAGGGACTAACACCTTTGTGTGCTTCGGATGAGCGCTCATACCAGTTTGAGTGACATGCCAACATACCAGGATTTTGGGTAAGAAAGTGACTACAATGGCCATGGCATATCGTCCCCGCACAACAAAAAAAGATGACTTTTATTTACAATAGTTGTTTATAATATTCGATGCAAAAATACAATTATGGTAAATGTTATCCAAATAACTCTCCTAGTTATTTGTATAACTTATATTTTAATTATGACTCTGATGTTTGACATTTCAGGTTACACACACTCAAGATTGTTCTTTTAATACCTTTACACAATTGAGTTCTTCCACGCACTCCACATGCCTTGCTTCCTTGCTTTTTTTCACTTTCTCTTTGCATTCTTCTATCTCCTTCCATTTCCCCTTTGCGCCTTTCCTCTTACATGCATCTGCTTTCTTTCCTATCTTGTCATGCATTCCGCGCACCTCTGCAAACTTGCCTTCCAAAATGGCTAAGTCCCTGGCATTCCTCTTGTGTGCTTACATACACTAAACTATGTCACATGCCCCTTCTCTATCTTCTGCCGTGTGCCCTTCCTCAGTTGAATGTTCACGCCCGCTTCCATACTTGCCTTCTGCAAGTATGCCTTCTTTCTTGCCACATGTGTTGCACTTGTGAGCATGTCCTTCACACGAGTACCTTTGTGCCTTTTTCTTCTGTGCCTTGCATCTTCTACTATGCCCATCTTGTGTGCCACATCATTTTTTATACTTGAGTGTGTTACACAACCTATCAGATAGCGCGCCAATAGGGCATTGAATCTGAACAACCAATCGATGCATGTCACGTGGTAGAAAAGACAAAATGAATTAATAGTTGGCTGATTTCTTCAATCAATTCACACGCGCCACATGTCTTACGTGTCCATACGACTATGAAATCTTCTAACAACCATATCTTCTACTATAGAGCTTTGATCGACGTGCACTGGACTTGTCAAAGATTTTCTAACATCAACTACATGTTAGACTATTCAAATTCATATTTAGGTGGGATTTGGTAGGCAAAAACAAGGAAACTTCTCTCAGCTCATCAATGCACACATCTAATCAACTTCAACCACCATATTTCTTTGGATCTTAGCTTCTTTCTTCTTCCACATGCCAAACAAACATGGGGAAGCACATCTGACAACCTTGCAGGCATTAATCACTAGTTATTGGTGCTAAAGATTTGAATCCAAGTTTCCCTCTCTTTCTCCTTCTCTTCTCTCCTTATTCTATAAATAACATAGTTCTTCTTTGTAAAAAGGATCCCTCTATGTTGTAATGACACCATGCCAAAATGGTGGCCGACTTCCCATGGGTCTTAGACCATGGCATGGTCTCGTAATGTATTCCCGCCTCCTACCATAAATGTAAATGACTTTGCATCCCTCAAGCAATAAAATCATGTTTTGTGGTACTCTTGTCTTCCCTTTCTCATTTTCATTAGATCTTGCCTCTTTGTTTACATTTTTTGGCATGTTTTGCGTACTCATGTACTTGAAATCCCTATGTTCATGTGTTGCACATGCTTTGGAAGGCCGAGCCCACGTGTTGATCCGTGGCACGCATCATGTGCCCTCTTCTCCCTGTGCCTACCATGTTTCCTTCTCCGCTCCTAGAGAGAGATCGATCCTTTCTCTGACGCTATCACCTTCCTTAGCTTAGAATTTCCCATTTCTTCAAAATCCTTTTATCCCTGGTCCATTGGCATATTTATTCTAGGATTTGCATTCAACATTAGAAGTAGTAGTAACATTAGAGGTAGGTAGAGGAACCTGACCTTCTCGGAGATCCGTCCCCAATGCACAAGGTCCCATAACTTGGGGATGGTTACATTGTGGTCTCAAACGACTCAGTTCTTTTAGATCAGAGACACGGGTGTAAGTTTGAATGACCAATAGTAACCAAAACCATTGCATATTTCAAAAATCTATGTTGATCATCCAATTCCTTATGTAAAGAATAACATGATCTATTTTCAACAAGTGCAAGGTAAATTTCATTATCAAGCCTTGACTAAAGAGACTTCTCTTGTACACACAATCTTTCCGCCTACTACAAATGATATGCATTCATTTGCACTTTCACATAGAATCCTTCAAAAACTAAAAAAATCAATTAGATAAACCTCATTCTACTTTCCAAAAACAAAAACACAAACAAAACCAAAATTAAGAGAAAAATATACAGTGCCTAAACCATTAACCACCTCTCTGAATTTTGATCTAAAATCCTTAAGGAAAAAAACAAAATAATTACCTCCTCCTCTCTTCGCCATGTAAAGTGCACATTTTGTGAACGTGGACATTGCACAATGCAATCTTCACGATACATCTCCTTGTTTAACTCTCGAGCGAAAGACACACCAACTAATGAATGTTGGATTTGTAAGAAACTCCATTTCAATTTCAATATGACAAACTTTACTGAATCTGCAAAAAAACATATTTTTCATTGACTTCTCGTCAAATTCCACCCCAAAAAATGTCAATATGTCGTCCTTGTTCTCATTTTCTAACTAGTGATGCATTGCCAAATTTTGCATCCCCTGAACATATTTCCATGCCTATTGTGCTTCCGCATGTATCAATGCTCACTGACCTCAAAGAAAGGTTAGTTTCTCTTAGACTTGCATTTGCACAAATTAGACACCAATCCTACAAATGTCCTCAGTTTTCCTTGAAAGGAGAAATCATAAATGTACCAAAAAATATCGATATTGTGCAAATTGCATTTCCTCAATCTATTGAAAAATAAAAACAATTTCCATTGTGCAAAACATCGCCTTGAATATAAAAACCCTTATACATCAAGCAACATGTATATCAACATCACCATGACAACACTTAAAGAATTGTGCAAAACCACACTATACCGAATGCAAAATGTAAAACTTAACCATGGATGGGCACACTTCCTTGCATTAGACCCTCATATTTCTCAAAACATGAATGAAGAAAGCATATTTAGCCCCCTTGATAGTGATTCTTCAGATGATGACAATGAAGATGATATAACATGTGACACTTTGATCCATGCATTTAACAATCCCGCAACCATACATGCTCTTCAAGATAAAATAATAGAAGTTTCTCTTGTTGAAGGGTTTAAACCACTCAATATCTTCCAAGATAAATATTATGAAGAAATGAATTTTCCCACATTGTTTTTGGTGAACCTCAACCTCCAAAAACGTTGCAAATATTTTCATATCAAAAAGTAGCATAGTGGGAGTTACTAAATTGAACCGTAGATTTGCTTATCACATTACTGATATTTTCTTCAAAGCAATGAAAATACTAGTTCAACAAGTTAGTCAGTCCATGTGGGTGCATATTAGGAAAGGCTTTTAAAAGGATGAACACTTACTGCAAAAGATGTCAAATATAAACCCAACTTAGAAAGGCTTTTGAAATTTGATATTGGCTACATTGATTTAAAAAAATCAAATCTCCCTAGACTATTTGCAACAAACATAGAAAAATGTGTTCACTATGATTTGACAATTGGGACCTCCAACTTTTTTGCCACATTTTCTAGTGTAGAACATTGTTGGCAACTACTTACTACAACCCTTACAAAGCTTTACAAAAATTATTGATATTCTTTTCCCTTCGACAAGCCACAATTTCCTGATTTACATGATGACAACTTTCTTGTGAAAAATGACCCAGTCACATGCACACGTTACTACAAACATAGATTAAATGCATTAAAACGACTACTTTGTGTAGACAAAACCTTCTTTGGAGAGATAATGGACTACTTTTGGGTTATTGAGTTCCAAAATAGAGGCAACACACATAGTCATTGGTTAATATGGATTAAAAATGCACTTGTCTATGGAGACAGTGACAATCTACTGATTGAGAACTTTGTAGACAAATACATAACATGTAACACTGAACCATTCCCTCCACACATCTCAAAATTACATCAACATCATCATACAAAGAGCTGCAAAAGAAACATCATACAAAGTGTAGATATAATTTCCCTCTTCCACCAATGAAAAAACAAAAATCCTTGAACCTTGTGAAGATCCTGACCCAATCGCTATATTGCATGTGCCGATAATATTTTCTCGATTATGTCGAACCTTTGTCATTATGGTATGTGTTGTCATTGATGTCAAAAATACAGAAGATGGAAGAAGTGACATTGATGGCAAAAAGGATTAATTGGTAAAGTGAGCAAGAAATGAAGATGAAGGTTGATTGGTAGTGTTAGATCACAGAGAAAACATCAGAGTTAGAAAGCATCTCAGGAAAGCATATGTAGTATGCAACAGCCTCAGGAAAGTGAATTGGGCATTTAGAAGTCAAATAAAGACATTAAGGGTCAGATAGATGTAAAACAAGCTTCAGATGATCAAGGATAAGTTCTTAAGGACTTAATTAGTTTTAGGCAAGCCGCTGTGAAGAGAAAGAGATATCACTAAAGTCAATAGATGGCCGCAAAGACTGGAGAAGCCTTGAAGTCTACTGAGAGAGCCCAGAGCTCTAAAATAAACTACGGAAGGTAAGTGAATGCCACATGTAAAGGAATGATGTTGCCAAAATGCAAGGAGTCAAGAACAAGCTCTAAGCATAAAAAGTGAAGTCGTGGATGCTTAACAAAAACCACGTGAAAATGAATGAATCCGTTAAAGAAAAAGGAGCCAAAGGACAAGTCACATAAGAGAAAGGTAAGGTCACGAATGTGAAGGAAGATCCAGAAGTAAGAATAGCTTGAAGGAAAAACCTTTGGAACTAAAAGTTTGAAGAGAAGATGCGTAAAATAAAGAAATTCAAGAGTAATGCCATGGACAAATAGACAAACCACCGAGAAGCTGGAAAATCGATGCGAGAACTAGAAAATTCACTAAGGAAGAAAGCCACGAAATAACAAAGTGTAGATAAAAGGATGGAGTCATGGACATGAAATAAAGTCGTAGGAAGGCATCACATATAAGAAGAAAAATCGTGTATAAGGAACAAGCCGAAAAAAAGGTGAAGGACAAGGAGTATAGCCATGAGACATTATAGAAGCCATGTAAAGCATAGAAGAGCCATGGATATATAAATAGCCTCGAGAAAGGAGAAAATACGCAGATCAAAGGAAATTGCCACGATACAAAGGAAAAGATCACAAAAGCCAAGGGAAGCCATGGATCAAGCAAATATGAACTAGATATGGATCAAGGACAATCAAATAGAGTTTAAATGGAAGAAGTAAGATTCAATATCCAAAATCGATGATGATTCGATTGAGGAGAAGATTTGCGGCTACATGTGCCATAACTAGAACTCCACATTGAGCGATGAAATCTAATGTTCCAACTACTAGTATTTAATGTTCTTTGACTTGATGAAGCCCAATTGCATTTTAAAAGTAGACTCTTGATTTCAAGGTGAAATTAAATATTGGAGAAGAAAGGGGCTCATTTATTCACGATTGAGAAATCCTAAAAATACAAAGCTATTTTTAGGAGTGCTCATTAATGTCTTTATGCATAGAAAAAGGAGAAAGAAAGGGGGGCTCATCATTCACCAAATTTTAAGGTGATAAGGAAATCTGACACTAAAAAGTGTGAATGGGTCGATTAGATAATAGAGGAAACTTGACGCCTATTTTGCTCAAGGATGAAATTGGAAACATAAATAATGCGACTAGAAAATGCATAATAGAGAAATGATGTATTCAAGTTGAAAAGTAACCAAAGAAAAGAGGTATGAAATCAGAATGAGGGCATAGTCTAAGAATTGATCGAATGCATTTACAAAAGACTAGGAAAAGAAAAAATGTAGTGGCTAATTTTTTTAACAAAGAAATAAAAGACAGAAATTATTGAATATTGATTCTAACGAAAGAATGAGAAGAGAGTTTTGCAAATCAAATTTTAATCTTCGGAGGGTGAAGAAATGAGTAGAAGAGAGTTAAAAGTCTACATGATACAAAAGCATAATCTCTTTCTAAAGCAATTATTGTTACTAGATGATCAAAATGTATATGTAAATTAAGTCTAATTTGTAGCTTAGCATATTAAGGGGTTGGTGCTCCTTGTGGTGTTGGTGCCTCATTAAAGAAAATCTCTTGTGATGTGTAATATTCACTTGAGTCCTTTGTTGTGCATAATATCGGTAGAGTGTAGGGGTTGGTGCCTCATTAAATAAATCTCGTAGGATGTGTAATATTCTTGCAAGTCCTTGCTTTGTGTAATATAAGCAACTATTTCAGTGGGTTTTTGTCCCAAAAAGGTTTCTCACATTATATCAGGTCTCCTCATGTTTTGTGTGCACATGTTTCTTACTTCTATATCTTTATTATTATAGCGTATACCTATGAAAATCAATGATAAGATAAAGTGGTAGTAGAGTAAAAGAAGAAGAAATTGATTGAAAGATTTTATCAACACTGATTCACCCCCTCTTAGTGTTTAAAATCTGTAATAATTGGTATCCGAAGCGATGGTTCTCCTGTGATTAAGCCTAACAACTTGGAGGTGATCTTGAATGCATAAACACGACAAAGTCAAAATATCGGGATGAAGCACATAAAGAAAGGTTGATGATGATAATGGAAAGTTACACAACTCCACATTGATTTAGATGATGAAGAAGTAAAGTCAATCAAAAAGTGAGTTGGAATGTGATCTAGAAGAATTAGATAAATCAAGGAAGAAAAATAAGAAACTGAAAGCATAAATCAGTGCCTATGAGAAGCACATCACTCTCCTTGAGAAGAAGTTGAGAAAGCAAGAACAAGAGGATGCTCAAGAATGCACAAAATCAGATAAAGTAATGGACTCTCTCAAACTCAAGGAGAAGAGATTAACAAGTTGAAAAGAGTGGTGAGGGATCCAGAAGATCAAATCAAATATCATGAAGTGATAACTATCTAAATGGAGAAAGAACATGAAGAAAAGGTAAAGGAACTTGAGGAACAAGTAAATATGATCTCTAAAGCTCTAGGGATAAAATTGAAGGCTGTGACAACCTTAGGAATTGTGAAGACATTAAAAAAAGATCTAGACGGGAAAAAAACAATAAATATGAAGACCGATATTGATGAAGAAGATGCTTGCAAGATGTTTGAATTTGAAATGAAGAATCAAGATAGAAATGGAACAAATGCAGACTGGCATATTAGAGCATGAGGAATGTAAGACATCAATTCATGCTAAGAGTGAGGAATGTGAAAGACTGAATGCTGATATGAATACTCTTAGAGAGGAACTGAAACAAGCAAGGTAGAGGGAGTTGGAAGCCAATTCAAGACAAGTATGTTGTCAAAGATGCTTAGAGAATAAGGAGGATGAAAAGGCTAGCTCCAACATGCAATCAAACAAGAAGCAGACCAAGGTGACTAACACTAGATGATCAAGTCAATCAAACAACCCAACGCATCCAGGTATGAAAGAAAATTTAATGAATATTGTTATTCATGTTATGGTCTTAGTCATAAAGTCGTAGAATGTAAAAAGACACAAGGCAGACAAAGAACATCCATGATGAGAGTTGCAAATATGATTCCGAGAAGAATAAGATGTGTTTCAATTGTCATCCTGGGACACAATGTTTTCAAATTGGTATAAATCCTTATATCGAAGACAATGCCACCATTTACCAAAATATGCGATTGTTAAATGCAAAACAACAAGTTATTGTACATGACCTTGCATATAGAAAACATAAAGAACCTAAAAATCCTTTATACCTTTTCCTTACAGGAGGATCTGGTACAGGAAAAACCTTCATAGCTAAAATGATATTTCAAACATTGCTACGCATTTACAATAGCTCAATCAATAGTGATCCTTTAAAAACCAAAGGTTTAATATTGGCATTCACAGGTAAGGTTGCTTATAATGTCGGTGGCATCACACTTCATTATACTTTTCTACTACCTTTCAATCGATCTGAGATCTTTCCATTAAATGGAGAATGCTTAGATGCATTGGAAAAACACTATGAATAGTTATAACTTGCCCTAATAGATGAGGTTTCCTTAGTTGGAGGACAACTACTATACTTTGTTGACATGTGTCTAAGAGAAATAAAACACATGCCAACTACATTTTTGGAAACATTGACATGATTTTTTGTGGTGATTTCTACCAAGCACAACATGTTAATGATTGTCTAGTATTTGACCCCTAAAAATAGCCACAAAAATATTGCCATATGATTTTTGGAAAAAAAAGTGAAACTTTTTGAATTGAATGGGCATGTGCGATAAAAAGATGAGCACTTTGTGTTTGTGCTAAATATAATTCATACTAGTTCACACACTATCTCTTGATATCACTTATTTAAACCTAACGTGTTATCTTCCAACACCAAATAACCCTGCATTTCCATATCTTTTCTACAAGAACTCCGATGTCGAAAACCATAACAACAAAATGTTGCACCTTGCGGCTGACTATAAAATTGTCCTCTACTCACTTGATGAAGAAGAAACATCTCATAATGAAACACATACCTACTCGAAAACAATGGAACTACCAAAAAAATTGAACTCAAGCAAGGTATGCTTGTTGAACTCTTTGCTTGGAAATTATGACATTCAAGATGGGCTAGTGAATGGATCTGATGGCATTTTCAAAGCCTACACAACAACACCTGATCTTGACTTGGTATGGATTCAATTCAATTCTATAAACATTGGCCATCGACAAATGTCAAAGTATGCACATATGTATACAAATGAAATTACACCTACATGGGTTCCCATTACTCGTATATATGCAGACCCCTTCGTAAAAAAACATACAAAACTCCAGTTATGATTTGTAAGCAATTTCCTGTTCAACTATGTTGTGCTCATACAATTCATAGAGCATAAGGAATAACACTAGATAATCTTGCATTTAGCCCTCATGGAGTTATGGGCCATGGTCTAATATATACATCTCTCTCTAGTGTCATATACATCTCTCTCTCGCGTCAAAAGTGTGGCCAATATGTATTTATTATATCCTCTTACACAAAAAACTTCACCATAAAAAAATCATTGCGGAAATGGCACGAATGAATGTAGATTCAAAATGGGAACTACAACATGACTTCTCTAGCATTGATTTTCTTCTTCAATATTGTTCTCTTCACTAAACACACAAAGTCTTCATGCTCACAAAGATGACATTATTCATGACCATGATTTAATCTATCTCAAATAATTTGTTTACAAGAAACTCGACTTCATTCTCTTACCACAAATGACTTTATCCCAGGATACCATTGTCTATTTTCTCACCATGTCCATGGTGTTATGATATGTGCCAAGAAAAATATACCCTTTCTCCAAACACTTTCTTTCCATGACACAAATGTCAAAGTGATTTCTGCAAATGTTATTCTACATGGGAAACTTTTAATGATCATCAATGTATATGCATCTCCAACAACAACCTTTGAAAACATCCAAACAATTTTGGAACACATTTTACCGAATTTTTTTCCTTGATATGCCTTCCTACTTGTTCGGAGATTTAAATATTGATATGCACATATGCACAAGAAAATCCAAGCTTCTAACTGCATACATAGCAACAAAATAACTTCCACTTTTGCATTCCACAACAAGTTAAATTTTATGGGCCTCAAAACATTGATCATGCATCAATCATATGAAAGACATGTGTCAAGAGTGATCATGTTTTTTTTCGGGAGAAAAGACAAATAAAACATAATCATTGATTACAACATTGCGATCAAATTTTCATAGATTTTATTTATTCCAAATATATATTGAAGGTGATTCTCTAAATATTTCAATCTCTCATGAATAAAAAAAACCCAGGGTCAAATTTGGTCTATTAGGGATTATATAGAAGAAGCTATTGATATATGTAAAAAGCTTTGTGAATGTCCAAATCACCCACGCTACATTGGGAAGGAAATAGGGTAGGTAAAAGCGTTTCTGTAAACCTTAATAATCCCTTTAATATAACTTGGATTATTTTGCGCTCATATCAATAAAGTTTGATAATCATTGATCTTCATTAATGATTTGAAAAATAATGTAAATTTTTAGACACTAATGTGTGGATCCCCAAGTATATGTCACATTTTGATGACAAACGAAAAGATTTGGATATATTTGCGTAACATTACGTTCATCATTTCTTAGCATAGGAGGAAAGCCGAGGACACGGGGCATTAAGCATAATAATTAAATTGGCTTTCACGGGAAGGAAAGATTCAAATTCCAAGTTCAAAGTTCGGCCTATTCCGCACATTGGTAGCTATTTTTTCTAGAACAGGAAAAGGTGTAGAGGAAACATGGGGGCCGCCATGCATACCGAACCCAAAATCCTGAGTGGAAAGAGAACACGGAGCTCCGGGATTACTGCAAATCGGGGGCCTCTGTTCTCCTACTACTTAAATACATTTGAAAGGATCCAAGGCTTCGATATATCTCTATCAAATTTGGGGTTGGAAGAACATATATATATTAGAAAGTCACGTGAAAACATGAAAATGGTGGAAATCATTAAAAAGAGCTCATATAATCACGGATTTTTCCCAGGCACAAAATTTCTTCAATAAGAAGGTAGATAGGATTAAGAAAAGAAAGGGAGAGAATCTTGAGTTCATTTAAAAGCTTAAAAGAGTAATCGATCCCTATTTACACTTGAACAGCTCAAAAGCCTGTAAGGCTATTTGTTTACCATAAGGAAGATATGTTATAAAAAAAACATGATTTTTCTGAATCATTTTCGTAGAAATAACATTATAAAATGCCCCTCATTATCTAATTATCTCTTGAGAAATCTATAAGGAATTCAAAGCCACTCTAGGAGATCCCTTTGCAAGGGCCTATCCTCTTATTTCAAGTACATTTTATAGCTGCCCTTTCGTGAAATATCCCACCTTCTTCCATACCTCCACCTACCTACACTACTCCCACTTAATATGCTAAAAAGAAAGAATGAAGTAAGGCGGTCTTAAAGTAAAGAAAAGCAAGAGCCTCAAAGCCAATGGCGCCACACTTTGATCCCAAGGAGCCACAAGGATTAGACAATGAAATCCCGCATATCTTACGAATGTTTGGAGCCAATCAAGTTTTGAGGAATTGGAAACTAGGAAGGTGGAGATTAGAAAAGGATTGATCAAAGCTCAAAGGGGCTATAAAAACATGGAAAGAAGCGAAGGGTAAAAGGATCCTTAGTTTGAGGAGGAAGAGGGGGTTATTATGAAGTCTTCAAAAACTATTTGACTTGGGGAATGCTTTGAAAGAACCAGCAGAATGTAGGCTATCAAAAGCATCTATAATCAATTGAGCAACATGTCACAATTCTTGTATTATTTTATTTGGGATAAAATGAGGAATATTTAAAGAAAAGGGACATTGCAATATGCCCATAGTCCTGATTTACAAGACTCCTATATTTTGAAGAGCCCTTGCCATTGCCTTCTTCAAAATGCAGCTATAACAAAATTCATCAAGTAAAAGATTATTTGATTTTCATTTTTCCCTTTACTCGGCTATCATTATTTAACACAGCATTTTTGTTTATCTCCTTATTATTATTCATTTTTATGTAGGTTCTAGCTTTTGATCTTCCTTCATAAATGATTTTCGGACTAAACGTTTAATCCTTTATTCACCTATATTGTCCTTTTGAAATAACTTTTACTTAATTTTGCCCTTCTATTTTGTTTCTCTCTATCTTTTCTACTAATTTTACGTTATGTGCTTTTTCCAATTTCTTTTAAATATAGAATATTTTCCCTTAAAAAAAAAAATACCACTTATGCATTCAAATCACAAAACAACATTGATCATGTTTCATCAAATTCTATAAAATATCTTTGCCAATCGTATGAAAAACATTGAGTGATCATCCTACTATTTTCCTTCTCTCACTAAAAAAAGACAAATAAAACATTCATTAGTAATTATTTTTTATTTTTTAATCTCTACTCAAATAACGTTTACTTAACTACAACATTTCTATATATTTCTACACTTACGTTATTATTCTTATGTAGGTTTTAAGCTTTTGAAAAACAAATTCTTCTATTGTAAGCGATAAACAAAACACACATGTAACATTATTTCTTTCCATTTTACTCCTATGTTGAAAAAGTGGAAAATTAACAATGACCATGAACTATTAGCAACCTATTTATGTCTTTACTAATTTTACATTATGTACATTTAGGTTTGTTAAATCATGGAATGTTGTAATAAAGGAAAAAAAACTAATGAATCAGGTGACTTGAACAATCTCATGAAACCAAAAGCTAAACCATTCCAATAGCCGATCAAAACAACGAGACTATCACTCCTTCAACATTCCAAACGGTAACTCATCACTACTTTGATACAAATTTTTAACTTTCTTACATTTCATGAATTTATTCTAAATTATTCAAATATTAACTTGGTTACATTTTATTAACTTGTAACAAAAAATTGATTCAATTATTTAAATTATTGCACAATACTTTTCTTTACTTTTAAAACTTGCAAATGTCTTCAAAGGAGATGTCCATTGTTGTCTCTATGGAGCATGTATTGCTACCATTTTTAAATTCTCCTCAAAAAGCTGAAATTTTTGCATGCAGACCTTATGACAAAAATGGACATAATGACAAGATATCCATGAACATACTACAACAACTATTTTATTGAAAAACTTTTATAGACAAGGACATGCATTAATCTTACTTTTTCAGTGCAAACCTTTCTTCCTTCATTGATCCTCTTAATGATGCCTGTACAAAACAACATTTACAATCTCTTCTAAATTCCAACATAGAGGTATCTATTCATGCTCTCTCATTTCTTGCATTGAACATTTTGGTTCATTTTTACATTCATTTCTAATTTTCGCCACTATTGCCTAATAGTAACCATAATTTCTTTTTCATGCACAAATAACAAGTGTGTTAAACCAAGAAACATCTACCTTTCTCCATTTTAAGCATTATGTGTCAATTGTGGTCATAAAACTCAACCAAACTTGGTAGAAGAAGACTCCATCTCTTTTTGCACCAATGTGCAATCAGAAAACACCTTACAAATATGAACACATGCTATAATGTTTGGTGCAAAAACAAGAAGGCTCCATCGATTGCACTCTACGTCAACCCCTTCTTAGCAAAGTCTTCCCAAGTTGTGTGCAATCACATATGACCAACATCAATAGGACATCTCTTCTATAGTTTTTCTCCTCCGCCAATTCAAAATCAATGGAACATTCACTATTACAATCAACAACAACCTTGCATCCATCAAGCCACTCTAATTCATACACACATGCTAATGTTACCTTTTCCTTCTACGCCATACAAAAATTAAATTAGTCTCTCTAAATTTTATTTTCAAAACAATCTAACATTTTCCATGTTCGATTTTCCTCTTCTTTTAACAATTCTCTTTTCTTCTTTCTTAGGATAGGGAAGAGACATGCACACAGAAGATTCAGGTGCATAGGGATAAAGCACAATCAAAGGCACAAAAGGACTTAGCGTTTTCACATGTACGGGCTATTTTGGAGATAGCGTGCAAAGCACACGATAAGGACTTGTGCACGACACACATGGGCTATTATTGGAAGAGCGGTTACTAAGTGTCTTTCATGGGTTCGGGCTAATAATAGAATTGCCACATGGTTACCAGAGTTAACTAGAAGAGATCTATTGTTAGTGCACTTGCATGTGTGGCTATTATTGTAAAGGCGCATGGCTATTTTCAAGCATGTAACCTATTTTGGGAATTATGCAAGCGGTGAAGGGAAAGTCCCCACCCTTATAAATATGTAGTGATCTGCGTAGAATATGAGGAATATGTGAGAACTAGATATGAATTATTGTGAGGTTATGTTGCTAGATTTGATGCACACATGAGCTTATGGTATTACTTATTGTAATAAGCTTTTGTGTATTTATTGTGTTTAATATAATGGAGTGTATTGGCTGAATCAAGGTATTAATCATGAGTATAATTGGTTCTTGCATGATTGACTTCATTATGGGTATTATTTAAATCTATTACTCTTTAGATCTAGATATGGACATGCTCGTAGAATGTTATATTAATTATGGATCTGAATGCATTAAGTCTTCATCATGCTAACATCCTACAACAACAACCCTAAAGAGGGGCCTGGTACCTTTGCATGCTTGGGTGAGTGCTCAGTCTAGGATGAGTGATGTGCCAAGTGTGCCAGGTTATTACTGGTAAATTCTAGGTTGCATCATTAGTTTATTCTTTGGGACCTCTTTTTCATTTTTTTAGGATGGTTCATGATGAAGACATACCGATTGACCTTAACAAGTGTTGAGGAGTGGATATATGATCTAGAAGAAGAATATGCATGGAGGTTCAACACCGGATCGAGTTTAAACACACATGCATGGGTGGAACAAAATCATGTATGACAAGTTTGTATGAGAGCTTCTTCGCTATTTTTCAGTAGAACTATATGAGTGGCTGGTTGCTTATGCGTCTAAAAGGGATTGGAGGTATCACACACTTTTTTGGACACAGGAAGAATTTCAAGCCCTCTATGATGTTGATCTGATTTGGACATGCGTTGTGGATACTTGGTTTCATGGTGTTCTAAACAACTATATTCTGGAGTACTCAATTTCCACTTATTCTTTCCTAGAGGTAGCAAAATTCAATTTTTATGATATCCCAGGGGAACTTACCTGCAAGGCATTCCATTAGTGATCAAAATCTTGATGGTAACCCTGAACTTGGAAAGCAAACCAATGGCTAACTAAACCCCACACATGGGGAAGGAAGCAATGTTTGGTGAAGGATGGAAGACCTAGTAGTGGAAAGGAAGAGAGAAGAAATGCAACTTAAGTATAATGAGGTGTGTGAGAGGGAGATAGAGAAGCAACAAGATGTTGCAGAGTGAAAATGGTGTTAAGGAGAGAGATGGCTTGTGAAGGATTTGGAGCTCACATAGAAGGTGTGGAGCTAGAGCATTAAGAACTCCCCCATTTGGGAAAGCATGACAGGGAACCCCCTCGGCCTCATGTGGAAGCATGCTAGCAGAGACAACCTGGGCCATGGGTGCGCATCTGAATCTACTGAAACCTTTCCCTTGCACTTGGTTTTCCAATATCTAGTATGAAAAATAATCAACAAGCTAATTTAGGTAGTGGGAGAGTAGGAGTAAGTCATATAACAAGTACATCGATGGTAGGGAAAACATCTTGTTATTGTTTGGAGGTACCTTTTCAGGTGCATCATCCACACAAAATTCAAGCATGCAAAAATTTTGGACTCACTTCTGGGAGTGGTAACACTTCGTAGACTATAGGGGTGTAGTTCAATACTATTATTGGGACATAGGGAAGTACATCTTCTAGTCGTCTCCGGCTACAGGTGGAGGATCAAGAGGTATAGGTGGTTCTAGTTCTAGTGGATCTGGTGGTTTGGAGGTAGAGGAAACACAGGAGGTTCTAGATCAGGTGGGAAAGGTCCGCACCAACCCCAAAATATTTACATGGAGATGTATCTTCATCTTCCAGAGTATAGGGGCATAGAAGATGTTGTTGAACATGTACACATGTGTGAAATATTGTGGTGCGTAAAAGGAATCATGACTTTTGAGTGCAGGGAAAGTCAATTTCGCCACTACGTTACAAGGGCACACACAACTGGTACAAAAAGTTTGACCTTGATTAGACTTGTGTAGACTATGTAGCTTTAAAAGATGCTTTCCTTAAAGAGTTTCACATCCCTGAGTTTGAGCAGAAGAGTATAAGCATGCTCAAGGATATTAAGAAAGGCACTACTAAGAGTGTCAAGAGAGTATGATGCCCATTTCAAAATGTTTTTATCTAAGCTTTCTTATGATATTCATGTAAGCCAACATGCACAATGGTTCGTTTGGAGGTCGATTACACCTTTTAGAAGGGTGCTATCACATAAGACATACATTGATCCACGTGCAAAGCACTTGAAGAAAACTTTACGTCGTTGAGGTAGTCGGAAGTATAGACACTAGGGTGAGCCCATTTTTGGAAGCACAGATCGCAAGCTATGGTGAAAGTAGTTGGAGAAGCTATGGAAAATTCAACACATGAGACGTGCGCACAGGATTTGGTGCACAAATTGTGAAGTGGAAGGTCACACCAAGGATATTTTCCCCATAGATCAATATGTTCATTGCTTTGCTAGACTGTGAGATATGTCATTTAAACCATGATGCTAGCCATTACCCATTATTACAACATGCAATAAGGAAGAACGTATCTCTTGCTACTGTAAAATTTGTAGGTCCACAACTCATGACACGAAAGACTGGCTGATTGGTTAGATCCATGATGCTATAGATATTGGTGTGATAGAATAGGAGTATCAGATAACTCTAAAGGAAAGAATGAGCATTAGGATTGGGATCACAATCAAGTGTGCTATGATTGGAATGAAGGGAATTTTGAAGGAGGTCATGGTAGAGGTTGAGGATACCATGGTGGATTTGGAGAGGATGAGGTCGTGGTGGTGGATGAGGTGAGTTTCCTCATGGAACATGTTATACATGTGGATCTCTTGACCACTACAGGCATGAATGTCCTCAAAATATTACATGTTCTTTCTATGGAAAGAATCATAGTTATGAGGAATGCCCAGACTTATATGAGCATCTTAGTAAGTAGCATAAACAAGAAAATAAAGGTGTAGGGATGGTTAGGATACAACGCATTGTGGAAAATCAGTGGATGCCCAAGTTGGAACTAGAATCATGAGGTATTTCCTGTAAAGATCACTACCCATGTGTTGAAGTGGCGCATGCTAAAGAAGCATTGCAACAAAATCCTACCATCACTAAGGAGGAGGTTCTACATGCATGGTACCCAGATCCTATCCATCAAAAGGAGGTTTATCAGAAACCATGGAGGTACTTAAAATTTAGGGTGAAATACAATGTTTAAAGGAGCAATCACAGAAGATGGAGCAAAAAAAGAAAGTAGCTAGAGATGGTCCAATATGATATGATGACTTGAAAGAGGTGTGCAAGATGTTGTAAGAGAATATCATTCCATTGTTAGGGAATTGGTTAAAGGGAAACACTCCGCCAAGTATTGAGACTGGATAGAAAATCCTACATGCAAACCTTCCCCCTCATAGCTTAGACTATGACAAGGAAATCACTCTGAATGTTGTTGTGGATGGATGGATTTTGAGTAATATATTGATTGATACATGCATGGAAGTCAATGTTATTACTTTAGATGCATGGGTACAAATGGGGAGACCTCCATTATAGCCATCTTCAAATGTATTGTTCATGGCTAACTAAACTAAGGCCACTCCCATCAGAGTTTTAAAAGATGCATCCATTACCATATAGGGAGCCAAGTTCATTGGAGATTTTGAGGTTTTAGCGCTTGCAGAGGTAGATAGCTTCCCAACTCTACTTGGGCACCCTTGGTGCTATGCAAATAATGTTGATCTTTGGTTCAACAAGGGTTATATCAATTTTGAAAACAAGGAGGAAAGATTTATTATCCCTTTAATAGATGGAAAATATGCACCCTATGTTGAGCCTTTGAGTGAGGAAGATCTGAATAGGATTTATGTATGTGCGCCATTTGGGACCCAAAGGTGCTTGAGCCATCTAAAGAAGGAATCCTTTAGTGGGAAGATGCACAATCTATTAGCGATACTACAAGTGTTGCTTGTGATAATTGGGCTCATAGTACTTATGAGTTGGTAGGGCACGAAGTAAAGAACACATTTGTGGGACAACAAGACCTTGTTATATCAAGAGAATAAGTAACAACTCGATACCTCGTTACACTAGAGAAGGAGATCCTATGGTATTTCTGTGCACCATGGAGGAACAATGGATAAACTAGTTGGAGAGATGAAATATGCTAGCATATACCCTGCATGGGACAACAACGCTACTGGTGGGTGGTTCACAAGGATAATCTTGTAGGATGGAATGAAATTAGGATTGCTCTTTCTACTAGGTTTTTAGAGAAATGCACCTACTCAAATATGCACTTATCATGGTAATCAACTTGTTCAACACCATGTTTAGTAGTGTGAGAGACTCTGGACAGAGGGGCAAGGAAGCTTTACCACCTTCACTCTGGGTGCACAAATTTTATTCCACTTTACAAGGTTGTGCACGCGTGCTTGGTATGTATATGCGAAACTCCATAGAGAGACTGGAAATTGGCAGGATTTGATTGCAGGAATGATCCAAATGTTTGACTATTTCTCTACTAAACCTCTAGTAGAAGAGGCATTAAGGGTTATAAATCAGCTTAACTATGGGAGATAGTGCAAGGCAAGGGAAGAACTCATTCAGGAGTTATTTGATGAAGAAGACTTAGGAGCAGTTTTGTTGAAGAAACAGAGACAAATGCCACACTACTTAAGCGTGCTTTCCTTGAGAAGGAAAAAGGAAAGATGGTCTACTTAGTGGATGATGAAGAAGTAGAAAATATGGATGTAGACCATTCAACAAGTAGGCGTGAGGTTTTGGATAGTGCAGATAAGACCACATGCACCTATCATGAACCTATGAAAATAAAGAAAGTGAATATTGGATCAGATGTTGAGCCTAAGGAGGCCATAATTGGGGACTATTAGTTTGACTCTGAAGTGGAAAAAATCATTGAGTTACTATGAGATTATTAGGACTTATTTCCTAGGGGATACCATGAACTCAAAGGCGTTCATGAATCATTAGGAGAAATGAAGATAAAGCTTAAGGAAGGTGTGTGCCCGGTCGGAAAGAGACCCTACAAGATGAACCCCAACTTGTGAAAAGGTCAAAGAAGAAATTGACAAAATGTTGAAGTCTGGAATCATCAAGCCCCTGGATGAGTCAGAATGGGTTAGCCCAATGGTGATCAGTATCAAGAAGGATGGTTGGATTAGGATTTGTGTGGACTACATGGAGCTGAATGCTACATGTGTGACTGATCCCTTTCCTACGCCATTCATCGAGGAAATACTAGAAGGTGTTATAAGGCATGAAATCTATTCATTTACAGATGGATTCTCTGGGTATCATCAGGTTAGGATTACATAGGAGGATCAGGAAAAGACTACTTTTACTACTAAATGGGGCAAAGCTTTGCCTATATTGTGATGCCTTTTGGTCTAAAAAATGCACTTGTATTTTTGTGCATAGTTGTTCAAGTGTTCAAATATTTTATTCACAACTTCTTGCAAGTTTATTTAGATGACTGGACGGTGTATGGACTTATTAAGGATCATTGTGAAAATTTACGCCTAATGTTTGAAAGATGTCGGTAGTTAAGCATCTCTTTGAACATCAAGAAATGTGTATTTACTACACCATTTGGAACATTATTAGGGCACATCATCTGTAAGGAAGGTTTTTATTGGTTGATCCGGCTAAGCTTGTAGTCATTATCGGCCTAGAAGATCCTACCAATCAAAGTGAGGTGCATGGATTCTTGGGTCACACTAGGTATTATAGAAAATTTATAAAGGGTATGCTAAGGTTGCTGCACCCTTGGAGGAGTTACTAAAAGGAAAAGGGACGTTTTATTTGGGAGAACCACAACATCGCACATTCGAGACATTGAAGGAGAAACTTACTACAACACCTATTTTGCACTTTCCTTCATGGGACCAACCATTTCATGTACATGTGGATGCCTCTAGCATGGCCATTGGCGTGCAGTATTGGCTCATCCTAGAGAAGGTATTATAGATCATCCTATCTATTTTTCTAGTAGAAATTTGACTCTGTAGAAAAATTATACAACTACAGAGCATGAAGCTTTGTCAATGATCTATGCACTACATAAATTTAGACAAGTACCTACTAGCAACACCATTTGTATTCTATACCGATCACATGACATTGAAGTATTTAGTAAATAAGCCCATTTTACAAGGGCACATATGCCGATGGGTACTCTTATTCCAAGAATTTGATTTTCAATTGTGGTAAAACCAGGGAAAAGTAATTCTAGACTGGATCATCTATCAAAATATAGCCGGGAGAAGAAGCGTAAGAAATTAAAGATACCATGCTCGATGCATAGTTATATAGGTTACAACGCATGCCATAAGAATTAGAGGACATTGATTTCTTTATACAAACATGTATGGTATGGTGCGAAGGAATGAAATCCTTAGAGAAAAATAACTTGCCATTCGCTCAACATTTATGTTGATTAGCGCACTTTATTTTATGTTGATTAGTGGTGAACATGAACAAGTTAGGATCGGGATTAAGTATTATGTGTGTGACACCTATGTCTGGAACATGAGTCAGGATATATATCATATGGAGGAGCTTCATGCTCCATATGGTGGTAAAGAGGTGGGTACTATGTGGGTGACACCACCGCACGCATGGAGATTCTACTCACTGGATTATGGTGGGAGACCTTTGTATATAAATATCATGGGAAGGCATATTACAAGGCTTATGATGCCCATTGATCTGATAGGGGCAACACTTGAAAACAAGTCAAAGAGATGAAATGCGTGATTAAGACCTATTACTAGTGTACCAGAACCGTTTGAGAAATGGGCTATAGATTTTTTTGGGTCCTATTTCACTACCGCGTATGAATAGGATCACATTATATCATCACTTGCTTAGATTATCTAACAAGGTGGCGAAGCAAGTAGTGCCTACAAAGGATTGTACAGTTGGATATACAACAACAAGCAAGAAAAAGTCAAGGGTTTCTATGGGAAAATATTATTACAAGGTATGGATGCCCATTGAGTTTTGGCCATCCAGAAAGTGATAGGGGCACACATTTTGAATGATACAATCAAAATTCTATTCGATGAATTCATTGATTGCACACCATAAGACTAAACCATATCATCCTCGTGAAAATGGGACATTTAGGTTAGGTTTTTTAACAATGTATTTCATTATGCTTTGTTAGACATTGTGAAAAAATGTGTGATGTTGGAAGCTAAAAGGATTGGGATAATAAATTTTTGTGTGGGGTGGCTTTGGGTATATAAAGAACAAACATACAAGTGGGTTATTCAAAGAAGGCGAGTAAAGAACACCCTTCAAATAAGGTGATGGAGATAAACAAAGGGACGTGTATAACACGAGGTAAGCAATGGGCTATGGAGACTACTATGGAGAAGGCATAGTGGCAAGGTACTTAGGTGCATGGAAGTGAATTGAAAATAAGTTTGTAGTTAGAAGGTAGGAAGGCGTGCTAAAAGGTTATAGTTGAGGCGTGAAAAAAGCGTGGAAAATGTGAAAAGGGTCAATTAATGAGGATTATTGGTAGGTGAAGGAGCAATAAATGCACTAAGTTTTTCTAAATATATATAAGGAAGGGATATGAGTTCATTTTTTATATTGTAAATCACAAAAATTTGAATGAGCAAGTGTAAAATGAGTTGATGAATCGTGTTGAGGTATAAAGAGAGTGTGAAACTAGATGTGGAGAGTAGATTTGTGTAGGAGAAAGTTTTACGTCCCCATTAGTGAAGAGTTTGAGTGAAGTAGAGCGTTGTGAAAGAGTTAGGGAATGTGATTTAACTATAACAGCATGAAATTGAGCTAGGGTTTGGAATTACTCATTACCAAAGGTAGAAGCCAATCATTTGCACACTACAAAGGATAGAAAGTTGGAGTTACAGATGGTACACACTAAAGAAAGCACCACCGCTATAGGAGCCAAGGGAAAGAAGAAAGTGGAAGCAGAGGTTGAAATTACTCCCGAGAGAAATTTCTTGGAGATGTAATACCCAAAAGGCATGATAGTGGGACAAGAATGGGATTCTCATGTCCGGAAGTGCAAGATAAGTGATTACAACCACCACACATCGGATAACAAAAAGGAATTGGATGCGTTATTGAGTACGAAGACAAACAAGTGCACAACAAGAGGACATGTCAGTGTATGATGACATTGGAGAGAAGTTGCTAAAGAAGATTGGAGTTTACAGTTATACGAGCTCCCATATTTCGGAAAATATGAACCTTTGTACCAGTGGTTGATGAGCAGGTACATGAAGACTTTTTCTATTTCCGGATGTAGGGTAAGGATTATAACCACTTTGATTTCAACTATAACAGGATTAAAGGGGCACAAGAGTGGATTTAAATAGTGACTTGATAGATAAAGCAACAATCCTGGAGACGTGGAAGGAGTTAGGGTACACCAAGGGTCCACGCGGAATGGATATGAAAAACTAAAGAAGTACCCAGTGGTACAGTGCATTGCACATCTAGTGACCAAATTGAATGATCAAGAGAGATGGTCCCAAGTGAATACAATGTGGCTACACATTGCAAGGATAATGTCACAGGAATAATTTACAACATATCAGGCTACATTGTGGAGACTATCATCGAGGAAGTGCACATAGGTGAGAAAATTAGTTTCGGCATGCTATCTATTATCCCTTGTATTTATGGAGATCGGAGTGCCCGATGGGCCAAAGAACAAGATTTGGGAGTACCCCATGCAAAATAAGTCCCTGTGGAAAGATTTGACAAGTACTTGTGTGAAGGGTCAATGAGTGGGCCATTCAAGCAGAGGGTGGAGATGTGGTATGATAGGCTCCACGTGACATTAAAGAGGAGTGGCACATCCCAAGGAGTTACCTTCGGTGGTGGGAAAGGTAGTGTAGTTTTGGTGTATCAACACTTCGCATCGCATGATTTACAATGAAGGATGGGACTTGGAGCCCTTGGTGTAAATCTTTGTATGCCTTCATAGTGCACTACTTCTAGGCATCAGTCCATCATTTTACTAATGTGTGATGCCTGAATTTTTTGTTAGACAAGGTAGATTGTGACTACCACACACTGCAAAAGACTTATGTATATCCAAGTCAGACTACCTACATTGAGAGGCTAATTTTAGACATGATAAGCATGAAGCCCATGAGTTTGGTGATTGGAGACAAAGTGGAGCCACACTTATATACCTTTAGCTTAAGCCTAAGTTGGAGGGTAAAAATATGTGGAGAATGAGTTCACGCTCCTAGGGCCACCTAAGGGTAAGCATATAGTGGAGAATGTACCATCTACGAAGCCCACTAAACCTATAGAGGTAGATGATGAGGAGGAAGAGTGTGAAGATAGTGGTGGCTTGGTACATAGAGGATGGAGGCAACCCTCGGATAGGGTAGAAGTTGAGTGAAAGTACTCCACCCCTAGGCATAAGAAGAAGGAGATGAAGAATTGGAAGTAGGAGAAGACCCTGAAGAATGCCACTTTAAGAGGGTGTTAGACAAACAAGAACTCAAGGTGCTACTCCACAATCAATAGTACATAGATCACCACGACTCTCTCCATAGAAGGAGAAAACTAAGAAGAGAAGGAGAAAATTGAAGATGAACGAGGAGGGAAAGAGTCTAAAGAGAGCATGCCAGATCTCCTATACAACCAGAGGATGTGGAAGAGCCCAAGGAAAAATAAATGAAGGTTGAGGAAGAAGGGATATGGAATCCAAAGAATAGAGTGCAAGATCTACTCAAGACATAGAGGGTTCAACTCCAAACCTTGGCGCTCAAGTTACCTAAGGGCTGAGATCAAGGAGGGCAAGTGGAGAGTATGTTGTGCCAGTCATGGGTTATGAGGAGGACATAAGTAAAATTGTCTACACATAATTCAGAATATAGTGGGCCTTAAGGAATTATATGGATGGGAGTTGATGGACCCTAACATGGCAACCACACACACGAGGAAACAATTGTCATGGTCCATGCAAAACTCACATGGATGAGCCTGATTTTGATGTGTGTGAAGAGTCCTATGTATCAAGGAGAATGAGAAAGGCACCACAAAACATGCACATAACCATCAAACCCATGGTTATGTTTGATGAACAAGTGAGTAATGCCTTAGTGAAGGTGTCTATAGAGGTGGCACACATGAATGTAGATAAAGCCACCATTATCTAAGAAAGATATTAAGAGAAGAGATCAAGGCCAAAGATGCAAAAATAACACGTTTGAAAGGAGAGAAGGACCTGGAGCAGAAGAAGAATGGGGTCCTTATCGGCATGGCAGCATAGAGAGATCAGGGATCATGTCCTCCAAGCAAGACCGCACTTAGAGCCCAAGGTACCCAAAAAATTCCCTTCGACTATGCACTATGTGCGTACTTTAGTTGATTGGTGCTTGAGGATGGACCATTCGGATGCTAACATTAAAGGACCTGAGTAGGAAGCAAAGAGGGGAAAGGATCCAGTAGTTAGAAATATTTCATCATACGAGGCATTCTTCAAACCTTACAGGAGGAGATGAAGAAAGTGGACCAGGCACTGAACATATGTGCAGCTCCAAAGAGTAATAAGAATCAAGACAATAGTAGAAGACAATGAAGTCCTGAAGGCAATGAAAGATGAGACATTGGGACACATGGAAAGATTGGTGCTAGTCAAGAAAAAGCATGAGGCCCTTGCAGTAACATAAGACCCCATAAGGAAAAATTGGATGAGATTGGAAAACATATAGTGTAGAAGATGGATTTGTTAGAAGGAATAATGTCTGCTATGTCCAACATTGTTCTAGTGTTACAAAATGAGAAGGGAGAAATTTCCCAAGATGAGTGAGAGTCTTTTGCAGCGGACATTCCAGATAAAACAGAAGTCACACTAACCGAGTGACAACCATTATAAGTGGAGATAAAATAAGAATATCTAGAATTAATTCTTCCGGTTGAGACAAAGGATGTTGCAGTGAGAGTTCATTCTTTATGCAGAAATTCTTTCATTTCTTTCCATTCTTTATTCTTTATTATTCAAAGAGCAGCCATTGTTGGTGGAAACAATGTAGTTTAGTGTGGGGTAATGTTGAGTGGACAAGAGTATGATACGAAGGAGAGGGCACACAGAAGTTTCACACAAAAGTAAAGCACAGTCAAAGGTGTGGAAGGATAGGAAGGAAACGCATGCAAAAGACAAGGGAAGATTCAAGACTTAGCCATTTTCACATGTATGGGCTATTTTTGGAGATAGCATGCAAAGAACACAAACCGGATAAAGACTTGTGTGACACGCATGGGATATTATTGGAAGAGTGGCTACTAAGCACTTTGCATGGGTTTGGGCTAATAATAGAATTATACTTCCAGTTAACCAGAAGAGATCTATTGTTAGCACTTGCATGTGTGGCTATTATTGTAAAGGCGCATGGCTATTTTCAACATGACCTATTTTGGGAATTATGCAAGTGGTGAAGGGAAAGTCCCCACCCTTATAAATATGTAGTGATCTGCGTAGAATAGGAGGAATATGTGAGAACTGGATATGAATTATTGTGAGGTTATGCTTTGCCAGATCTGATGCGCGCATGAGCTTATGGTATTACTTATTGTAATAAGCTTATGTGTATTTATTGTGTTTAATATAATGGAGTGTATTGGTTGAATCAAGGTATTAATCATGAGTATAACTGGTTCTTGCATGATTGAATTCATTATGGGTATTATTTGAATCTATTACTCTTTAGATCTAGATCTGGACATGCTTTGTAGAATGTTATATTAATTATGGGATTGAATTCATTAAGTCTTCATCATGCTAACATCCTGTAATAGAAACCCTAAAGAGGGGCTTGGTACCTTTGTGCACTTCGGGTGAGCGCTCGGTCCTAGGTGAGTGATAAAACGCACCTAGGTTATTATAGGTAAATTCTAGGCTACATCATGTTTACATATTTTCCTCCCTCATGTTTATACATTTCAGTTTTTGGCCTTCTCAAATTCGCTACAAACAACAACTCTTGTTTGTATTTCCCCATTACTCAACCTACTCATGTTTTTGTTTATATTGTGCCTCTATGATTACAACATCAACATGTATAAAAACAACACTTTCTAGAAGTTCCCATTAATGATATCAACACGTTTTTAAATCTATATTCAAACTATATTATTGTTATATGTGATGAGTCCATAAATGACTTGTTATATCATCCATATAACTTTAGAATTTTCTCCTAAATGATGTAGCCTAAAATTTACTAGTAAAAGCCTGTGGTGTCTTTGGCACATCACTCAGCCTAGATTGAGTGCTCACCCAAAGCGTGCAAAGGTACTAAGACCCTCTTTAGGGTTTTTGTTACATGATGTTAGCATGATGAAGACTTAATACATTCAGATCCATAATTAATATATCATTCTATAGTGCATGTTCAAATCTAGATCTAAAGAGTAATAGATTTAAATGATAACCATAATGAAATCAAGCATGCAAGAACCAATTATACTTAGGATTAATACTCTGATTTAACCAATACACTCCATTATATTAAACATGATAAATACACATGAAGCTCATTACAATAGATAATACCATAGCTTATGTGCATCAGATTTGACAACATAACTTCACAGTAATTCAGTTCTCACATACCCTCTCTATACTACACAAATCATTACATATTTATAAGGGTGGGGACTTTCCCTTCACCACTTGCATAACTCAAAAATAGGTCGCATGCTAGAAATAGCCATGCGCCTTTACAATAATAGCCACACATGCAAGTGCCCTAACGATAAAAATTTTCTAGTTTACTAGTAGTAGTAATTCTATTCTTAGCCCACACCCATGCAAAGTGCTTAGTATCCACTCTTCCAAAAATAGCCAATGTGTCTGTGCAAGTCTTTACCGATTTGTGTGCTCGACACACTATCTCCAAAAATAAGCTCGTACATGTGAAAATGGCTAAGTCCCAAATCTGCCCTTATATTTCACACACGTGTCCTTCCCTATCCTTCACACCTTTGACTTCACCTTGTTCTCACATGAACCTTGTGTGCCTTCTGCTAAGTATCCCACTTTCATTCGCTCAACACTAAATATGTTAATTAATGCATGTGGGATGTTATAAATAGTTGTATCTAAAGTAAAAGTGATGCATTTCTCCTTATTTTGTCTCATGTGAACTAATGATCGATGTAAATCCCACTAACTACCTTTGTGAGTGATTTGATGATATGTGCAGTTGATAAGGTGCATTTTCTACCACTTTTGATCAATTGTAGCCAAGGAGACCGAGTCCTTTGCCACTACGAATTTTGGAGGATTTACTCATAACAATCTACAAATGAGGACCCCTGTTTTTAGTAGAATTATAGGGTGTCATGGAATATTTATGAGGTTGTTATTAGTTAAATTTTTTTCCTACATTTGTGGCATGTGTTGTAATCAATTGTGTCTATAAGACACCTCCTTGAATTGTTTCTTAGCTATCTTTTTGATACAACTTTATATAGTTGATAGTTATTTTCAATCTCGTTTTGGAGTATGTTATGAACTTATTTGGATCAATATAATCTATGCTATTTTTAATATTTATTTATGTTGAAAACCTCAATCCCAAAAGAGAACAATGGACCACTCAATTGAGGAGATTGGAGGATTGGTATTTCATGCATGATCTTTATTTCTGTTGAGTTTAAGTTTAAGTATCTTGGTTTGAATGATTATTTTAATGTAGTCTTGTATTTCTTTGTTTCAAGCATATTTTCTTACTATTATTTCCTTTAATCAAGTATATTAATTGATCAAGCATTTCCTTTTAAAAGCATTTCATTCTAACAATGTTGCTTTAATAGATTAGACAAACTTTCTATATCATGCTTTCCATTTCAGTAGCTTAGAATTGTATTTACTTTCCATAGTTCATAGTGTAAAACAATAAAACGATACCAACCAAACCCCTCAAAGAGAATCGCCACAACAATTGTGTTGCATAACAACTTCTTTTTACCCTAAACACCCGGTTTAGAATGACATCAACACTTAAATCTGTTGGTTAAATGATTGAAAATCACAACGACCCATCAATATGCAATCCATAAATTAATTTATCCTCTTATTTTAACAATTATCTTTTCTTCTTTGTTTCAGGTCCACATATATTCCACCCTCATGTTTATACATTTTAGTTTTTGGCTTTCTCAACTTCGCTTCAAAAAACAACTCTTCTTTTGAGTTCTCTATTACTAAACTGATTTTTTTGTTTATATTGCGCCTCTATGATTATAACATCAACATGTATGGAAAACCAACACTTTCTATAAGTTTCCAATAATGATTTCAACACTTTCCATTTAAAGCTTTTTTAATCTATAACTAGTCTATATTATTGTTATATGCAATCCATAAACTAATTAGCTTAGAGCCAAAACTAAATTTGTTATTACGTGTTCTCATGCAATGTATAATATAATACATATTGACCATGGTAACAAAACTCTAATGTAACAAATTACCGTGTAATGGAAATGGAAAAAGGTTGTTTTCAGATTTTTTCCCCATTCTAAATTTTTAAATTTTTGTTTATTGATAAAACAATAAACTTCAAGAGAATTTGGCATATTATGGCCTTGTTTATTCAACATTTAACCACACATATTAAATTTATGAAAATCAAGTTTTATATAATATATAAAGTTATACATGTAACTTTTATAACTAGGGGAAATGTATTAACCGTTGAGCACCCTATGTTCAACGACATCCTAATTAAATTCGTAATGATGAGGGACTCTAAATTTTTCCGGTAGAGTCACAAATTTTGTCATTATTTTGAAGAAGTGGGGAAACCACCATAACACTATGTCACACTTTATAATTAACTTTTATAATTGAACTCTACCTTTGATGTAGGAACATCATGTAAATAACACAAATTTTGGTTTTCTATAGGTGTTTAAGGTGTCTTGAGTCATCTAGGGTCATCAAAGTTGGCTCTAGAACTTTTGGAATCTTTGAGTTTGAATAGTGGATTTTCCATCCTTTTTATAATTTTAAATATTTAAATTTAACATTAGGGTGTTATAGTGTTAGATGTTAGCATAAGAGTTATGTATGATGTAATAAGGGTGTTAAAACACCTTCACTACCATTGTCTTGGCTCACTTAACTCACCTAACCTTTGACTCATCATGAGTAGTTTAATCAAGAGAGTTGGTTGTGTGTGGAAACCCTATCTAACTCATTCTTTCTCATTTGTAAATAAAATAGATCATGTATTCGAGTTAATAAAGTGTAGGGAGGTGAATATTCGAGGAATAGAGCCCAAGAGGCTAATGAAGTTGTAAAAAGATCAATGATTATCAATATGAAGATTTTGAGGTGGTATCTTATGCATGACAAGTTGTCATTTGAATGTGCATTAAATGATTGTGTTGAAATATTTTAAAAATTGCTATGTGAATGCGACTTATTGTAAAAGTATGATGTTGGCTATGAAACATGAGTTTTTTTTTTTTTGTAAAATTGATGAAAGGACCAGATAGATAGTTAAAGATAATACAATATAAACTATGCATGAAAGTGATTATGGTATTTTGGTGTGAATGCTCAGAAAATTGTGAAAGAATCTCATTTGAACATATTATATACAAGATTCTATAGATGAGGATGATTGTGTAGGCTCAAGGAGGAAAAGACAATGGAGTTTATGAAGATGAGAATAGTTATATGTAAGATCTAAGGATTGTGAGTGTGATAAGGTATGAAAGTGTTTGTACTTTGAATGAATGAAAGAGATTAGAGAGTTAATTGTGTGAACTTCTATGTGGGAGAGATTAAGAAAATATCTTCTAAGTGTTTATAATGAAGAGGATAATAATGGATCAAACCTTTGTAAGATGGATTGTGAGTTCTAGACTTTGCATGTGGGTTACGATCCCATGTAAGTTATAAAATTAAAGATTATTTTGTATCATAAGGGTGTAAATGGTGTTAGATTGATAAAAAGAATCGGTGGATTATGGTGAATCAATAGAGATTGTCAAGAAGACCCAATCAAATGTGGGTAAGTGGAATCAAGGAAACTTTATTATGATTGTGAATACTCTGCCTTGGATATTTAGGAAACTTTAAAAAGCGTTAGAAGGAAACATTACATGATTGTAACTTCGGTTAAGTGAAGTGATCTCGATGAAGACAAAGAGGATGGCGTCATGAGACATTTTAAAGAAGATTCCTAGTAAGAATGTAATAAACTCGGGGTTTGGATGCATGTAGGGTATTGATCGTGTTAACCTTGAATAATGGTGTTTAATAGTGTATTTTAGAAGAATCTTATGAGTATAGTGGTGAATAAAGTTCTTAAGAGGGAAAATGAATGTTATCAAGTACCGAGAAGATATTAAAAACTCTAGAAACACTACTTGGCCACCAAACCCTAATGACTAGAGGTGGAAGACAATAAACTCATGCTCGGCCCTAACTAATCAGCTGTGTGAAAACTTATAAAATAAGGACAATAGAAATTTGAGGTAATTGTTTTCTATTTTTAAATCCCTTGCAAAAATAGAACAACTTGGGTATTGTGGACTTGGAATAAAGACCGCGAGTGAAGGTAAAAGGAATGAAGGTTGTAGCTAAGGAGATTAAGCCGCCAGAGTCAGGAAATATCCACGGGAGAATTGGAGCATGTTATAGAGGTCAAATAAGCCACAAATTGATGTAAAAGGGTCCACAAATGTTGAAAAGCCCGTGACACATAAAGCGAGTATTTGGAGACCGTGGGTGAAGAGAAGTTAGTAATGCCGCTAAACAAGGTGAATTCAAAGACCATGGGATGGAGAAAAGGAAGTCTGTGGATGTTGTTGAAAGCCGCATGACAAGTAAATAGACGTGGGCCAAGCAAAAGAGATAGTGGAGCCGCAAAATGAAGAAGACAAAGCCGCATAACTCAAAACCGCGCAGAGTTAAAAATGAAGAGCCACATAATAAGGAGGACAACAATTTTCTACGTGGGAGTTGTAATTGATGGAGATTTAGAATCATATTTTTCAAATTTGATATGATTTGAAGAATATTGACCTCCTCCACGCAATAAAATCAGATTTCATAAATTAAAGGGGAGATTGTTAGGCAGAAAGACAGAAGGCTTCTTCAACACGTAAAAGTATTGTTCCAGTGGCCCAACCACCAACATTTAATGTAGTATGGGTGCCCAACAAGGAAGATGGCATGTGATAGTGGATAACCAGAGGCACCTAACTTTATCAGAAAATTTATTGCTTGTTGTTGGTGGTTGGGAAATTTGAAATCTGATTTCCCTCTCCTTTTTCCTTTCCTTCTCTTCTTCTTTCTATAAATGTAAGAGCTTGACTCATTAAAACAAATCCCTCTTTTGTTGTAACGACACCATGTCAAAATGGTGGCCAACTTCCCACTGAGTTTTAGACCTTGAGTTTGGTCTCTGTAATGTATTTTCACCTTCTGCCATGAATGTAATGAATTGTGCATATTTTAAATAATAGAATTAGATTTTGTGGCTATCTCTCTGCCTTGGTCTCACGTTTTATTTCTCCTTGCCTCTCTATTTGCATTTCTTGGCATGTTGTGTGTTCTCCTTACTTGCAGGCTCCATTTCATGTGTTGTTCATGCATGGGAATGCATGGTACACATGGTTCTCATCGTGGCATGCATGTTTCACCATCTCTCTCGTGTTTTCCATCTTTCTTTTGCCCTTGTGGAGAGTGATCAACCTGTTCCTTGGTGTTATCACCTTCTTAGATTAGGATTTCCCCTTTTCTGCATCTCCTTCTATCCCTGGTCCCTTGGCATGTTTAGGTTAGGATTTGCTTTCAGTATTAGGAGTAGTGTTAGCATTAGGATAGGTAGAGGAATTGACCTTCTTTGGAGGTCTGTCTCTTTTCGTGTCCCACAACTAAGAGATAGTCCCATGTTGCCTCAAAATTCATGATCCTCAAGGATCATATCCAAGGTGTAATTTGAGCTCCAACAATAACTTCAAAGGCAAGAGGTCAATGAAGTGAAGAGGTAATGATAAAGGAAAGAGGTCTTGAGAGACATTGAAGAGTATTTAGAAAGTATCTATTGGAGCATAGTCTATCTTGCCCTATTTTGGGATAGTCTAAACTGAATAGAGGATCTATAAATGAACCACATGGTGTTTGGTGTAAAAGTGACTTGAATGAAGGTTATGAAAACATTGATGAGTTAATAGTGAGGAGTGAAAATTAGTGAGGATGAGTGAGAATAAATTAATCCAAAAGACAAAAGTAGAAGAAGGCGATCGAGCACAAAGATTGGTTAGAGTTAAGAAGACTCAAGAAGTTAGAGAGAGTAACATGAAAAAAAGCCTAGAACCAAGAGTGGAGTAAGTGGGAAGGTTAAGGTGAGAGGTAAAAAGGTGAATTAGGGCTAGAAAAGAAAATAGAAAAAAATTAGAAAAGGAAAGGTCAATCAAAGAGGAAAGATAGTGTGTACATGGGAAAAAGAAGAAAACAAGGACAAGGGAACAAGTTGGAGCCTGAATTAAGTCTATAACATGGGATTTGGAAGGTTGAAAACAATAATTAAGTGATAAACCCTAGTTAGCTATTTAAAACCCTAACTAGAGACCTAGTTATAAGCCTAGAAGGAGAAAAATCTTTGTTGGGAGAAATGTACAAAGAGTTAGGCCTCAAATGTTTCCTATAAGTAAGAACTAGGAAAAGGGTATCCAGATAAATCATTAGATTTGCTTGATGTTTCACAGTTTCTTCCAGAGACATGGGGATTTGGGGCTAGTTGAATGACCTTGGAGAAAATGGTAAAAATCAATAAAACAAAATTGGTTGGGAATTAATGTTTGAAAATGTGTAGAATCCTAGAATGGGATAATGGGCAGCTATAAAGCTTACAATTGAGGAAAGATTGCATATATTTTGTGTTTTATAACAAAAAAGGGCTTTTAGTAGGGCTACAAGGACTTATTGAGGTCTATAAGGAAAGTGATGAAGGACGGGCTCTTGAAACTTGGTGAAGTGTTCTAACATGATGGATTGATGTTATTTACAATGTTTAAGTAGTTTTTGCTCTTGATTAATTGATTTGATATATTTTGGCCATTTGAGCACAATTTAGGCTACTTGGAAAACAAGGTAAAAGTTACTATTTTGATGAGTTTGATTAATGATGGTCTTAACTAATAATTTTGGTTGAATTTAGTGTATTGCGTCTACATCAACCTTTCTAATTTCAAAGGAACACGGTGGAGGTCTTAAAGAAATCCGTGAGGTATAATTTTAGGTAGGGATAATCACACTCCCACTTACACAATTATAAACCAATTTATGACTTTTTCATTTTTACTCTTATATAATATAAATAGAATTTCAAAATTATAACTTGACTTTTTCATACTAACTCCTACCAATGCAAGTATATATAGATACAATAATTTCATGTTTTTAACCAATCATATGTTAATCTTTCTATATATATTAATAATTTAAAAGCTTCACATTAGAAGAAAATGGAATATTATTTTCAATTTTATTTATAAACATTTCATTTTATCGTATAAAAAATTTATAAAACAAACACAAATAAATTAATATCAAAATGTTGAACTAATTTTATACCATCTTCATTTTTATTATTGATATATATATATATATATATATATATATATATATTGAATGTAATCATTTCAACTTTTTAATCAATAATATATTTAGTATTTTTATGTCTTGGTAATTCTATGAAGAAATGGAATATTCTTTACATATTTTTTTATCACATTAAAATTTTATCAAACAATCACAAAAACAAACTAATACCATAGTGAGTAACTTGTCTCATACCAATATTTGTATCTTTATCATTATTATATGTTTATCTATCATATAAACCAACATTTTTATATTTATTATTATAATATATTGATTCATCACATTAAATGTGTTTACATACATTTTCATTATGTAATAATAATGACACTTTTTTCATTACGTAATAATAATTTTTATTAAAAAATATAAAATTATATAAAAATACTTTAAATTTTAAAAAAATCACATTTTATATTGTCCACTTTGCACTTTTGGAATAATTATTGGTATGACATCTATTGAATGTGATTAACTATAATAATATCTTGTATTCAAAATAATCTTTCTTATATTTCTTATCAAAAAAATAATAATCTTTCTTATATAAAAATACTTAACATTCTTTATAAAATTGCATTCATGTTTCATAGTTCACACTTTTATGATAATTGATAGTATAACATTCATTTAATACAATTAAACATGTTTAATTTCAACTATAATATCTTCGGCAGTAATAAATCACTGCGAAGCACTTAATATTATATTAGATCTATCACATAGACCAAGATTTTGATATTTTCATTATATGTGAATTCATCACTTCAACCAACATCTTTATTTTTATTATAAATATTCCATTTATTATATCAAAATTTTATAATATAAAAATACAAATAAATTAATACCTTAGTAATTAATAAGTCTTCTACCAATAATCAATAAACAAATAAATACACTAATATATTCAAAATTTTCAATCTAATACCAATAATTTATAAATATGTTATATAATAGCTAATGAGGTGGGAATGGTGCGATCAAGTCACATGGTTATATCTTTGGTCCACCCAGTTTGAAATCCCCTCTAGGCACAATCCTTTTTGGAGGTGGTTTTGTTGCACAGACATGGCTTCACTATTCGTCGTAGGATATAACATCTCTAAATCACCGCAATTGCAACACTCTAATCTTTGTTAGTTAGTTGGACTAGAATTTTCTCTTACGAAATCTCTAAATCAATTTAGTTACAACACTCGATATTCATTGTAGATGTCGCATGCTAGATTGTTAGTTGGACTAGAAATTGCTCATGTGGCATCTCTAAATTGTTGTAGAAGCTGACACATGCTGATCTTTGTTGCGGACACAACACATTGGATTGTTAATGGACTAGAAATTGCTCATGTGGCATCTCAAAATCACTGCAATCGGTAGACTCGATCTTCGTTGTAGTCTTAGTTGCGAAATGCTACACACTAGATTGTTATTTGGACTAGAAATTTTCCTATGGCATCTCTAAATCACTGTAGTTGTAGCACTCTAATCTTCACTATAGACACGTCACACTAGATTGTTAGCTAGACTAGAAATTTATTCAAAGTAAGTTGGTTAGACTCTTAGTGCTTTGCATTGTTAGTTGGGCCTAGAAATTACTTTACTTGGTTAGTTGGACTCTTAGTTGGAATACGTTGTAGATGCGTGAAGCCAAAAATTGCTTCACTTAGGTTCCTTGACCTTTGGTTCCCACATTGTAGAAAAGGATGTGGGTCCTTTCAACACCCTCAAATTTCACTACGATTTCAAAAAATAATATGCAATATAGTAATACCATAACAATCAATTAATCCAATATTAATATTAAGGGCCTACGAGCTAGACAAAATATTTGACCATATTTATTTTCCAATGATGCTTTCAAACAAACTTGAGATATTTTTGTTTGAGGAAGATTGTCCTGGATTGATTAAAGTTGATTAATTCTTTGTTATATTTAATAATACTCTATAATTAAACACTTTCTTCGTTATATAATAAGCAATGCAACTAGTCATTGTTATAGCTTATAGAAAAGTAATTGACACTAATAAAATGGATACAAAGTAAGCAAAAAAAGTAATTGCATCATAAATAATATTTATAGTTTTCTATGATAACAATAAATATAGTTTTAGCATCAAAGATGATGCTACATGAAAATAAGTGGCATATATTATTTTTATCATAGGTGGCCTCATGCAAAATAAATTGATGGATTTTGAAAAATTGTAAAACTATTAAGAAGATGGCTTAGTAGTAGTATTTAGTAAAATGTTTAGAAACATTACGAGGTTGAGGTGTCATTTAGTGGTTTTTTATTATTTTAAATTGGTTAATATGTCTTGTTATGCTAATTTTTTTAGTAGTTCAATGTTGTATATCATGTCATAATTTTAATTTAGGTTGAGTTGTAATTTGAAAGTATTTTTTGAATATATGTTGATATGTCATTTTGTTTTATTGTTTAGTAATTCAATGTTGTATGTCACATCATAATTATTAAAAGACAATAAGTTGTTATTTGATTGAATATTTATTTTTAAAAATATGGGTTGATATGTTTTTCTCTAATAAATCGTCTACAAATTAGATGGTGTATGTTACATGATAATTATTAATACATATTAAGGTGTCTTTTGATATAATTAATAGGTGAACAAAAATATTTAAAACTAACATTGAAAGTAGTGAATGATTATTATATTCAAGTGAAATAAATGTTCTACAATAAGGAATGAAGGAATCTTCCAATTGATAACAATAAGGAATACGATAAATGCATTTTAAAGTATTTTCAGATCTAAAAATAAAATTAAAACTTTAAGATATAAGAAATTCAACATAAAAAATTATACTAGCTTCTCATTGATTGAAATTATAAAGTAACAAGAGTCTAAAATGACTAGTACCTATGGTTTTCTGGATAAAAAATAAAGAAATTGTAATAAAATATATGTATTTAAATGTGAAAATATTTAATTACATAGCCAATACAATTAAGAGTTTTCAGGATAAACAATAACTATTTAATTTTAGCCTCGTAGATAATACAACATGTAAATGGGTAGTGACATAATAATTTATGTTATTAGAGGCGGTCTCATGTAAAATAATGCAAGTGTTGATCAAATTTTCCCGTTCTTGTTTCAAGTTAATGGAATGGTGGTAAGAAAATAGGAAAATCAAAATTATGAGAGGGTTTAAGGAGACCTCTTGATATGCGATGATGATGAAGATATGGGTGCAAAGATCCTCCGTGGTGAGATCGATAACTTGCACAACAAAGAGAAGCTAAACAAGAAAACGATTAGTAGATAAGATGGTGTGTTGCTAACGAAGTCAATCCCAGAAGTGATAACTTCATAGGGATGGATTTCAACCCACTTTGATAAAAATATTGATAAAATATGATGGATAACTAGGATGTAGCACATAATAAAATAAAACAGAGATCAAAGATATGTTAGAGATGCTAAGATGAAGATTTGATAATGAAAAATGATGATAAATGAAATCAAACCTGATTAGGTTGATGATGACGACCGAGACCTAATAGGGACGATCGATAGTGGATGCGAAGGGTAGACCAAAAAAAGTGTAAAAATAGAGTTGAAAATGATTCAAACAATGAAGATATCCTCGGATCTCGATGTTGGGATGATGAGTAAAATGTGTTGAAGAAAGGTTGCAAAAGCTATGGAATGGGGTAAGAACACTCAAGAAACCCCAAAGCTTTGTGAAAAACCAATCAATGGACCATCAGATAAGAAGTAAACAAGGATTCCTATTTTGCATACATTAACCTTGAAGCAAACAAGCAAAATTAACAAATATAATTACCCTTTATTCTTGAAATCTTAAATAAGTGAGCCTAATAAGGATCTAAGCAATCAGTTTGTGCTTAAGAGAATGGGAGCTCACCATTAATGGCTTCAAGGCCAATGGTTCTTCCCATTTACTCCATGGTGTGTGGTGTGTTGCAATGGATAAAGAAAATAGCTCAATAAAATGAAATAAAACTCCTAATCCTAGTAATAATATTGTTGGGCCCCTAAAATATTGGCTAAGTACAAGAAGGCATGTGGGCGTGTAAGGCCTATTTGAAGAAGGGCGTGCAAGGTGAAAGCATGTAGGACAGGGTTTTAGGAGGGTTTAGTAGAACTAGTGGAGCGTGCGCGCAAGAAAGTAGAGTAAAGGATTTGGGACTTAGCCATATTTGGCATATCGGGAAAACACGAGGAAAGCATGACTGACTGCACATGCAGAGTGGATAAGGTGCCAACTTGACAACTTGGTGCCCATGAAAGGAATATACCTTGCGATAGAAGATTCCAGAAGGTCATCATGGTGAAGAATGGAGAGCTCGAGTCTGAAGGAGCATGCTCCCATGGAGGACCACTTGGACACTTGAAAACCGATCTACAACTTTAGAAAGGCATGGTGGTGCTTTTACGAGGCTATATATACAAGCGCCCGATAGAAGAAAGATATATACTGAGATATAGAGATACTAAGAGAATGGAAAGAGGTGAAGCTATGTAGAAATACTGTGAGAGTTCTATGGGTTGGGTTTAGAGGATCTGTAGGAGTATGATGTATCAAGGGGATGGGTTTGAATATTTTTTTGTACTAAGAGGGGCTTAAGTCCAGTTCTGATGCATGACATTAGTATGCACTATTATATGGATCTGTGATAGCCTTAATGAAGATAATATAATTACCAAACGTATTTATATATTATATATGGATCCATTTTTCTTATATCCTGTATATCGATTCGATTATATATATTTCATATGAGTGGGTATAAACCCTATGCATTTCCTTCTGTTGTGATTTAGATCTATGTTTTGTAATGCTTTTCTTATTTGAATGAATACATTGGTCTAGAAGCCCGTTCTGAGCTCTAAGATGAATGTATGGTTTGTTTCCATTCTCTTCACTTAAGTTTTTGTCGTAAATAATGCATTCTCACACAACTCACATAAAGGAGGGGATCGCACCCGCGTGTGCCTCGGGTGAGCACCCAGTGCCGTTGGGTGATAGGTCGATGTGCATGGGATTTCCTTGTTCTTTGAAAGGCATAAAAATGACTACATCTTGGTTATGTTGTCAGGACCTTCTTTTTGAAGTTGTTGTGAGAAATGACATGCATCTTTGTCTTTGTGATGTGTAATGACAAAGCGTCGACTTTAGAAAGTGTTGAAACATGGTTCAAGAGCATGGAGGATGAGTTTACTCAAAGATTTAACATTGAACCTGAGTTTAAAACACGTAGATGGGTAGAAGAGAACCTATACCATGAGCTATATGAGACATTCTTTTGCTGCTTCCCAGTAGAGCTATATGAATGGATTTCAATATACACATCCAGATCAAGCTGGTACCATAGATTGCGTGTGTGGATCCAAGATGACTATCAGAGGCTACAGGATGTAGATTTGACTTGGATGTGTGCTATTGACCACTGGTGGAAAGGAGTGCTAGCGCATTACACTTTAAAATACGCCATTTCTACGTATTCTTTCCCGAGAAGTTGCTTGAGTTTGAGTTTTTGAGAGATCCAGAGGATCATTTTTGGGTGCTATTCCTTTGGCTATGAAGATATTGGTCATTACTTTGAGTTTAGAACTATTCCCCATGGTTGGCTAAGCTACTTTGAGGGTCTTGGGCAAGGAAGCTAGGGTGGAGGAAGATGACAAACATTACAACTGAAAAGGAAAGGGAGGAGAGACGACTCAAGTATAGTGAAGCTCATGAAAGGGAGATGAATAGACAACGTGAGGTTGCAAGTGTGATGGATCTATGGAGGCATACGTTACGAGAGGGTGTTGAAGTTCACATGGAGGACATGGAGCCTGAGTAGTCTATGTTACCCCATCTTGGTAAGTGCGGGAGAGAGGCCCCTTCAACTTTTGATGAGAGTTCGTTGCATGGAGAAAGAAGAGTCCGATCACATCATCGAACCCACCCGATGACCAACCCCATGGTGCTTGGTTTTCCAAATCAAGGGAGAAGTACCGATGACCTAGTTGGTATCAGTGGGAGTTATATGGAACATGTTTGGTATCATGTTTGAGTGCACCGATGACCCAGAGATATATTTTTTGTTTGGAACATCTATGGCTGCACATACCATTCCGGTGTTTGGAGGAATTTTTGGGCAAAGTGCAAGTATACAAGGTTTGGGAAACGCGTATGGGAGTGGTGCGAGATACACTTGATAGTGGAGAAATCTCATAGACCATTTGCGTAGTTTAGTGGAATGTTGGGGACACTAGGCGTGACCACTTTAGGCCCATTTTCAGCTATAGGAGGATCTGGAGGTGGAATTAGTGGATCCAGGGGATTTGGTGGAGGAGGAAACACCGGAGGGAACCAAGGATTGGATCAAGAGGACAAGGGCCTCATCCACCTCCTCAAGTGTTCTTTGAGATGTCTTTACACTTTCTAGATTACCAAGGTATAGAGGATTCTGTAGAACACGTGCACAAGTGTGAATTACTATGGCGCGTGAAGGGGATCACTACCCGGAGTGGAAGGCAAGTTATTTTGTAACAATGTTGTAAGGTGCACACATAGCTGGTATAGGAAGTAAAACCCCTATCAGATGGTGGTAGACTACACTACATTAAAGAATGCCTTCCTATCAGAGTTCCATATATCAGAGTTCAAGCAGAAGAGCATCAACACTTTGAAGGAGATCCAACAGGGAATGATGAGAGTGTGCGGGAGTATGATGCATGATTTAAAACTCTCTGTCAAAAATGTCATATGACATTCACCCTTCATAGCATGCTCAATGGTTTGTTGGAGGGTTGATCACTCCATTTAGGAGGGCATTGTCACATAAAACATTCACTGACCCACGTGAGGCCCAGAGGCGACCTTACATTCAAGGCGATTAGGAGCATTGATATTGGTGTGAGCCCTTTTCTGGAGACTCAAATCACTACTATGGCCAAACAGTTGGAGAAGTTGTCTACAAACTTAACACATGAGACTCATAGTGGTCTTTGGTGTGTAGATTGTGAAGTAGAGGGGCATGCCAAGGATATTTGCCCTTGGAAGTTAGTTAGTACGCGCCATAATGAGATTGTGAAATTTTTCATGGGGACCATGATGCGAGTAAGTGTCCCTTGTTGCAGCACGTAATTTGGAAGAATGTGTCTTGCTACTACAATATTTTCACCTCTACCACCCATTATACTAAGTATTATAGGCTTATTGACTAGATCTATTAGGCCATTGATCATGATGTGCACTGCACCTGCAACCTTGCTGGTAGTTTTAAGGAAGATGATCACCATTATGAAGGACACACAGATGGAGGGGTGCATGGGAGAAGTTTTCACGAGATGATTTTGTGGTCGCAGTAACCATGGAAGGGAGAAGTGAGTTCCCACGAGGACCTTGCTATAACCGTGGATCTAAAGAACATTACATGCGCGAGTGTCCAAATTTACTACGAGTGCTCGTGGTGTAGGAAGAAGCATAAGTATGAGGATTTCTATGAGTTGTTTGAGTACATAAGCAAGCAACACCGGAAGGACAAAAAACACTGGGATGGCAAGTATAAAGAAGGTCGACTCACAGTGGATGCCTAGAGTGGTGCATGAGTTAGGGTTAGAACCTATTTTGGTGAGAACATGTGTAGAGGTTGCACATGCCAAGGAGGTACCAAGGAAAAAGACTATAGTCTTAAGAGAATAAGTGGTGCACAGGAAGTATCTGGACCCTGCCCACTAGAAGGAAGTGTATCAAGAGACAATGGATGTCATTCAGAGCTTGCAGGGAGAAATCCAATGTCTAAAGGAGCAGTCCAGGAAACATGAGCAAAGAAGGAATGATGAGGCTCCGTAGAAGGACCTGGATGAGGTCAAGGAAGTGTATAAAATGTTAAGGAAAGAGAATATTATTCCCTTGCTAGGAGAATGACTACAAGAGAAGGTATCACGCGTGTCGGAGCAGAGCGCAAAAGGTAGGTGTTACATGCAAACCTCCCTCCCCATAGCCTTGACTATGACAAAGAGATCACGCTAAATGTAGTTGTGGATGGTCCTCTTGAGTAACTTGTTAATTGACATAGGAGTAGAGGTCAATGTTCTTACCTTAGATGCTTGACATTAGATGGGAAGGTCTGCATTAAAACCATCTTCAAATGTGCTATATATGGAAAACAAAACTAAGACAATTCTCATTGGAGTATTGAAGGATGCAATGATCACCATTTAGGGGGCTAAGTTTATCGCAAACTTTGAATTCTTGGTGTTCATTGAGGAAGATAATTTTCCTAGTATTGCTTGGGCACCCATGGTGCTATAAGAACAATGCTAACCTAAGGTTCAACAAAGGATATATCAATTTTGAGAACAAGGAAGAACGAGTCATCATCCCTTTAACGAATGGGAAGTTAGTGCCTTACACTGAACCTTTGGGAGAAGAGGTCCTTGATAGAATTTATGTGCACTCCATCAGAGACCTAGAGATAATTCACCCTACAAAAGGAGTTATCCAATTTGAGGATGCTTAGTTTGTGAGTGATACAACAAAGCATGGCGTGTGAAAATTGGGCACACGGACCTATGAGTTAATTGGGTGACAATTGAGGGGGTCTGTAAGAAGATTGACCAAGTGTGATCACTCAAGTGCCTAGGAGGAAAGAAGTTACCAAGTTACTTTGGAGGGGCATACCCTGAAATTTTCTTATGGGACATGGAAGCTCAGTGGAGGAGTGAGGATGAAAGAAGGGGATGTTGAACTATGTCCCTCCTACTGGGATGTAGCATTGGTGGGCAACACATGGTGGGCTACACACTATGAGATTCTCTTAGAAAGGCGTGAAGTAAGGATTGCCTTCTCTCGTCGATTCTCTAGAAGAAACGCGCCCACTATCATCCAAGAATATCATGGCAAGGAGCCCACCTCGTTCCACATCCAAGCTTGTGAGAAGGCCTAGATAGGAGGCGCAGAGGCCTTACCACCATCATTATGGGTGTATAAGTTGTATTCCACACTATAAGGTTATGCGTGTTCTGGTATATCCACTCGAAAAACATGCCGCGAGACGGAAAATTGGAGGAGGAGCTGACAACTGATCTCATCCAAGATTTTGAATATCAGAGCACAAAGCCATTAGTGGATAAGGCATTACAAGTGATCAAGCACCTTACGATGGGGGATAGTGTCATGGCAGAAGACAAACTACTAGATTTTCTAGGTGAGCCTAGTTTGGAGGCACGCTTCGACGAGGATGAATATGAGAAGATATATCTTGATTGCGCGTGCATAGAAAATGAAAAGGGAAGATGGTTTACGTCTATAGATGACGAGGAGATGGAAGGTCTATATGTTAACGACTTTATAGGTACATGTAATGTTGTAGATAGCGATGAAAGGATGTGCGCTACTACCATGAGCCTCTAAAATGAAGAAGGTTAACATTGGGTCAGAAGTAGAACCCAAAGAAGCTATCATTGGAGACTATTGGTCGAGAAGGAGGTTTCCCATGTGGGTATCATGAACTCAAAGGCATCCACCATTCTTTGGGGAGATGAGGATAAAATCGAAGGAAGGTGCGCACCAATTTGGAAGATGCCATATCGAATGAATCCTAATTTGTGCATATGGGTGATCCGAAAATAACCAGATTATTACTACCTGATCTCGGACCCTTATAGGCTTTAATTATTTTCCGATAATTTACTCCTTTTAAGTAATCAATTTAAAATAATGCAAGACAATAATGACAATTGCACATAGATTGATTATGGAGTTCGGCAATTGCCTACGTCTCCGGGTTCATGGTCGAACCGTTCCACTAGTCAAAACTTGTAAGTTACAATAGTACTTTCACAAGAAAACCTAATGGAATTTTACTTGCCTATCAGTACACCAGTTCTTCAAACGACAAGGGTGAAAAATAGCACCCGACTTCCACCTTCCTGGTGTACAATCTCCTTATTGTGATCGGCCTTCCCGACGCAAACAATGCGAAGCTAGCACTCCGGTCGACAATCTAGGATTTGCAAGTAATTGGTGTGGTGCTATGGGCCGACTAGGTAGTTTGAATAACTCCTAGCCACAAATATTTAATTTATTATTGCCTAACAAATAATAGGTCAATAATAATCAAAATAATAATGCCTAAATAATTTAGGTCTTCACACAACAACAATTTCTCATTCGCCTTCCAAGCTCTGAGCTTGTCTTCTGCCTTTTGTGTCCCAATACAATAGAATGGGTTCCCTATTTATACAAAATTAGGGCCCAAAAATAATGCATTGCATATCATCCATAGGCTAATATTAAACCTTAGCCGTGCATAGAAATTGGGATTAAATCTTAAATTAGGCGGATGCATTTAAAAAAGGATTAAAATCCCATAAGGAGCGGCTTGAATGATAAGAGGGAAAAAATCCCAAAAAGGGCGCATTTGGATAAGGTCCCACATGTTGGGTGGTGGGAGAAAATGTCTGAGGCTTTAAATAGCCTTCCACGCATATTTGAAGTGGTAGACTTAATCGCCCCCATCAACCGCTTCCCACCTTCTTCCTTCCACGTGGAAACATCCACGCAAGGCTTAATGCCTCCCAAACAACCGCTTCACCACCTTCTCCATGTGTGTGGAAGTTTGGCATGCATGCGGCGGTTTAATACTAATGTTTTAAACATTAATATATATATATATATATATATATATATATATATATATGTGGCATTTGGAAAGTGGCCTTACCAAGTAATTATAATTTCGACCCATACAATGTGGCCTATAAATAAATTAACTCGGTAATCCTGTAGTCCACTTGTCGTCTCCCGATAGGCAAATCGAGCAAATTCGATGAGTGGTGGCAAGCCACGTGTCTCAGTGCGATTGGTCCAAATATTGACCGGTTGACCGTGAGTTGACTTTCCCATTGCTTGAACTTTGACCGAACATATCTAGAGCTCCCGATGTCCGTTTGCAGCGTTCTCACGATCGTTGGAAAGATCTTGAGATGATCTTCTACACCGACATCATTTAGGGATGTTTTAGGGAAATTTTGAAAATGATCCCCGATCACACCTCCCCACCGTGAGAAAAGCTTTTTGTCCCAAAAAGCTTCCATCTGTCATTAGGTTTATTTATTCTTGACACACATGACTGTGGTTATTCTTCTAAGCAAGTTTAAATAGTTTCCATTAGGTTTTCTTGTGAAATTACTATTGTAACTTACAAGTTTTGACTAGTGGAGCGGTTCGATCACGAAGAGACGTAGGCAATGCCGAACTTCGTAATCAATCTGGGCAATTGTCATTATTGTCTTGCATTATTTTAAATTGATTACTTAAAAGGAGTAAATTATCGACGAATAATTAAAGCCTACAAGGGTCTAAGATCGTGTAGTAATCATCCGATTATTTTCGATCAATGGGTCAAGGAGGAGATAGACAAACCGATAGCGTCGGACATCATCGAGTGCTATGAAGAATCAAAATGGATAAGACCAATGGTCATTAGCTTAAAAAGGACGGGAGGATTAGGATCTGTGTTGACCACGAGAGACCGAATGCATTATGTGTCATTGATCCCTTCCTAACCTTGTTTATCAAGAAATCTTAGAGGAGTGGCTGAGCGCAAATTCTACTCCTTCACGGATGGGTTCTCAGGGTACCACCAACTAAGGATTGTAAAGGAAGACCAGAGAAAGACACATTTCGCCACTGAATGGGGAAGTTTTTCCTATACAATCATGCCTTTTGGGTGAAGAATGCACCTCCTATGTTCTCGCAGCATTATGGTACAGTGCCTTTCGAGGACTTCATCCATAAATTTCTTCAAATCTATTTGGATGATTAGACTGTGTATGGTCTAGTCAAAGACCATTATGATAACTTAAGACTAATGTTTGAAAGGTGTCAGTAGTTGAGGATATCCATCAACATCAAGAAGTGTGTCTTTGCTACCCCATTTGGAACCCTTCTGGGGGCATATCATATGCAAGGAAGGCTTACCAAAGAGATCTCGCCAAGGTCAGTCATTGTGGGTTTAGGGTAGCCTACTGCCAAAGTGCAGGCACGGATTCCTTGGGCATACGGGTTACTATAGGAAGTTCATCAAGGGATATGCCAAGATCACTATGCCCTTGGAGGAATTTCTTAGACACAAGAGTGCCTTTCATTAGGGAGAGGTGCAATAGAAGGCATTCGACACTTTAAAGGATAGGCTTATCACCGCACCCATACTCTGTTTCCCTATTTGGGATAAGCCTTTCCATGTTCATGTGGATGCCTCTAGTACAACCATTGGAGCAAGGTCTTGACACAACCTGGTGAAGGGATTATTGACCATCCCTTGTGTTTTGCAAAAAAAAATTTAACATCAACAGAACAAAATTACACCACTACCAAGCGCGAAGCACTATCCATGATCTACGTGCTACATAAGTTCAGGCAATATCTACTGACAACACTATTTGTATTCTACATAGACCACATGACATTAAAATACTTGGTAAATAAGCCCATTCTATAAGGGCACATATATTGATGGGTCCTGATATTCCAAGAATTTGAGTTCACAGTGGTTGTCAAGCTAGGAAAGAGTAATTCTGGACTAATTACTCGTCTAGAATTGACTTAGGAAAGGATGCATAAAGCATTTGTTGGGGTTTGGAGCCTATTTTTGGTCTTCTTGAATCAATGTTGAAGTGCTGGAGCTCGAACGGTTAAGTTTGGAGACTTTAGGAGCATTCTATAGTCATTTGTTGTAGACGTTGATGTGCGGCGATTTGCATCCATTGCTATGACATTCTTTTGGTAACATGTGTTAATTGGCTATTAACGTCGGGACTATTTTTTCCAGCCGTGGGAAGTTGAAAGATCGCGACTTTCAAACTTCTAGGGTCGGCTTTAGGACTTCTTAAGAGGATTTTAATCCTATAAGTAGAGGTGTTAGGGTATCTTAAAGATATCTTGAGTGTTCAAGAGGTCTTGAGTCTTAATGATCAAGAGGTGATCAAGAGTGATCAAGGTTATGCAATTGGGTGTCAATTGTGGTTTAGATGTGGTTTAGCATCTTTGGAATTATGTTGTGAGTTCATAACTGAGAGAAGACTATGAGAGTTGTTTTACTCTTGTTGATAATAAAATCTGAGCAAGTTCTTGGTGGACGTAGCCCACATTGGGTGAACCACGTTAAATCTTTTCTTGTCTTCTTTTGTGCATTATTCATTTATGCTGTTATATTTCTCGCAAGTGTAATTCTACTATATAGTTTCCTCTTTGTTGTGGTTTGAGGAATTGTTCCGCATATTTCTTCTCTATTTCCTAATAATTGGTATAAGAGATTTGGTGGTTTTTACTTTGAAGTTGTAAATCATAGGAAATTTTAGTTTGAGTGGGAGCTATGGTAGATGAAGTTAGATCGAGGGCTGAGAAGTTCATGCAAGAGGGTTTAAAACCGCAAGCGAGGATCATGAGGGACGACGTGCACATCAACAAACGTGCTGAACGACAGTGTGAAGAGATCTCGAGGAGCGAGCATCAATCGAATGTCCATGCAAAGATTTGAAACACGGTAGAACTGGTTAAACCATAAAACTCTCCTCTATCTCATAGATCAAATGAGGTGTACATATAGGAGGTGCCGAGTACCCCCCCCAAGTGCTGCAATCATGACAACTTGAGTAGAGAGGGGGAGTTACATTCCTAGAATAGAAGTGTAACTCCCAATGATGCATATGACACACTGACGTGCTGACGTCTTGAAACACTAATGCATTGATGTGTTGACGACCGACGCGTAAGGGAATCTCATAATGACCCCTAAATGACACATGGACCTATGATATCACCTAAGTGAGATGACTCACCTAATGATGTAGAAAATAACACACACCAACACCCCCTTCATCGTAACTTAGGATGAGGCGGTAAGTCGAAATGAGAAATGGGTCCTGGCACAAAGCCTGATGAGGTACCCATGCACAAGAAAAAGGTCCCAAGCAGCGAAGGAAAACCCAGTGGGAAAAACATCCACCACAAGAGAACAACACACTCTCTAATCTAAGAAAGATGCGAAAAATGGGTCCCCTGCCATAAACGAGCCCGAAAAGGTACCCATGTACAAAGAGGCAATCTCTCGAAAAGAAGAAGAAGAGAGAAGAAAGAGGAGATGAGAGGAATGTAGAAGATGCCATGGATGGATCTAAACTCGCAGCTCTATGAAGTCTCCCGAGAAGAATGTCGATGACGAGATCCTCTTCCTCTAGATCAAGAAGAGCCACCCGCACCGACTGTGTGTGCTTGCCCTTAGGAAGGACATAAATGACGTGGCTTTGAAAGTCCACCCGCTCCACAAAGGAAATCAAGGTAAAGAACACGAAGAAATCTCGAGTCCGGTTCATGGAAGTTTGGCATAGGTCTAGTGAGTGAGTGCCAAGGAATCGAAGGTAATGCCATGTGTGTAGAAGCTCATAGAGTGAAGAGGAACACCCGTAGAAAGGATGTCCAAGTGATGTGATGGGAACAAAACATCCTCCACAATAGAAAATGGATGCACAAATTTGAGGGTGGATCAATGAAGGTCTCTGGAAATGTGGAAGTGACATGATTCCCGGAAGGGGCACTCCCAAAAATAGAGATGATGAACTCCTCTGAAACACCTGTAGATGGATGAGGGACCTGTAGTGCATCACAAGTGGACTCTATGAAAAGATGACTAAGGTTAGGCAAATACTTGTCCCAATGAGGGAGCTCAACAAACAGAAGAGTGATGTCAGATAGGTATGAGTCATCCAATGAAGGTAGAGGAGTGAAGTGGGCCTCGCACACTGGAAGTGGAAAGGAGGCTGGTGTAATGATGGTGTGAGGCTGAGTATGAGACTCGCTACCTCGATATCTCGTTGAGATGTGGGATGTGTGAACACTCTCTGAACAGTGAGAGAAAGAGGAGAAGAGTCCTCTCGTAGTACTCTTAACATCGTAATCGGGTGCACAATCCTCGTCATCATAAGTAGAACTAAACGAGTCTATGTCGGTGGAACTGTCATCATACAAAGAAATGGAGGAGAAGACTCGAATCAACAACAACAATAATGGCGCAGATCTCAAAGGGTCTCCATAGAGGGACTCGAAGAATGCCCAGAGACATGGTGAGGTGGATCTGAGTGCCACGTGAAACCAGAGAGAACGAGAGACATGCATCATCATGTGAAAAATACATGGTCACAAGTGTCAAGAAAGTCCTCAGATGACGATGCTCAAAGCGGGTGCAGAACTGCCCAAGCAAGAAGGGTAAAAGACCCTCATGGGCGAAGTAACATTCCATGGAAGCACGCCTAATCGAGTAGTTCCCTCTCCCGGTGAGAAGTGGCGGAGGATGTAAAGTGATCCTATGATGCTCAAGTCCTGGAAAGAGCACTCTCCATGGTGTAGAATCAAAAGTTCAAGGTGCAAAAAGCAAGACGTCGAGCTCACCGATAATGCATATGCGTGTGTAGGCCCAAGAGTACAAGCAACCCCCTGAATGCGGCACTTTATAAAGTCGCATTTACAAAATTGGCAATGCAATCATGTAAAGTGCTAAAAATCATGCAACTTTGACTAAAGAAGTGCTAAAAAATGAGCAAAGAGTCAAAAATTATAGCATTAAAACGATTCCCAGAATCGATGGAAAAATACACTAGATGTCAGTAAATGCATTAAAAAGTGCATGAGATAGGTGCAAAGGGTATCGTGTGGGTACTATGAAACGACATAGAATTTTAGATAGGGTTTGTTTTGATGCGAGGGGGATTAGCCTCCCGCTCAACCTCAAACCTCTTGACTCGCCTCCGTCTTCGACAAGCATAGGAAGGGCATAATACAAGCCAAAATACAACCTTAAAAATTAATTTACAATGCCGTGACAAATGTTTTGCCTCAAAACATTAAAAATGAGGAATTGTTTTGACCTAAAAACAATTTTAAAAGGAAGTGGGGCCCATGCTAGGAATGTCAAGCCATGGTGGAGCCGTTTGAAGACCCCAAACCGCCAAAAAATGCCAAAAATGCCAAAAATGTGAGCAGAGTTAAAAAACATTTTTCCAATGCTGGAGGCAGTGTGTGGCTGGCTATGCATGTAACCGTGTGAGTTGGAGTGACCAAAACAACAAGCCAAAAATGTTTTCCAATGCAAAAACGTAGGTTGAAGCGACCAAAACACAACGGCTGAGCAGAAGTCAAAAAAATGTTTTCAAATGCAAAGGAGGGCACGTGGGAGCTGTTGGAGCCTGGGAGCACCGAGCCAAGTTGCAGTTTGATCCCACAATGAACCAGCACTCAAAAAAGGGCCGAAGCATCTAGTTTGATCAAGACCACGGAGGGCAGCGAACAACTCGAACTAGGAGAGTGCACAAAGATGTAGGGTCGAGTTCAGAAGTGTGATCGAGCAATGCACTGAACGGAGAGGCAGAAAAACATCCACAAAGTGCAAGGAGATTGGTAACCAACAATCAGGATCGATCAGACCATGAAGGAGCACCTTGAACCTACAATTTTCTCTCAACATAGAAAACACCAGCATAAAACCAAACACAAGAACCTCCCTTTTCTTTCTTAAAAAAAAAAAAATACCCCAAAACACGCATGCAACCCTAGAGATTCGAGCGGTCGAAGAAACTAAACCGAAAACCAAAACCAAAAACCACGAACAACGACCTCGAACACGATCAAACCTGCAAGAGGTATGGCCCCCAAATCAATGCAAGAAGAGCACAGTCGGAATTTCCATTATGACACACACAATGAGAACCTGAATATCACGCCGGAAGCTAGAAAACACGCACAAAAATGCCAAGGAGTGCATGGATCCACAAGATCCACTCTGATACCATGAAAGAGGGTTTAAAAACCCCATAGCGAGGATCATGAGGACGGTGTGCACATCAATGGATGCGAAGCGACATCATGAAGAGGGCTCCGGAGAGAGCGAGCATCAACCAAATGTGCATGCAAAGATTTGAAACATGGGCGTAACTGGTTAAACCATAAAACTCTCCTCTACCTTATAGATCAAATGAGGTGTACATATAGGAGGTGCTTGAGTAACCCCCATTGCTGCAATCATGACAACTCGAGAGAGAGAGGGGAGTTACATTCCCAGAATAGAAGTGTAACTCCCAATGATGCATATATGACGTACTAACATGTTGGCGTAGTGATGCGTTCGATGCACCGACGCGCATGAGAATCTCATAATGACCCCTAAATGACACATGGACCTACGATCTCACCTAAGTGAGATGACTCACCGAATGATGTGGAAAATAACACACACCAATAGTTCAATGGGCAAAACTTTAGTTTATGGAAGATGCAAATAGAGGATTACTTATATCAGAAGGACCTCCATGTTCCTTTGGTTGGAAAAGAAAAGAAACCTACAGCCATGTCGGATGAGGATTGGGAGTTGCTGGATAGAAAGGCACTTGGGGCAATTCATTTATGCCTTGCATCTTCGGTTGCTTTCAACATATCGCAGGAGAAGACCACGGAAGGTCTCATGAGTGCGTTGGGGAAGTTATATGAAAAACCCCTGCCTCTAATAAAATATTTTTGATGAAAAAGTTATTTAATATGAAGATGTCTGAGAATGGTTATTGTTTTGATCATTTGAATGAATTTAATACGATTGTGAGTATGTTAAACTCGGTAAAAATTGAATTTGATGATGAGGTCAGGGCTTTGTTGATTTTGTGCTCCTTGCCAGATAGTTGGGACAACTTGGTTATGGCTGTAAGTAATTCAATCTCTAATAACTCAAAGTTGAAGTTTGAGGATGTAATAGGTGTGATCCTAAGTGAGGAAATGTGAAGGAAGAGCACCAAAGATTCTTCTACTTCTGGAAACGCTTTGATGGTGGAGAGCAGAGGGAGACAAAAGAATAGAGGGAAAGGTAACCATGGGAAGTCAAATGATCGTGGAAGGTCAAATTCAAGAGTAAGTTAGAATGTTGGCACTGTGGGAAGGTTGGTCATGCTAAGAAAGATTTTTGGGCTCTTCGGGATAAGAAGAACAAGGAGGAAACTAAAGAGGTAAATTTGGTAGTAGGTGATGTTTGTCAAGATGCCTTAATTCTTTCTTTAGATAATATTGTTGAATCTTGGGTGTTAGATTCAGGGGATTCTTTCCATGCCACCCCACATAGACATTACTTTACTAATTTTGTTTAAGGTGATTTTGGACATGTATATCTTGGTGATGATGAACCATGCAACATAGTAGGGAAATGTTGTGTTTAGGTGAAAATGCAGAATGGGAACACATGGCTACTTAAGGACATCAGGCATGTGCCTAAGTTGAGGTGGAACTTGATATCAGTGGGACAGCTAGGTAGTGATGGTGTATGCGGTAGTTTTATAAATGGATTCTTGGAAGGTTACCAAGGGAGCTCTTGTGGTTGTAAGAGGTAAGAAAACTGGTACTTTGTATTTAACTAGTGGTGCTGATTATTGCAATTTAGTTGCTACAGATGGAGATGCAACTTTGTGGCACTAGAGACTTGGTCATATGAGTCATAAGGGCATGAATATTATAAAGGACATGTTGCCCAAATTAAAGGAGTTAGATTTGGACTTCTGTGAGGACTGTGTTTATGGGAAATAGAAGCGGGTGAGATTCCTCAAGGTTAGACCTACCAGGAAGGAGGGTAAGTTGGAGTTAGTGCATACAGATGTATGGGGGCCACTAAGGTAAAATCTATTGGTGGTTCATGTTATTATGTCACTTTCATTGATGATGCAACTAGAAAAGTTTGGGTATATTGCATTAGAAAGAAATTTGATGTGTTTGAAACTTTCAAAAGATGGAAAGCCTTGGTTGAGAATGAAACAAGTCTCAAGTTGAAATGTCTCAGGTCGGATAATGGAGGGGAATATTACAGCAATGAATTTCTTGATTATTGTTTGGTAAATGGGATCCACAGGAAAAGAACGGTTCCAAATACTCCACAAGAAAATGGAGTGTCAGAGAGAATGAATAGGACAATCATGGAGTGTGCTAGGTGCATGAGGTTACATGTGGGGATGCCACTCATGTTTTAGGTGGAAGTGGTAAGCACAACTATTTATCTGATTAACAGAGGACCCTCTATGGCTTTGGATGGAGGTATATACGAGGAGGCTTGGTGCAGTAAGAAAATTGATTACTCATTTCTTAGAGTATTTGGATGTGAGGTATTTGTTCACATTGATAAAGATGATAGGACCAAGTTAGAGGCTAAGTCGAGAAATGCACCTTTGTTGGATATGGTGAAGATGATTTTGGTTTCCGTGTTTGGAGTCTTAAAGACAAGAAAATATTTCAGTCTAGAGATATTGTCTTTAATGAAAAATCATGTATAAATATAAGTTGTAGGAACATGGGTAAAGAGAAATCAAAGAAAGAATAATACACAGTGTTAGAGGACATTGTGGACAACAAGGTGTCCAAGGGGCCGGTTCAGGTACAACATGTTCCAGCATAGCCAGTTCAAGTACCTACTCATTAGGAACCCCAAACTCTTGAGGTGAGAAGGTCTTCTAGGGTAAGAGGGGAACTGAAGCGATTTACTCCATCTTTGAATTATTTATTGCTCATTGATAGTGGAGAGCCAGAGTGCTTTGAGGAAGTAGTGCAGGTGGATGCTAGGAAGAAGTGAGAGTAGGCCATGGATGAAGAGCATAGATCTCTTATGGAAAACCAGACTTGGGATCTAGTGGAGCTACCCGAGGGCAAGAGAGCATTGCAGAACAAGTGGGTGTATAGAATCAAAGAGGAAGATGGAGGTAGGAAATGATACAAGGCCCGGTTGGTGGTTAAAGGATTTACATAGAAGAAAGGTATAGACTTTGATGAATTTTTATCCTGTTGTTAAAATGAATTCTATTAGGACTATTCTTGGTTTAGTTGTAGTAGAAGACCGCACTTAGAAGCAGTTGGATGTGAAGACTGCATTCCTTCATGGTGAGTTGGAGGAGGAATTGTACATGCAGCAGCCATAGGGTTATGAGGTCAAAGGGAAGGAGAGGTTAGTGTGCAAATTGAAGAAGAGCTTGTATGGCCTGAAACAAGCTCCACAGTAGTGGTACATGAAGTTTGACAATTTTATGCAGGAGTAGGGTTACTCCAAGTGTCACTCAGACCATTGCATGTACATCAAGAAGTTTCTTGATGGTAGTTATATTATTTTGTGCTTGTATGTAGATGATATGCTTGTTGTAGGGAAGAACATGCAGGAAATAAAGGTACTCAAGAAGCAGCTAGGTGACTCCTTTTCTATGAAGGATTTGGGGGTAAAAAAAACAAATCCTTGGTATGAGAATAACTCAGAATAGGAAGGAGAGGAAGCTGGTATTATCTCAAGAAGAGTACATAAAGAAGGTCTTGGAGAGGTTTAGTATACAAGATGTTAAACCGGTTGGTACTCCTTTGGCAAGTCACTTTAAATTATCAAAGGAGCAGAGTCCCAAGACTGAGGAGGATAGAATCTAGATGTCTAAGGTACCGTACTCATCAACGATTGGTAGCTTGATGTATGCTATGGTATGCACTAGGCCTGATATTGCCCATGCAGTGGGAGAAGTGATCAAGTTTATGAGTGATCAGGTAGAGAGCACTGACAGGCAGTAAAGTGGATCCTTCGGTATTTGAGAGGGACCATGGGAGTAGCATTGTGTTTGTGGATCAGACACTACATTACGTGGCTATGTAGATTTGGACATGGCAGATTTTGGACAAAGACAGGAGCATGATAGGTTATGTATTTATGGTTGGTGATACAATGTTGAGTTGGATTTCACTGTTACATAAAGGTTGTGGCTTTGTCAAACGAGAGAGAGGCCGAGTATGTTGTTGCTGCTACAGAGGCAAACAAGGAGATGATTTGGATATAAATTGCTTGATGAGTTGGGTCATAAGAAAGGAAGTTGGGAGACTACAAGTGATAGTGAGTGCTATTCATTTGGTGAAGAACTCCGCTTTCCACTCTAGGATGAAGCACATTCAGCTGAGATATCATTTCATCAGGGACAACTTTGGAAGAAGATAAGTTGAAGCTGGAAAGGTTCATACTAGTTAGAATTTATGGATATGATGACCAAGGTAGTCACTGAGGAGAAGTTGAAGTTGTGTTCAACTTTGATTGGCCTTCATGGTTGATAATGAAGGGTTAAAGTGGAAATATCTCAAGTGGGAGATTGTTGGGGTGTGGAGCTGTTTTTGGTCTTCTTGAATCAGTGTTGAAGTTTTGGAGCTTGAACGGTTAAGTTTGGAGACTTTAGGAGCATTCTATAGTCATCTTGTTATGACATTGTTGTGCGTTGTCATTTGTTGTTATTTGTTAACATGTTGTTAATAAATCGGTTAACGTCGAGACTATTTTTTCATATGGGAAGTTGAAAGATCGTGACTTTCAAACTTCTAGGGTCAGCTTTAGGACTTCTTAAAGGATTTTAATCCTATAAATAGAGGTGTTAGGGTATCTTGAAGATATCTTGAGTGTTCAAAAGGTCTTGAGTCTTAATGATCAAGAGGTGATCAAGAGTGATCAAGGTTAAGCAATTGGGTGTTAATTGTGGTTTAGATGTGGTTTAACATCTTTGGAATTCTATTGTGAGTTCATAACTGAGAGAAGACTGTGAGAGTTGTTTTACTCTTGTTGATAATAAAATTTGAGCAAGTTCTTGGTGGATGTAGCCCACATTGGGTGAACCATGTTAAATCTTGTCTTGTCTTCTTTTGTGCATTATTCATTTATGTTGTTATATTTCTGCAAGTATAATTATGCTATATAGTTTCCTATGCTTGTGGTTTGAGGAATTGTTTCCACATATTTGTTCTCTAATTCCTAACATGAGGATACCATGCTAAACACGTAAAACTTTAGGTTGTGACACGAAAATAATGACTTAGAGGATAATGATATGGTTATGTTCAAAATGGATGTGGTGCATGAAAGGGATGAAAGCTTAGAAGGAAGCATTTAACCTATGCACTGCTGCACCCTTACAAAGGTTAATGGTGATTTTTACAAGCATACATGATGAAGTGTCACATCACTGGTGCATGCTAGAACATTGAGCACCTAGATATTATGGAGGAAGCACATGAAGGCAAGTGGACACTATGCAGGAGGATGACACCGTGTGCAAGATATTGCAAGTTGGGTTATGGTAGAGACCCTATATCAAGATTGCAAAGAGTATTCAAAGGCATGTGATCATTTTAAAATCTTGGAAAACTAGGACGGAGGGATGAAATGCCTTTGCACCCTATTCCAAGTGTAGAGCTATTTGAAAAGTGGGCCATAGATTTTGTAGGCCCCATTTGCTAATCATAGGACAGGATGTGATCACGCTATGTAATCACTTACATGGATTATTTGACAAGATGGGAAGGATTATCTTTACAATGACTACAACAACTTGAGGTTTGTTTGGGAAAATATTATTACAAGGTATGGATGCCATTGACTTAACTAGTGATAGGGGTATGTATTTCCTAAATGAGATGGTAAATTCATTACATAAATGAGAGAGTTCATGGTGGCTCATCATAAGACTAATCCATATCATCCACATGAAAATGGGACTATCGAGGCATTTAATAAAATGACGAGTCATACCTTGACCAAAATTTGTGACATTGGTAGACAAGATTAGGATGACAAAGTATTAGTAGTTCTATGGGTGTATAGGAAAACCTACAAGAGGTTGAATAAAGCCACACCATTTCAATTGGTGTTTGATGCGTGAGAATTGTCCTACTCATTGAATTCATGTTACCTTCTCGCATATAATATGAGCAAGAGGATTAGCGTGGATGAACAAACTGAGGAAAGGATTGAAAAATTGATGAAATTGGATGAGAGATGATCATTGGCTAGGTGGAGTCAAAAGGCTGAAAAGGATAAACAAAAGGCATGGCATGATCGCCACATCAAAAACAAACAATTTGAGGTTGGGAAGATGGTATTGTTATATGATTCTAAGTTTTGTGCCATCCCATGAAGTTGAAAGTCCATTGGTTGGGGCCCTATATCATCTCGAACATCCTTCATTTAGGCGCATGCTAACGGTTGAAAGCGCTAGATGGGATGATTTTTCTAGGCAATTTAAATGGGAGTAGGTTAAATCCCTACTATAAATAAGTCTTCTTAGTATTTATAATAAGGAAATATTACCAATTAGTTTAGAATTTCCCTTTATGTAATTTCCTTTCTTGTGTTTCCATTTCTGTTGTTTGTTCTGTTATTTGTTTTGACCTTAGCACCCAGCGCCTAAGTAACCACATTACTTTTTGAAGGTTGTGCATGCGCAGAGGACTGCACATATGTTTTAGTGTGGGGTGGAGTGATGTGAAGTATAAGCCCGTAATACAAGTTGAACTAGCAATAGAAGTTGTGATGAATTTCCGGTTGATGGATACAAAGCGTGCAAGGATGAAGGAAGCGCATGGAAGAAGAGGTGGATGAAAAAGGTTGGTGTCAGGATAAGACTTTTAATTTTCCGTCAAAGAAACCACGTACAAAGGAGGAAGAAGCACATGAACAACACGAGGTAGACGAGAGAAAAAATCAGGTGAAGGATAGAAGAAGTGCCTTTGGCACTATTGACACACACATAAGAGTCTTCTGTCAGGATGGATTGTTTGCATGCCAGAAGGTTGTAGAATGTTTCACGCAAGATTGGGTGTAAGTGAAGGCACGTAAGGATGGCTTGGTGTAAAAATATGCATGTAGTGTTAAGTATGGTGGTAGGTAAAATAACATTTAATTTGGAAAGAAGGAAAAGCTATAAATAAGAAGCCGAGCTCTTTGGGAGGAACGACAGGGTGAAGTTCCTAGAGTAAAAACTAGAGAAGAAGGAAGAAGAGCTCGAGGAAAGAACTAAGGACTTAAAGAGGGAGGAACTAATCAACGCTTAATTAAGGCGTGAGTTAAAAGAAAGAAGGTAAGGGTGCATGGGTTTCAAGGAAGTAGAGATGATTGCAGATGCCATTGTCTTGAAGCATCTAGATCTGACACCACCAAGCCGCAGAAGTATGGATCCACCCTGGAGTTCCTAGAGGACTTGACCCATGTCCTCACAATGGAAAGGTGACCACTAGCCTTGGAATATGCAGAAGAGGCATTAATGCACAAAGAGAAGGAGGACAAGATGAAGGTTATGGCAATTGTTTCTCAGTACAATAAAGTCCTCGCTGATGTGAAATCCGCCACCCAAGTCGGCCGAGGTCACCTCCGACAAGCGCACCGATAGAGATAGAGTGGTGAGCATTCTGGTCGCCACTCATGAAACAAAGCTCAAGGAGTTCTAAGAGAAGAATAAGGGGAATAGAGTGGAACATGACAAAATTCTAGCCAAGGTTGAGAAGAAGAAATTAGAGGCTATGAAACCAAGAATTGACTCAAGGAGTTGTATCCCCAAATCACTCGAAGGATGGACATGCTCAAGGATTTGGGAAAAAAATTGGAGGGGATCGTGGAAACAATGAATACCCAAGGAGAAGGGCTAGGCTTTGAAGAGGTGAGTGCCCTAGTCGGTGACCTCTATCAATAGGCACAAAATAAAGTCACTTCTGGAATAAGTTAGAGGCAGATTTGAAGAAAGATTTCCCTCTCCTCTTAGAAGTAATCATAGTTTCCCCATTCTTTCATTCTTCCCCAAATTCTTCATTCCTTTATTATTTCCCCAAACTATTAAGAACAATCATTCTTTATTCATTGAGAAAGTGTTCCCAAGGGAAAAGAACAAGCATAGTGTGGGGTGATGTTGGGCCCTAAAATATTGACTAAATACAAGAAGGTGAGCGGGCACACAAGGAAAAAGTGGGCAAGATAGGTTTTATGAGGGTTTAGTAGAACCCGGTGGCACACACATGCGCAAAGCAAAGTAAAGGCTTTGGGACTTAGCCATATTTGGCATATCGGGAAGAACATGAGGAAAGCATAACCTGACTGCGTATGCGGAGTGGATAAGGTGCCAACCTGGCAACTTGGTGCCCATGAAAGGAATATACCTTGCGATAGAAGATTCCAGAAGGTCATCATGGCAAAGAATGGAGAGCTTCGAGTCTGAAGGAGCATGCTCCCATGGAGGACCACTTGGACACTTGGAAACCAATCTACAACTTCAAAAAGGCATGACGAGTGCTTTTGAGGCTATATATACAAGCGCCCAGTAGAAGAAAGATATATACGAGATGTAGAGATACCAAGAGAATGGAAAGAGGTGAACCTATGCGTAGAAATGTTGTGAGAGTTCTATGGGTTGGGTTTAGAGGATCCATAGGAGTATGATGTATCAAGGGGATGGGTTTGAATATTTTTCTTTGTACTAAGAGGGCTTAAGTCAGTTCGCAGTGCATGACATTAGTCTGCACTATTATATGGATTTGTGATAGCCTCAATGAATGTAATGTGATTACCAAACGTATTTAATATGGATATATGTGGTTCCAATTTTACTTATATATGTATGGATCAATTATATATATATTTCATATGAGTGGGTGTAAACCCCTGTGTATTTCCTTTTTGTTGTGATTCAGATCTATGTTCTATAATGCTTTTCTTATCTGAATGAATACATTGGTCTAGAAGCCCATTTTGAGCTCTAAGATGAATGTATGGTTTGTTTCCATTCTCTTCACTTAAGTTTCTATCATAAATAATGCATTCTCACACAACTCACATAAAGGAGGGGCTCGACGTCCACGCGTGCCTTAGGTGAGTGCCTAGGCCTGCCAGGTGATGATAGGTGACGCGCATGGGATTTCCTTGTTCTTTGAAAGACATAAAAATGACTACAAATACTATAGTTTATGTTAGAGGGAAGAAGTGTTCTTATAAATGAGAGGGGGGTAGTGGGCTATTTATAGTTTTCCATTTGGGAAAGTGGGAGATTTGGGTGCATGTGGGACAAATGAAAAATCCCAAAAAGCACTTTAGCAAGTCAAAGTAAGATTTGACTAGGTTTTAGAAGAGGTTGACCATAGTTAGGGCTAATTAACCTAGGTTAGGCTAGTTAATCTCATTTTAGAGAGAAATTAGGGTTTTGAAAGAGTTTTGAGAGGTCTAATCAATCCAATGAAATGGATTGATAGTCTAGGAAGCTAATAGAAGTAGTCTAGAAGAGGATAAGAAGAGGATTTAGCCAAGAAGAGGCTTATATTAGCCTGTTTAATTGACTTATAAGAGGAATACAACTGAAAGAGTGTCATAAGAGGGGAGTTAGATAGGTCTAACTGACGGTATGTCATCAATTTGTGAGGAGGAGGATAGTTAGTGCAATATTAAGAGTAATAGTGCTTTGATCAAACTATAGGTGTCTACATTTGCCCCTCTTTGGGGTGACGTAAGCTACGTCACTTCAAAGAAAGTAGACAAGCATAAATGAGTAGAATTTTTTTGAAGGGGTAGAAGAAAAATTTGTTAGCTAAAGGGATGCCCCCTCAAGTGTCGATGGGGTGATGGAAGAACTCGATCGATGATCGAAAAGAGAGAAGAAGAAAGAAAAATGTGAAGAGAGGATTAGAGAAAAACAAGAAAGAGGGATATTGAGCTATCCACAAACCAGTGCAAACAATTTTTAATCATCATTTTGCTTAGCATCCTCATCATCGACCCTTATTAAAATGTAAGCATACGACGGAAGCGTAAAATGACATGAAAATCCAAGATACAAACAACCGTCCCTTGCTAAAATAAAAACCCCATGCAACATATAAACATGTAATGCAATATGAGAAGTAAACAAACTCATCTAACAGGGAAATAAGTACAATCACACACACTCAAACCAATAATGTTCAATATTATTTGTGCAACAATTTGTTATCGAGATGTATTCCCAAATGTTCTGATAAATGAAAAGGGTTTAAAATGATGCCCCAAGCAATTTGTATATGCAAGGGAAAGGATGGAGGACACTTGGGTCCAATGGAAAAGTGATGTGCATGACAAAAAATAGTACCAAGCAACTGATAGTGCCCCAGAGTATAAACAAAGTAAGCAACATAGATTTTGTAAAATGATTGTAGAGTTAGGTGATCTGCGAGTCATTATTTCAAAACATGTGAAAACATCAACAAGATACGAGATGAGTGCCATGCGAGAGACACAAATTTCAGTTGTAAATGAGCCTTTTACCAATTTTAGTCCATTTTTGAAGTTTTACAATTTTTTTGATTTTTTTGGATGGTTTTATATTTTTAAATTTTTAATCGGTCGGAAGAATTTGCATAAGAGACGGAAGATCTCCTAAAAGCACGCGCAACTGCTTGATGGCGAAGGAAAGGGCATTAGATAGCAAAAATTCCCTAGTGAGAAGAATTACAAGCAACAATAATTATTTCATATAAATAACCATCGTGATGGGAAAAAAGAGGGAAAAAGAAGAAGAGAAATGATAGGAAAATGGCACTAGAATATTCGTAAATCATTCTAGGGTTGAAGAAGTGACCATAGGGTGGCACTGAGTGCTCCTGCATGCAAAAACAAGTAGAAATAATAATTTTAGATATAAAAATAATCATTTCGGTGAGCAAAAGAAGTACTAGAGTGATCACGATGGAGAAAACATGCCCCAGGGGCATCACGAAAGCCTAATATACCCACCGGGGGTAAAACAATCATGACCAGTTCATTTGTAGTAGAGCTCTTGTGAATTTTTACTCGAGCAAGAGTGATAGCCCTGGAGTGAGATGATAAGGCTACCGAGTAGATGTAGATAGGCAGATCGCATCCGAGAGTTTCTTTGGGACCCAGTAGACGGACCTTACGTGAGTGCCCTATCCCTCCTTTGTTAATTATGCATTTAATGTGGGTTTTTCATCTTTTAAGGGTAGTTTTGGCATTTTGGATGGATGCACATGTGTTGATTCGATAGGTGTGTGCACGCATATGCATCATAAAAATGGGTAAGCGTATATGTCGAAAAATAGGTACGCACCCGCATATCCACAGAAAAGGGGGGCGTATGTGTCGGGTAGGAAAAAACATGGATGCACACATGTGTGCATCAAAGGGTGAGCGTATGTGTCGTACGCTGAGGGCGCATGTGTTTTGGGTAGAATAGGAAGAATGGGGGAAGTGTATGCGTTGGGTAGGGCACGTATGCATCGAAGCAGAGGCGCATGCGCACTAGGCACATATACGATGAGAGAGGCATGCATGGGTCAAAGTGGAGGCACACATGTTAGGGAAAGGAGGAATTTATCCTTGTAACCAAAATATCTAAGTATAGATGAAAAATAGACTAGATGGTTTGTAGAAGAAGGTGAAAATTAGTATGTTAGATGAATGAAAGAAGAATTTTGCTAGAAAATTAGCTAGGAATAGATAGAAAATTAGATAGAAGTGGATAGAAAATTAGATCCTAACATGTGCCCTTTTGTTTTGTAGAGGATACTACCTGTTCTGCATACCCATGAGAGGTACGAACGCTGGTGGTGATAGAGGCACAATTTGATGAGGATGATAGGAGGATATTGGATATCCTTCTATATGTGACAAGATTGGCTTACGTGGCCGATATGCCACAAATTACCTTGGATCACGACCTACTAATAACCATGGCTAAGAGGTGGCACAACGAGAGTCAGTGCTTTCGGCTCCCGATTGGTGAGATTACGATTACACTGGAGGATGTATGGCATATCATGTGGGTCCCCATCTAGGGTCAGCTCATTCAATATACTCTGTCACCAGCCTGACATTGATCGGTGTATTCTTGAGCTATTTGGTGTCCCAACGATACTACGTCATGGGATGACTGCTAGATTGTCATGCTACATCAAGGATCCAGAGCTTGATCATGTGGTAGTCTATATGATGGCCTTTGTCAGTGGAGTTTTACTCCCTGACAAGACCGGTGCTTCATTTCCACTTGGTCTCCTTGGAGTGATACGAGGATTGATTGATGGGGAGACATACTGCTGGGGTCAGTGCATATTAGCACACTTATATTGGGACCTCCATTTGATCACATAATACTTGTCAGAAGATGGTAGGACCGGCCAGATTATTACAGATTTGGGCATGGGACCACATTGCTATTGGTCGCCCGTAGGTGCATTGAGAGCTCGAGCTCCAAAGGATCCTTCTACTATGGGCTGGGTTTTGATTAGAGATGATGTGCGGCCCCATATAAGAATGCCTACCATTACCACTGCAAGTTGGATGAGTTACAACATGATGCCGTAGTATGGAGGCCCTACAGATACTTTCAATGGCCAGATGATGGCCTAAATCTCAACATCTGCGACTGTTGAGCACTTCATGTTGGGTAGCCATAACCATATGCAAGAGATTTACAGAGTGGATAGGTGCCAGAGATAGCTTAGTATTACGCAAGATGTACCTGGGTCAGATATTTGGTATGCTTGTAGGGCTAGAGAGTATTTTGATATGGGGGCATAGATTGCCACGAGTAGGGCTTTAACCAACTTCTTACATGTGGTACCAGCTATGTGGGTACCTTTGAGTTATATTAGAGATCCTAGCTATATGCCAGAGTATGCCCCCTAGTACCATGGAGTGATTACACCGTTTGACGATTCCTAGAGTGGCCTATGATGCATGAGTGAGGGCACCCCGGTGGGGCTTCCTAGTGGTGACGAGGGTGGAGTTAGTGGTGGTAGCGATGATGATAATGATGATGATGATCCATTTGATGAACAATGTCATGTTGGGGGAGGGGGACAGGGTCCTCCATTACAACAGCCTTAGAGACAGGACCCCGACTCTGGCAGAGACAGGCACCCAGGGCTCCAAATATAGAGTTGCCTCTAGTAGGCATTCTAGCGGGGATATATTCCCCTTTACAATAGGTATTTCAGGAGCAAGGTCCACCTCCTCATACTCCAGGGGTGGTGGTGATGATGGTCGATTGGCTACACTTCAAAGCAGTAGAATTCTGGGGGTGATCAACATGTAATTACAGGTGGTCAATGAGAGATATCGAGGCTAGGGTACATGTATAGGGCCTTACAAAGAGAGCGAGATCAAAGCTAGCACCCATGTATAGGTCTTGACGGTGAGAGAGACCAGGCCAAAGCAAAGACCACTCAAGGTGGGGATGGTGCAGTATTGCAGCTCCAAATTAGTCGATTGACAAGGTAGAGGGCTATGATATTGATTCTTTTACACCAGTCGCAGACTCATGTGTAGATGTTTGTTGCACAGAGGGATCATGCCTAGGCACAAGCTTAGGGATTTATCATTCAGAGGGACTAGGCCCGAGCCCAGATGCAGACTATCACTGCGGATAAAGATCGAGAGGCTGCTAATATGCAATAGGCCTATGCTGACAGAGGCCGATTGGTAGGAGAGTGAGATGCTGCCATTCAGGTAGCCACTACTTTTGGTGATGTTGATATGATTTAGGATGTTATGAGGGCTAGTGGTGAGGCCTTGTATTATAGGACCACCTATTTCAAAGTAGTCCTAATAGAGAAATGGGTGACACCTTTTTCCTTTCAAATCTATTAGTACATATTGTGAAATGGGAGATGTTTTTCTTAGATGCTTCATGCTTAACAATGGTCCTAGAGTTACACATGACCACTTACCTAGCTTACATCTAGGAAATAAAGAATCTATTCTTGATTATATTTTACACTTCAATTCTTGCATGCATCGAGTTAGTGTTTCATCTTGTCAATTTACAAAAGTAATTTATCTTTTATTGTGGCTTGATTATTGCATTGAAATAAAGATTGTAATATGCTACATGTGAATCATTTACGCTTTTATGATATAATATCATTGATCTATAACAAAATTTAATTGTTGTACATGTTATAGATCCCTCTTATACTCCTATTAATAATGCGTCATTATCTTCTATTTATTCACCTCTTCCATCTATTAAGAATCCTCCAAGGTCTACATCTCCTCCACCTCACAAGCATGTTCCATCCCCTCCACCACATAAGTGTCCTCCATCTTTGCCACTGTGTCACTCTCCACCTAAGTCTTCTCCATCTCCTACTTGAGCCATTACATTTCTTACATGTTGCTAAGACTTATGATGTTTTGTGTTTTTCTTGATAAGCACTTAATTTGATTACCCTCTAATCAACATCCTCCTCCTCATCACTTACATCACCAACACGATTAACCTTATTGTAATTTCCACCACATCAATGGCCATTGTGACAATGATTGTTACACCCTTCATGAAAAATTACAACAATTAGAAGACAAAGGTGTCATTGCCTTTGGCTCTTGCTCTCGTGAGTGGTTTCTTTTTCCAATTCCACACAATCGTGCTTCCACTTTGGTTCACTTGTCTCCTCTATCCACTTCTAAACCCATCATTCGTCCATCTCTTAAGATCATTATTTATCGTGTCCTCGACTTAGCTCATCCATTACTACATCATCATCTCTACCTCACAATGCTACTACTTCACATTGGCTTCCTAAGCCATCGACATCTATGCTTCCTACAACAACATCTCCCATCATTGGCACCATTTCATTTGAAATTTAGTTTGGCTCTTACACTCATGCTGCTACCACTTCACATGCTTCCACTGCTCCTCGTAGGCCTCATCATATTTTGTAGGTGATTTAACTATGATCCTCTCATTACCCAATGACACACTTGCGTTATTATGGTTCTTACATGACTATCGAGGAATATGTTACAATAAGAACATTATTCCATCTTTTTGCTCTATGCTTCATTGATCTATTTATCATGCACATACTACCAAGCCATTTCTTGATGACACACTCTTGTTCTATGGTTCACTCTTAACTCATTGAGGATCTTATATAAATTAACCTTATCTTCCTATATATATGTTGGGGGCATCACTCTTCTTTCTCCTTATCTTCATCATACTTACATGCGATTACATACATTCTTACTATCATTTCAATCACATTGTTATCTCACATTATTCATTTCATACATACATCCATTACTATTTATCACATACTATCCATCTTCATTCATACATACAATCCAATTTTCAAGCATTACCTATCTATGTCCTATCAACACCATCATCCATTTATCAATATAATCATTTACACAATGCAAATCAAACATCTACATATGAACAAAAATCATCGCATCACATATCAAAGAACATCAACACAACACAATAATGCCAATCATCCAAACACACACACACACATGTATATCATTATATATATATATATATATATATATATATATCATAAAAATCATTGTTACATGCATTGCTACATCCCTATCTATCATACATCATCATCACTATCACTATATACAACTGTGGGAGCTCTAAAACTAGATGCTTCACCGCTCAATCTACGCCACTAGTCATAGCCCTATATCTCTCTAGTTGTCTCCATAGTAACACCACCTCACGAGAAAATTCGGTGATCATAGACATATTATGGGGTACCTCCCCCAATATTGTTATGTGTTGTAGGCCAACACGGTCTAATATGTCTCACTCATTGTCAAATAAGCCCAAAGTCAACAATGTACTTAAATGTCGACTCCTGTGGAACTCCCTTGAATGTATATCTCTCTATACAACAAAAACACCAACAAAATTATGACATTAGTACCTCATACATATTAAAAATCACCTACTCATATTACAAGTCATCAAAAGCTACATAATTCACATTGCACTATCAAAGAACTCCCTGGGATGTCGGCACCACCAGAACAAGATGCGGGTGCCTTGGAATGGGTCCTAACGTACTAAAATATGTCATCACCTTGGTCGTTCTTGCCTAGGTCAAAAATGCCCATAAATTCAAAAATTCCAAAATCAAAAATCGAAAAAATTAAACTAATTTAAAAAAAATTAAAAATTCTCATACTTACCAACTCATATGTCATCTGCGATGCCATGATAACTGCCACCATCTCAAACCTAGTCAACCTTTCTACCCTAATATGTGGCATCCTCGCAAGCTCGAGATCTCAAAATATATACCAATAAATGTTCAAATGAAGTTACTATTCACTTTTTACTATCTTTATGTATAACAATTTCCACTTTTTCATTTACTATAGTTACTGTAAATGATGATCATTCTTCCAGTTAATACACAACACACGATTTCACTCATATCTTAAACTTAACCACTATGTTTTCCTCAAAGTACTTGTGCCATTTGGTCCAGAATTTCTCCTACCATTGTAATATATACATTCCATAATGCTATATTCTAATCTCATGCATATACTACTTATAATATCTACATTTTTACAATGTCTTCTATATTCACTCTTGGTCATCATTGCATCATTTCACCTCTACTTTTGGCTCAATGCTTGTTATATCAACTCCCCCTTTTGTCAAAGGGGTCACATACAATCACTATCACCCTACGATCCCTCTCAGAGCTACTATACAATCATTTGGTACTCTAATACATAATTTTCAAAAATATTTCTAATGTTGTTCAAACAAAGGAACAAATTGATCTATTCACATATTTTTATCTATTCCCCTAACGACCTAACTTGGGGGAAAAAGAGGAAAATATCTCCATGAGTAATCTATTGTATACATTCAATCTCAAAGCAATATTCTACTATTCAAATCAAATCAATCGATTGGTATAATATAACACATTTTACTATTTCTCTTAGATGACCTAACTTGGGAGTTGCATCACTTCATTATCTTTCCTAGATGACCTAACATGGGAATCACTTTACATTTTCTATCGCTTCCAGATGACCCAACATGGAAGCCATATAGCACTCTATAAATCATGACACCCATAGAGTGGGGACGATGATATTTCATTGCCTTTTCTATCTTTGCTCTTATATGGGTTGTTCAACTTGGAACTAAACATGGATCGAAATGGAACAAAATTTGTTCTTTATCCATCTACAGTGGTTGGAAATTTTTAGGATGTAGCCATCTATAGAAGGTAAAACTAGAACTCTCTCTAATACTCTTGAGTCTTCCTCTCTGGCAAAGCAGGATGCTCAAATCCTCCCTTGATCGAAATTTTACAAAAATCGGGTTGGGAATTGATCACTCCCTACCCCTTCAAATCTCCATCAGTGACAATTAAAAATATCCAAATTCTCCAAATCAAATCATCAATTTCTCTAAGTGCTCCTTACAACGGTTTTCTATCTCTATTTACGCCACATGGATTGACACACGCGATCCATGGTTCACCATGCTAAAAATATTATGTATGTTCTTCTGAACATGGGATTTTCACACTTTTCGTAGGTATGTTCCTTACTTCCTTTACACTACTTGAATTTCATTCAAATAACATAAATGGGGGAAAATGTAGACACAAAATCACACACATATTATTATTTTACTATACCACTAAGTATGTTGTTATATGTATGGATCTTGAGTAAGAAAATTATTCACTAATGACACACCCCCTCGTCCATTTATTTGTTTTGGTTGTTTCTATTATATTTATCTCTCACATTTGTCACTTTTGTACCTAGTTCTAGTCAGTGTAACAGAGATCCTTGTCTATCAAAAGTATTCTTAGATTGTTTTAGTTAGCTTAGGACACCAACATCCAGCCTAGACACTAATACCCAGTGCTCCCTGTCCACCCTAGGCACTCTTTTCCTCTTTGTTCTTGTTCATATTTTTGACATTTGTGGTTGGCCTTTTCAGTTTTATTACTTCTATCCCGAGGTCCTAGTTGGCATGTCATGTCACTAGTGTCAAAATTCAAGTAAGATATCCCTATATATACACAACATACATACCATTATAAGGGGTAGATAATTATCAAGGGCTATCTTATCTACATACTATCAAAGGGACTACATTTTTGGGTTGATTACTTTGTATACACTGCATAGGAAGGGGAAGTTCTGAATTCCATCCCACACATTTACATTCTATCCGGCTATAACTCACTATTTTGATGTCATCGGTATGAGGGAATCATAAGGACACGATTTATCACACAAACACATACAACTTTATGGATTCGAGATTTAGTGCGGTGCTCGGTCATAAGTTCACTCTATCGGGTGACCATCGGGGTTAGTCTGACTCCACATTTGCATATTTTCATTTTAAGATTTGATGTATTTTGGGGTTTTACAAGATATCATTTGTTTTGTAGGTTACTAGTGAATTGAAATCATCCAGTGACATACATGCAACCAATAACGAAGGATAGTGAAACCATAACGACAAAAAAATCATAATCCGAACCTCTGCTTGCAATCACATGTTCTTATAGAAGGTCTTTAACACCTAGGAACCCTCATCCTAACCCATGCACCCATGTCCTAACTAGTCCGCAAGTTCCATAATTAATATTGATCAATTCCAACACTCTCCCTAGCTCATTCATCAATTACTCTAGTTCGGACCTCCTTTGAGATAAGCAAAAATTAGATAAGAGCCCTATCTCTCTTATTTACTTGAAGATTAACTAAAATTGAATAAATGGGGTAGTTAATTTAAATAGAAAAATATATAATGTCAATAATAAACTAATGTACATGAAAAATAATAATCTTAAAGAATGATCTAAGTAATAAATAGAAAGAAATGTAGAACCCTAGAGCAAGAGAAAGAGAGAAAGATGATTTATCGGGTAACAGAAATCACAGTCGCATCATAGAGGTAACTAGAAATTTGGGAAGCAAGAAAGACTATGTAGGGGTCCCGTGGAGGATATATATGGGTTATGGTTGGACCTGGAGTTCCCGGAGGAGGATTGGGGCACCCATGTGTGCTCGGCATGTAGTAACAAGGACCTTGGTCTAGGAAAAACCCCAAAAGCGGTCTTCATAGGTTCGGTAGGTGACTTCGTGCGTCTATCAAATTAAATTCTCTCGTACTACGCCAAATACTCACGAATAATCCAAGAAGAAGAATGACCTAAAAGAACACACAAAATGAGTATCAAAATCCTAGATAAAAAATAGAAGAATACATATGAATAGGTCAAACCGACGTCACCTTCCATAGTATTGGGCTTACTAATTGAGAGTTGCACTATATTTCAGACCCAAATGTAGTTCTAGTGGTGTGTGTAAACATGTGCCCTAGGTGCTCTTGTGTCCAGTCACACTTTGTGAAGTAGCGAACAATAAACTAGTAATAAATGTAGTGGAAATGGTGCATGAAATAGAATAAATCCCTCCTATGATGTGTGTGATGCAGATGAACCAACTTTGTCCCTTTGTGATGGAGCTAATGGATGCAAATGACCTCTAATGGATGCAACTCTAGGTGAGTAGTAGTAGTGACTAGTGCTTGGTCCCTCATTATGGTCTCATAACTTTATATTTATAAGGTTCTCTTGCTCTAATTTCATAATTAACCCGACTAGGCTGACCACAAGAAATTTGAAAGGTTGCAATGACTAGAAACTACCAAAAAGGTGGAAAAGTGTGGAGAAAGGATCGGGGCACCCATTATGGGACCAAGCCCATGGGCATGCCCTAATACAAGCCTATGTGCCTAGTTTTGTGGGAAGTTATGGAAACAATAAGATCAACATAGAGTAAGTGTGTCGTAGATTTTGGGAATGTTGAAAAGAAATAAAATAAAGATGGACAAAAATAGGGTTAATTAGTACTTTCTTTGTTTAAGAACCTTCTAAATAGTAGTATGAGACTTCGGGACTAAATATTTCCCAAAGTGCATGATTTAGTGACTACATTTTCCCCACTTTATGTTGGTGAGTAGAATGCTGGTAACATAAAGTAGATAGAAGTACATACGTGATGTCCATAAAGAGTGAAGTAGAAAATGTGCCGATGGACTAGACAAAGCATGGAATGAAAAACAATGAAACATGGAAACTAATGATGAAAAAGTGTAAAAAGAGTGACAAGAGTGAACCTAGGGTAGAAAATATGTGTGTGTAGTGACCACATAATGTGATGTACCTACATAATGTGATGTACCTACATAATAATGTGATGTGTGTATGGTTTAGTGTATTACCACAAAGTGTTATTATTGTTTTTGTTGTTGCCCCCATTTGATTGCTTGTTTCTCATACGGTTGGACTACAAGGAGAAAAAGATCAAGTAGTCAAATATGTATGTATGTAAAAATGCAATGTAAAATACACATGTGTATATGTAAATGTGAAATAATAAAATAGTAAATGTAAATGGAATATGTGTGCACTTGATCCATCGATGAGAGAAAGGGTGTATAAGGATATCTTGTATTCCACTATGGTTCTTTTGGGTGGTCCGCCACCTTGAAGAGGTCGAAGAAGTATAGGAGAAAACTATGTCATTTTCCAACCTTTAATTTGCTTCCCTAACTATGAAGAGATATCTATGTACTATTGTGGTTCTTTTGGGAGGTCCGTCCTTACTGGATGAAGAATTATAGGGAGGAATTTTGTTGTATCCTCCAAGTCTGTAACTGCTTCCCAAGAATGCTAAGGACACCATGTCCTATAAAATTTGTTGTGTATGGGGTTCATAAACTAGTCTGAACCCACTCGTTGTCATAATACCATAATGCCAAGGGCATAATCTGAACTAAACCCATAATGCAAAGGGTGGATGAATGTATTAAACTGAACCCATAATGCCAAGAGTGGATGAGATAATCAACGACCGTATTGGTAGAGAGCTTTATAATAACCCAAAATGATGCCCCCTCTTGGGGGCGCATGTGACGTTAGTGAAAAGGAAATGTGGCCCCAAAAAGAGGACCAACCATAACCCAAACCATAGAAAGTGTTTGGTAGAAACCAAGGCATGCACAAACAAGTGACTAGTCACGAACAAGTGTTAGTGCAAATAAACATGCATGTAGAAAACAATGTGTAATTTGTAAACTACAAATCAATGTATAAGAAACAATGAAATGTAATCACACAAGAAGACAAAGTAAACCACATAACATGGGTCATAAACATGGGACATCACTCACGATATCACAAGACACTCAAAGGCCATACATGGCCACATACAAGCAAGCAAGTGTGCACACCAAACATAGGGAAAGGCTAGTATAAAAGAAAAACAAGTACAAGAAGTAGAAAGAAAACAATCAAGTAGTCATGGTAATATGTAATCCAACAAAACAATTACTACACATGGAACACCCATTAGCATGTTAGAAAGATAACCAATATGTCAATAACATGTATAACAAGTAGTATAAGATGCTAAGTACAAAATGAATCAATAACACATGTATGAGTCGAATGTGGATGCCCCCATAACGACCAGTATAGGAAGGGTAGAAGGTGAGCATCTATGTTGTGTGTAGAGTATTGTATCTGCGACCACAACTAGAAAAAAGCATGAACACACATGTGTGTATGGTAATGATAATGACATATAAGAAAATCAATCTAGCATGTGTGTAGTAAAGTGAACATGTAAAAGCACTAGTAAACAAGAGTAAATGCCCCCAAGACAATGCAATATGCCGTGTGGATGGATGGAATGGAAATGCAAGATGAATAATAGGATCCACATGCCCCCGAGTGAATGGAAATATATGCAATGATGTTCATTTGGTTTCCCCCTTAGTAGTCAAGAATGAACCGTAAACAAGAGCGCATCATTGGGAAATGGTCGAATCGTGTGTATATATGTGTGTTATCTAATGCATTGTGATGAATGTATATGCAAAGTGATGAAATGTAACCTAGAGATGGTATGTAAGTGGAACCCTAGCCTAAGTGTATATCATGACACAAAATGGATGAGTGATGATGTAGCCTATATGGCGTATATCACTATATGATGAGTAGGTGAATAATGATGAGTAATATGATAAAACAAACATGGTGGTGATGTAACCTATAGTATACCACTACAAAATGATGATATGAATGAATGGGTGACTATTTAGCCTAAAGTATATGTAATTATATGATGAGTAAAAGAATAAGTGATGACAATGCAAGTAAGAGTGGTGATGTAGCCTAAAGCATATACCACTACTAGAATAGAATGGGTGACTATTTAGCCTAAAGCGTACATGTACTAATCCTAGAATATGATAATAGATGAAATGATGGAAATGTAAGTAAAATAAGTTCCATTTGATTAGTAAACCATGGTATGGCATAGATAAGTATGGTCCATTTGAGGAACTAGAGTTCATCATGGACCAAGGAAGTAGAGTGTATCGTGTAGGTGTATGATGAGACTAAATGACCATATGATGAGAACAAGTGTATAAGTATGTCAATGTCTAAAATGAAAGTGTAAGGTGAGTAAACAATTAATATGTATGATGCTAATAATGTGTATGGTAAAAGAGGTACTAAATGAAAAATGTATGTAGTCTATGTAAGATGCATAGATGACGGTGTAAATGCACGTAATGTGGAAATGGAGAATGTAATGCAATAACATGTACTATGTAGGATGAATAGGGTATGTGATTAGTATGAGAAATCATAATAATGATACTACTAATATAATATGCACAATATACAAGGTGTGTGCTAAAAATGCAAGGTAGAAAATGTAAATGTATATGTAATGATGATGTTATAATGTAAGGTATGTAATGAGATATGTAATATGCATAAGATGTGTATGAAATGTATGTAAGATGATGTGTGATGAAAGTGCGTAGAAATCAAGTGTGATAGAATGTAATTGTAAACTAAATGTAGAATGTATGTTAGTATGTTAGTATGAAATATCATGATATGTAAGTCCTATGTGTAGTGTGAGGTTCATGTGTAATATGCCCTTAATAGTAAAGTGTGAACCATAGCAAAGAGTGCATCGTTGGGTAATGATGATGCTAATAGTGATGAGTATGTGAATATAGAAATAGTAATGTGTACTATGCTAATGTGATGATGGAGGGGGAGATGTCTTAGATATTACCCCCTCAAAGTATGTGTGTGGGATGAAATGGTCATGTAAATTCATCAAGTAGATCATCCTCTTGGGTCAAACCAAATGGGATAAACATTAGTGACATGTTAAGCAATAATTTTAGTTGATAGTAATGAACCATGAAGTAGTAAGGTATGCATGCCCATGGACATATTCTTCATCAGTGAAAGGAGGAAGTGGACAACCATGTGTGCGTACCAATGAGTAAGATTTTGTGTATATCCTAAGAAAAAGCTATTGCATATAAAGATAAGTCCAAAAGGCATGGGAAATGAAATATATTGTGAATAAGGATCTAGTGTACCCCAATGTAATCAAGCCATGATTTTCCTAAGGTAAGTAGAGAAGTAGTAGGAGTACGTGTAAGAAAAATATTAAGATGGAAAATGTGAAGACCATAAGCAGCCATGACACGGACCAAACCCTTGATATAAATGAGGGTCGTATGGTGGAGGATGGATGTTGTCATAGAAAATCCTAAGTGAGTCAAGCCCTCATGAGTACATATGGTCTCTAGTAAGTCAGGATCAAATGGTATATGCTCCCAAAATGATTTTTTTATAAATAATGTGCATGTGAAAGATGGGCATACTAATGTAGGTGATGTTGGTAAAGGTGTGAGTGATAGAGTGATCCGTGGATTGGGTAGGCTTTACGATAAAGAATCAGACTATAGTAGTAATGTAGAGTGGATATGATGGTGAAGAAGGTATAACATCTATCACATAAATAATACCTTAAAGAGGTTGCAAATGAGATTGCTCATCTATAGGTTGTGGATCATTAGTAGTAGTAGGGCATGGAATGGGAAGACTAGTATTAAGAGTGCGTCACAATATTTAAATGGATACTAATCATGAAAAATAGTGTGCTTAATACACCATCATGTAAAAATTTGACACAATGATGGGGTAGAGGCGACAACTTACATGGCATGAAGTCATGGCCTTCCTATAGATAGCGGTTGAGTAAGAGATGGGAAAATAAATGAAAAAGAATGTCGTGATGATAGTTTTTGGTCCTATAGTGATAGGTAGTGTAACATGATAATACATGGATGAATAAAAACCATCATAAGCATGTAATGAAATATAACATGGGTTAATTATGATCAAAATTTCTATAGCCTCTAGGAATGTCATAGTGCATAAGTTAATTTGGAGCCATGTCAATTAAAGTGCATTTGATGGTGACATTATAAATATGACTTATGATATGTAATGGTGGTTAGTTATCAAAAGTGTTTAATCGGTGGGTGGATTAGATTTAAAGGCTATATGGTGGGAAAATTATTTCCAAAGGTTTGATAAATGAAGTCAAGGTGTAAGTCAACAGGAATGTAAGTAGTGTGAAATATGTTGGAATCTACCCCAAAGGTGAGGATTATAAATTAAGGAATCAACAATGGAGATAATCATGAAAGAAATGTGAAGATGACAAAGAAGGAATGTAAATGAAAACCTTAGAAAGGTAATATAAGGAAGGATCGGGTTCACGACAAAATGATTAACTAAAATTGAATACCTATGGGGTATTAATCTAAATAGAAACAATATCTAATGACAATAATAAACTAATGTAAATGAAACAAAGTAAAAGTAAAGAATGATCTAATCACTAAATGAAAGGAAATTTAGAACCCTAGAGTAAGAGAAAGAGAAAGAAAAAAGATGACTTATCTAGTTCTAAGGCTTGTTGAGATTGTGTCAAGAGGTAACTAGAAATATGGAAGAAGGGAATGACTATGTAGGGTCTTGCAGAGAGGAAGATCTGGTGATTAGGTCTAGAATGAGTGCTTGAGAGAGGACTAGGGCACCCATGGGCTTTGGTATGCAGAAAATGTGCCCTAGTCTTGGGAAAATGTCAAAACTAGTCTTCACAGGTCCTAGAGATGTCTAATAACCTTTCATTGTTTGTCGCATTAAATTTTGTCAATTCTATTTGAATACTCCAAATAATCCAAGAGGAAGAATGACATGAAAAGCACACAAAAATGAGTATCAAAACCCTATAGAAAAAATAGAAGAATGCATATGAATAGGTCAAACTGACGTCAAATTCCACAATAGTGGACTTACTAATGAGAGAGTATGCACTACATTTTAGACCCAAATGTAGTTCTGGTGGTGTGTGTAAACATGTGCCCTAGGTGCTCTTGTGTCAGTCACACTTTGTGAAGTAATGAACAATAAACTAGTAATAAATGTAGTGGAAATGGTGCATGAAATAGAATAAATCCCTCCTATGATGTGTGTGATGCAGATGAACCATATTTGTCCCTTTGTGATGGAGCTAATGGATGTAAATGACATGAAATGGATGCACTCTAGGTGAGTAGTAGTAGTGACTAATGTTTGGTCCCTCATTATGGTCTCATACCTTTATATTTATAAGGTTCTCTAAAAGGTGGGAAAAGTGGGATAAAGTATCGAGGGCACCCCGATACAAGCTTGAGTGCCCTAGTTTTGTGGTGAGGGATATGGAATGGTAAATCAGCATAGGTAAGTGTGTCATGTAGAGGTTGAAAATGTTGAAAGAAATAAAGTAAAGATAGCCAAAAATAGGGTTAATTAGTACTTTCTTTGTTCAAGAACCTTTTAAATAGTAGTATGAGACTGGGACTAAATATTTCCCCAAAGTGTATGATTTAGTGACTACACTTACATAGTTTCATCTTTAGAGTGTTTAGCATTTGTATTACGTTGTATGTCATCATAATGACTTTGAAATTATATTTAACACTCATATTTTTTTAAATTAGTAAGTGCAAGGAATTAAGAGGTTTTTTTCCATTTTACCATCAAGAGAGGCTAAGTGATAAGCCTCGAGATCCATATTTATGCGTGATAATATATGGTCCAATCCAGTTGGGAGAAAAATTTCCACGTTGGCTCCTTTCCAGAGTAGTGACATTTTGATTTTCTTTGAGGACAAGGTCACCAATGTTAAAGTTATGTTCTTTAAGATGTTTATTATAGGAAAATTTGATGTGCTCTTGATAGAAATGATAATGTTAAAGAGTGATTAAGTGACGCTCATATAGTAGTTCAAGTTATGGTATACACTCTTGGTGATAATCCTTCATCGTCGTGACGAAGTCAAAAAAATAAATACGCAAGGATGGGATTTGAACTTCGAGAGGAAGAATGACTTCAAAGTCATAGACGAGAGAGAGAAGGGATTAGTTCTGTAGAGGTTTGGATGTTAGTCCAATAAGCCTAAAGAGTAAAGGGGATATAAAGATTCCAATCTCGACCTACCTTATCAATAGTTTTGGTAAGGATGTTATAAAGAGTATTATTAGTGGATTCAACTTGGCCATTAGATTGATAATAAAAAGAAGAAGAGAAGATAATATTGATGTTGAAAGAGTCTCAAAGATTCTTAAGATCTTTGTTTTTTTAAAGGACTTTCCATTTTCTATGATGATTATGAGGGATGCTAAAGCGGCAGATGATGTGTTGATAGATGAAATCGATGATTTTGTTAGCTTTGATGGATGCGAGTGGAATGTATTCCACCCATTTGGTGAAATATTTGGTAATGGTAAGGATATAATGATGACACTAAGAAGAGTTTGGATTTATGGGGCCAATGAGGTCAAGGCCCTACTTTGTGATAAAGGCTAAAGATCTTGAAAGCTGGTTTTAAGGTCCAGCTAGGGATACAAATTAAACCGAAATGCTACTAGTATTTCGACGCACTTTTTAACGTATTCACAACATTTTTGATTGAGGGTGGGCCAATAGTAACACATCAGAAGAATGCGGATGGCCATGGATAAACCACTAAATTTTCCACCATAGAAGCCATTGTGGACTTCTTGGATAGTGCGAGATGGATTTATAGGATTTAAGGAAATGTAGTAGAACACCATCAAATCCACATTTATAGACAATATCTCCAAGGAAAACATAGTGTTTAGTGCATTGGAGAAAATACATCTTACCATTTATGGATAGGTAGAGGAGGATCTTATATTGAGGTAGATAGTCAAAGATCCGGGTGTACCAGGAGATCGATTGATTAGTGTCGATGAGATTGATGCGAGGAAGCTCATTAGCATGGGATGGTTGATCGATGCGGTGGACAATAATGAAGAGTTTGGATTCTTCCATTGTCCATGGGATGAGAGATGTGAGATATGTCATGGTGTATGTGAAGAAATTAGATGAGCAAGGGATGATTTGAATGGTGTATTGAATAAAGGCCTCAAGAAGAAAGTTGATGATGTCCTTGTTGTATTTTTGCACTGATAGATTCTATTGATTTGATTGATGATGAGTTAAGAATCACCATAGATATTAAGGATTTAAATGTTGAGCATGATAACGGTTTGAATACCTAATATGAGGGCTTCATACTTAACCATGTTATTGGTGCACTCAAAGTTAAGTTCATAGCGGTGAGGATAGGAGTTTCCCAAGGAGGAATGATGATGACACAAGCACTCCTCCTTATTGACACTTGGATCTGTCAAATAAAAGTGTCATTTTGAGGGGAGAATACTCGTGATCGATGGTGTGGATGGACTCATCGGGAAATTAGTCATGATGAAGTTAATTACTAAGAAGAGGGGCTTCAGACAAGTTTTTCAACGATAGCTTGGCCCTTAATTGATTTTTAAGATATGAACTCTAGGTCAAACTCGGTCATGAACATGATCCAAGCGAGTGATGCGACCATTATGGTAAAGCTTGGAATGCATGGTTTTAATAGGATTGAAGTTAGTGATGACATAGGTTTTCCTGATTGAGAAGATAATGACAAAGTTTTGAAGTGGTAGAGAAAAGAGCGTAATACAAATTTTCAAATTCTATGTAGCTGGTTTTGTAATCATGGAGAGTGTGGCTGATATAATAAATGACTTGCTCCCTATACCCTACTCATCGTGGTGTGCCTATATATGAAACCTAAAACATGATCGTTGATAGATATGTAAAGATAGAAAGGATCCCCTCACGTGGAGGTGTGAGCATAGGTGGTGATAGAAGGTAATTCTTGATTTCATCAAAGGATTTTTGCGATTGGAATCCCACTTAAAGTGAGTGTCTTTGCGAGAGAAGGTGGTGAAAAGGTTGGGAGCGAGTCTAAGAGTTGTGAGATGAAACGATGAACTGATTGAAGTCAACCTTGAAGACTGTGAATTTTATTTAGATTGGAAGGAGGAGGCACATCAAGGATGGCTTTGATTTTGGCGGGATCAAATTTAATACCCCTGCTAGAAGCGATGAAACCAAGGATTTTCGGGTTAAAACGCCAAAAATACACTTGAAAGGATTGAGACAAAGGAAGAATTAGATAAGACACACAAAAAGGATTTCATGGATGGAAAGATGGTCCTGTTGACATTTGGATTTACCTAAGAGGTCATCGATATAATCCTCCACAGATTTATGAATAAGGTCATGAAAGATATATGTCATGGCATGTTAATAAGTGGCCCCCTGCATTTTTAACCCAAAGGGCATGACACGATAGAAAAAGGTTCCCCAAGGGGTGATGAAATATGTCTTATGTTGGTCTTTTGGTGTGATGAGGATTTGATTATAGCCAGAAAAACCATCCATAAGAGAAACCATCTTGTTGCATGTGATGAGGTCAATGTGTTGAGTCAATGTTAGGAAGTGGAAAATTGTCCTTAGGGAAAACAAGATTTAAATCTCGAAGGTAGGGTATAGATGCAGAGATTTCCAAAGGCTTTGGAAACACGTACAATGTTAGAAACCCATTAAGGATAGTCGATAGGTTGGATGAAGTTAGTAGAAAATGCATTAAAATCCCTCTTTAACGAGGAGGGAAACATTAGGATGCACATGACATAGCTTTTTCTTAATTGACTTAGCATTGGGGATGGTGACGATGTTGTGGGTGATGATGATATGATCAAGGCTAGGAATTTTGGTGTATGACCATGCAAAGGCTTGGCTATGCTTAGAAAGAAAGGTGATGAATGCCTCTAACTCTTGTGGATCAAGATATTGACCAACTTTGAGGATATGGAGCTCTTGCAGAGTCCCGATATTGATATGGATGTTAGATTTTTCAGGAGGGTGGATGTTTTAGGTGGTAAGGAATTATGAAGATAAGAATCCTCTGCCCCCATGTAGGAAAGAATGGATTCATCATTGTTGCATTGAAGATCATCGATGGTATGGGAGTCCTCCTCTAACATATTGGGGAGTTGTATAAGAAGGACCTAGTTTAGCCTTCAACCTGATAAGTGATCACCCTAAAGTGATGGTGGAGATTAAAAAAATTTTAGAAGAAAGGGACATGGTATCATCCATGTCCATGGGATCATTTAATGGAGAATAATTGGGTGATGGATCAATGTGTATGTGGGATGTAGAAAAAGTAGGCACAAGAGGATCGGTTGATTTTTTTAAATCCTAGCCCAAATTTCTCATAAGGTTTGCGGGATTTGTTGATGATAAGATCATGCATGCCTTGTTCATAATGTCCAAGACCAAATCCCTTCCATGCGTAGTGATGGAGGTAGGTATAGGTGAAGGATTTATTATAAAGGGGAAATTAAAGCCATTGGTGTATGGTTTAGTGTGAGGTTGATTATTGATATGAGAAGAAGAGGAAATGATGCCACCATAGATAAGATTGGTTTTGAGATGAGGTGGACTAAAGGGAATGATATCCCTAAAATTATGTTCATACATAGGAGCTTTGTCAGGTCTACCGAGTCGATTTAGTGTAGGAAGAACATTGAGGGCAAGGAGTTAGTACTCCCCCAGTGAAAGATGTTGCTTCACAGTGTTGAGATATTATTCATTAGGTAGCTTGGATGCGGGTATAAATGAACTAGTGATTTAATTTAATTTAAATTAAATCTAAATATTACAGAGTCACTATTGAACCAAATGATGTATAAATGTTAAAATATAGAAATGACATAAACAAGCTAAGATTTAAAATATGAAACCCTAAGAAAAAAAGGACTTAACTAATTTCATCATGTAATCGGGGCTGATCCGAATGGGGAAAAGTGTTGAATAGGTTGGGCAGAGTGTCGTTACTACTCACAATAAATTTTAGAATGCATGAATGAGGTTGGACATGGGTGACCATGGAAGGACAAGGGCGCCTAGGTGCTAAAGACTAGTTTTGGGTGCTGTGATTGCAGTAAATGATCAAAATTTGATTTTACGATGTCGTAAGATCATTGTTGTTTGCTTCTTGTTGATTGCGATATGATAGTCACACAATGAATGCCAAAAGTACTTGTAACTTGCACAATAAAAGTTCACCTATAAAATCCCACAAACCGCATCAAACCTAAAAATAAAGATGCAATATAGGGAGTCAGACTAACTCCTGACTTGGTCACCTTGAGAGTGAACTTATGAGGGCACTACACTACATCTCAGAATCCACGTAGTTTTGGTGAGTGTGTAGAAATTGTGCCCTAGGATGCCCTTGTGCAAGTTATACTTAATAGTAGGATGTAGCTAGAATGAAGCAATGCATTCGAATGTGTGGATGGAATAAAATAAACTTCCCTTCCTATGTTGTGTATGCAGAGTTGATGCATCCTTTGTCCCTTGAGTGGATACTAGATGGATGCTTTAGGGTGCTTTAGGTGCCTTTTGAATGTAAGCTTAGGTGATGATAATAATGCTTAGTGCTTGGTCCTTCTTTTGAACATCTAACTATGTATTTATATGATTACCTTGTTTGAATTTCATAATTGACAACTGGAAGGTTGACCCATAAGTAAAAAAAGATCACCAAAGATAAAAGAGACCCAAAAAGAATGAGTAAGCTAGAAAAGGGTTAAAGTGCGCCCATAGGGGACATGAGTGCCAAGGTGCTTCGTCTAAGGTGGGTGTTGATGTTTGTGGCCATAAAATATAAATAAGTAAAGTTTTGACTGGGATGTAGGGTGTGTAAGACCAAATATAAAATAAGAGACAAAGAAAAGAGGCCAAAGATAGTTGTTAACCACTAGTTTTCTTATTTATGAATCATGTAAATGCTAGCATGCTTTTAGGACCTAGAAATGTACCAAAGTGCATGATTTTGTGTCTACATTTTACCCCACTTTATGTTGTTGAGTAAATACTCAATAACATAAAGTAGATAAGAGATGCATACCTTATGATCATGTAGAGTGTGTGGTGAATATCGTCTTTGAGTGGACAAGTGAAGTGTGGAATGATTGCAAAGTGAAGCGTGAAGACTAGGAAGGAAAGTGACCCTAAGGATGAAGCATATGCATTTCTTGTACCTGTTTTTGTGCTTGTATTTTCTATTATAGGTTACATCTTGTTGCATATTAAGGATGAACCTAAAAAGAGTGAAATTCTCACAAAGTCATGTATATGAAAAATATGAGCAAAGTATGTAAAAGTGTGTAAAAAGTAGTAGTAAAGTGTGCACCTAATGTAGAAGAGTGTAAAGGATGTAAAAATGTCTTGAAATGCTGTGAAGAATGAGTTTTTTGAGAAATCTCATGCCAAGGACTAAGTTTTGGGGAGAGAGGTGCGGTGTTACTCTCCATCTATGACTCTACCCGATAAGTACTACACGTAGATGTTACATCCCTTATTTATTTATGTTGTCTTGATTTGTTCCAAATTAGTTCTAAATTTTTCCAATTATACTGAATGTAGGAGATTGCATGCATGCTATAGCTGAAGTAATCGTGCATGTAACTATGAAACTGCTTAGAAGGCTTTTGATTTAATATACTTTGAATTATTAAATCTAATTTTAGAGTCACTAAGATGATATAAAATAAAATACAAATGATAAGCACTCTAAAGATGTAACCATGTAAATAAATGAGAGAGATATGGCATTTATATGATTTTCACCTATCTCAAAGCAGATATGAACTAGAGCAATTGATTAACAGGATGGGAAGAGTGTCAAAAACACTTGATATCAATTTTCAAGGCTATAGATAGAGTTGGACATGGGCGCTGGGGACAGGTAAGGGCGCTTAGGTGGTAGAGACTACTCCTAGGCACTAATGATGCATGCAAAATGCTTGGAACCCGATTTTCATGTGTTTCAAGGGTTTCGCACTTGTTCGTTGCTGATCACCTAATATTCAAACCGTAACCTACAAAACAAACCCTCATACCTACACAAGATCACAAACACATAGAATTGGAATAAAAATGTAATATGTGAAGTCAGTTTGACCTCGGTGGTCACTCGAAGGGTAAAATTACATTCGAGTGCTGCACTACATTCTAAACTTCATGTAGTTATATGTGTTTGTATGTGAAATAGTGTCCTTAGGTTTCCCTCATGCCAATAACACCAAGATAACATACTATAACTAGATAAAATGTAAATGTGCGGTATGAAATTCAAAACTTCCCCTTCCTATGTAGTGTATGTAGAGTAATCAACCCAAAAATGTAGTCCCTATGACAATATGCAATTATGCTTCCCCTTTATAATGGTTAAGTGGGTGGCTACCCCTTAATTAATATGGGTCCAACATTATACTATAGGTTAAATATTTAATAATATGAAATATTTATATTTCTATTATTAAATATTCAAACCTTGGAATATGTGTCAACCGACTTGGTTGAAAGGGTGAGTCGGGAGACATACCGATCACCTCATATAAAAAAGGACTTGGGTCCTCATTTGATATATCAGAGAAATATATCAAAGGTGTGTAAATCAATATTAATTGATTTGGTTTTTACCCTTGTGATTAGGGTTAGTAAGGAGGAGGTTTCTATTGGATGTAATTGGGTTCTCTATAATAAAGGTTACTTTTCATAGTGGTTTTTACCTTGGGTTTTCCACTATAAATCCTGTGTTCTATGTTATTTACATTTTGTAAGTATTTATTTAATTACTATGCAATATAGTTTATTAATGTGATGTTTATTTATTTATTCATTTTAATGTTGCATAATATATTAATGTTTAATATTTAAGTTGATTAAACCCGTTGTCATTCGAATCCTCAAATTCCAACATGGTAATAGAGCTTGGGATAATTAAATAAATTAGATCAAATATTTTTGTATTTACTTTATTTAATTTGTATGAGTTTTTCAACCAACCGGAAGGGTATTTAAAAGTATCGGGTCCCCTTCTTTTTCTCCCCAATTTATTTTGCCACTACATTTGTGCAATCTAAATTTTTGTGTGCTTTGTGAAGAAGTGTAATTTGTAGGAAAAGAAGAGATTGTGGTGGACCCCCCTCTTGAAACTCTTGGTAAAATTTTTAGGGTTTTTCAATTTTAAATCCCTAATTTTTTTGGGGGAGATGTAATATGATATGATTCTTACTTTCATTTACATTTGGAAATTATATGGAATATTTCCTTTGTTCTAACCTTTGAAAATTTAATGTAAATTCTTTGAAAGGATATTTCTTTTGAAAATTTTATTTAATTTTAGCAATAAAATTTTATTTAATTATGTTTCAAAAGTGGTGTGTGCAGGGAATAATCATTCTCAGAAAGTGGAAGTTTATGTCAAGAAATAGACTTCATAGAAAAGATCAAGGAAATTAAATTATTAATTTAATTTCACTATAGTTTGTCAAAAAAAAATTAAATTATTTATTTAATTTCACTAAAAGTGGTACTATTTGTTTTGTATTTTTATATTTGCTAATGCCCTTTGGTTTTCTTCGTGTTTTGAACTTGCTTGCATGGAAAATGGAAAATAAATCTTTGTCTCGGTTTGCACTAGCATGTCTTTGATAAATTGGATAAATTGAGGTGAATTCAGATCCATTATTTGACATAATTTTAGGTAAAATCACCCAAAATCGTGCAAAATTCACATTCTGGAAATACATAGAAATTTTCATTGTGTTAAATTTGATGGTCGAATGACCGTCATGACAGACCAAAATAAGGTAGAATGATGGTCATTTAGATGTCAAATTTAAGTTGGCCAAGATCTTTATCTACATTAACACTTTTCAGAAATTTGAAGTTGTTGTGCATTCTTAGGGGTTTCATCTTCACTTCTATATGGTCAAAAATTTTTTTATGATAGGTATGGGGTATAATGTGAGCCCTTTATAATGCGGGTTATTATTTGATTATGGGAAGTTAATTAGTATGCATTTTAATGACAAAATTAGTTATGATCAAATAGTTTCTTTAGATCTATAAATTTAGATATGGTTCTATTAATATTGTTATGATCAGATTTTTAAAAAAAAATTAGTTATTTTTTATATATATATATACTTGATTTTTTAATGAAATAGTACAAGTTTTTTTATCATAAAATATGGGTATTGTCATTTTTCGATCAATATTTTTCTAACTCAGTGGTGCATTGTATATCATAATGGGGTATGTTTTTCAGGTTCAGGAAATTTGAAAGACAATGGCATCTATTTTTTTTGCCTTGATAAGTCCCAAATCCTAAATGGAGTAAATTACAATATTTGGAAGATCAGGGTCAAATCGGAACTTATGGCAAGAAACTCTGGATGATTGTTTTAGGGACTGAGCATGTGCCCACCTGGTCATCAAGTGAATGTGGAAAATATGAATGCATTCTCACAACATATGTAAGAGGCCCTTTCCATGATCCTGTGCAATGTGAACGATGAATATCTTCTACACATTGGTAATATCAAACATCCTAGTGAGGTATGGAAATAATTAGAATCCATGCATGAAGGTACGTGCTTGTCCAAAATTATTAAACTTGTTTTAGAATTTCTTATGACTCCTATGAAAGGAGATGAAAAGGTAGTTAATTTCTTAGCCAAAATTAAAAATATCAAAGCACAATTAGATGGATGCAATTGTGACTTAATTGGTGAAAAATTAATCTACTTTATTGTTCAGTTGAATATACATGAAAGATTTAGGAATTTTATTTCTATCTTAAATTCTAAATATCAAAATGAGGATGAATTACCAAATTTGAGTACTTTGAGTTCTCTTTTGATATAGGAAGAGCAAGTGATGATGAACTTTGACTCTAAGGAGAATGCCTCACATGCACTTCTTTCTCAAAATTTGAAGTTCAAGTCTCATGCAAGCCCTATTTTGATCAGAAGTTTAGATCTAATACTAAATATTCATTTGTTGATAAAAAGAGTTTTACTTCTAAACATTTGTGTGTAATATTTAATGGTAAATGTCACAAATGTGAAAATTTGGGCATAAAAAGGAAGAGTGTAAATCTAAGAAACCTATCCATAAAAATAGAAAAAACAGACTGTCACATCTAAATATAATTTAAGGAAAAAGGATAGTTCTAATGATGCTCCTAAACTATTGCATTATATATTTACTTTGTACTCTTCCTCAAATTTTGAATGGATTCTAGATTCAGGTGCTTCAAATCATATGATTGGTATTTCCAATTCTTTATTTGATGTTATGAAAATCAATGAACGTGTGTATCTTGGTGATAACTCATCTTTAGAAGCAATAGAGAAAGGAAAAGTAAAATTTGCAAATGGTATTTTGAATAATGTTTTATTTGTTCCTAAGCTTAAAAAGAATATTTTGTCATGTTCACAACTAACTCATGATGGTTTTCTATTCAAAATTTTGAAGGATACTTGGTACATCAAGGATAGTAATAATAATAATATAATTGCTGAAGGAATTCAAAGAAATGGACTTGTATATTTTTGATGATTTTTCTTCTACATCTTGTTATGTATCTCAAAGTTTGAATAATTCAAAACTATGGCATGAAAGGTTAGGACATGTCAATTATCGAAGCTTGTATGAAATGTCTAGATGTAATCTAGTTAAAGGTTTTCTCTGTGTTGTCTTCAACTCATGATGCTTGTGAAGGGTGTTTACGTGAAACAAAGTGTTAAACCCTTTCACTTACATCCTGAGGAGAGTTCCTCTTCACCACTAGAACTCGTTCATAGTGATGTTAGAGGACCTCTTGAAGTAGCTTCATTAAATGGTTCTTTGTATGTTGTGACATTTATTGATGATTTCACAGGATGATTTGGACATATTTTCTTAAAAATAAATTTGATGTATTTGGAAAATTTAAGGAATTTAAAGCATATGTTGAAAATTCATCAAATTATAAAATTAAGAGGCTTAGAATAGATAATGGGGGTGAATATGTTAGCAAGGCATTTGAAAAATTTTGTATTGATTGTGGTATTAAAAGAGAATTAACTTCTCCCCATTCTCCTATCTAATGGTGTTGCAGAATGGAAAAATAGGACTATTTTAGATATGGCTCACATGATGCTTCATTTTGTTGGTCTTCCCAAATTTCTGTGGGTAGAAGCAATGAACATGACATAGTCTATATCCTAAATAGGGTTCCTACCAAATCTATTCACCATTCGACCCCTTAGAAAAGTGGTCAAATAAAAAACTTGATGTATCACATTTAAAAGTGTTTGGTAGTCCTACCTCTTTATATATCCCTAAAAAGAAAAGAAAGAAACTTGATATGACTTATTTTTCTTGTATTTTCATTGGATATGGTATTAACACTACAGGTTTAAGGATTTATGACCTTGTAAAAAGGGAAGTAACTGAAAACCACAATGTTGTTGTTTTGGAAAAATGTTTCTATTCATCTACAAATAGTAATGATATTCTTAATCTTGTCAATATTTCTAATGATGGTTTTGATATTGATAATGAAAATATTGTAAATGATCATGATGATGTTTCTTATGTTGATGTTATGGATGTTTCTGAATCTCTCTCCCTAGCTAAGAAACCAAGATGGGCTCAAACTGTGTTAGAAAGTTCTAATCCTATTGACCTTAGGAAAATGACCAGAAGCCATCATACATACCATGCATTAATGACCTTGTATGAACTGAGCCGCAGAGTTTTGAAGAAGCTTCTCGGGATGAGAAGTGGATCAATGCAATGCAGGCTGAATATAATGCCTTGATTCAAAATCAAACCTGGGAGTTGGTTCCACCTCCAGAGAAAAGAAGCATTATAGGGTCTAGATGGTTGTACAAAGTAAAATATAATGTTGATGGTAGTATTGAAAAACATAAAGCTAGACTTGTTGCTAGAGGTTTCACTTAGAAACTTGGTATTGATTATGTTGAGACCTTTTCTCCTATAGCTAAGATGAAACATTGTTAGGGCCTTGTTTTCTATTGCTTCTCAGTTTGGGTGGGAAATCCACCAAATGGATGTGAAAAATACTTTTTTGAATGGTGATTTAAAGGAAGAACTTTACATGTCTCAACCTAAAGGATTTGAAGAAACTGGTAAAGAAAACTATGTTTGTAAGTTGAAAAAATATTTGTATGGTTTAATAAAGCTCCTAGAGCTTGGTATGCAAAAATTAATGCTTTCTTTAAACAATTAGGTTTTGTTAATTGTTCTTTAAAATGATCTATTCATTAAGAAAGAAGGTTCTCACATTATCGTTGTATGTATATATGTTGATGATTTGCTTATGACTGGTGATAGTCCTACTTTAATTTCGTAAGATTAAAGAAAAATTGAAACAATACTTTGAAATGACTGATTTAGGTCTCTTACATCATTTTCTTGGCATGGTTATATTTCAAGATAACATTCTATTGTTGTTTCTCAAGCACAATATGCAACCAATGTACTAAAAAAGTTTAATATGATTGATTGTAAACCAATTTCTACACCTATGGAAGTTGGAATAAAACTTGATCCTAAACTGCATGTGAAAAATTGATCCTACTTTGTATAGGTAGTTAGTTGGTAGTTTGATTTATCTAACTATAACTAGACCAAATATTTCTATGTAGTAGGAATTACTTCAAGGTTTATGTAGGAACCTTATAGAGATCATTGGAATCTTGCAAAAAGAATTCTTAGATATATTAAGGGAATAATCAATTATGGGTTGCATTATAATAAGGATGAAAATGCTAACTTGTATGGATTTTGTGATTTTGATCATGTTGGTGATGTATTAGATAGAAAATCTACTTCTGGTTATGTGTTTAAATTTGGTGTAGGTGTCATTACTTGGTGTAGTAAAAAAAGCAACCAACTGTTTCTATCTCTTCAACTAAATTTGAGTATAGAAGTGCAATGGAAGCTACAAAAGAGGCTCTATGGATGAAGAGGTTGTTTGATGAGATAAAGATGAAGGATCAAGGTAGTGTTCCTTTGTTTTGTGACAACCAAAGCACCATATATCTTGCACATAATCAATATACAACATAGAGGATGAAGCACATTGAGATACATATACACTTCATCCATGAGAAGGTGCTAAGTGGTGAGATAGATCTCAAGTTCATGCCGACTGAAGAGAAGTTTTGACATCTTCACAAAGCCCCTAAGTGCTGCAAAGTTTTGTCACTTTTGTGAAAAACTTGGATTTTCGGAGTTGCCATTGAGGGGGAGTGTGCATGACAATGTCACCTCCTAATGGAACTTGGTATTTGTAAAATGAAAAATGCATTGTAATAAAGACCTTAGGAAAATGTAAAAGACCTTCGGAAAGTGTAAAAAGACCTTCGAGCATGTGTATACCTCCTCGACTTTTTTTAGAAAGAAGTGTAGAAAGACCTTAAAGGTGGTCTTTAGTAAACTCTTTAGTGTTATTGAGTTTACTGGTAAACATCTAGTGTAAGCATATTGTAAAGGAGGTCCTTGGTTATAAAAGGCTCCTATATGCTTGGTTTCAAGTAACCTTTTACGAGAACTTGTGAGAACATGTAAAACTCACAAATCATACTTAGCCATTGATCATGGGATGATCTTTGGGATTCCAAATCCTTTTTGTACCAAAAGGTAACTTGAGTATGATGAAGGTGTTATAATTCCTTCAACCTATATGCTATCCTAAAACCTTTATGGTTTAAGGATTGTAAATCATGTAGTGTACCATGGGCAAGTAATCTATTGGCATATGTTATCCCACTTAACATTAAGGGGAGTGTTGGAACATAATGGTTAAGTGGGTTGGCCACCCCTTAATTAATATGGGTCCAACATTATACTATAGGTTAAATATTTAATAATATGAAATATTTATATTTCTATTATTAAATATTCAAACCTTAGAATATGTGTCAACCGACTTGGTTGAAAGGGTGAGTTGAGAGACATACCCGATCACCTCATATAAAAAGGACTTTGGGTCCTCATTTGATATATTGGAGGAATATATCAAAGGTGTGCAAATCAATATTAATTGATTTGGTTTTTACCTTGTGATTAGGGTTAGTAAGGAGGAGGTTTTTACTGGATGTAATTGGGTTCTCTATAATAAAGGTTACTTTTCACAGTGGTTTTTTTACCTTGGGTTTTCCACTATAAATCTTGTTTTGTGTTATTTACATTATTTTGTAAGTATTTATTTAATTATTATGCAATATAGTTTATTAATGTGATGTTTATTTATTTATTCATTTTAATGTTGCATAATATATTAATGTTTAATATTTAAGTTGATTAAAAAGACCGACCACACATGTAAAAATGTGAATAAGAAATAAAACGACAAGATCACCCAGGGGATGGATAAGAAGTCCCGAGACCAAAGTGTCAGAATGGGTTGTTGGTGTCCTAGGATAACTGATGACAAATGTGAGAAACTACCGGAGAGGGATCCTTGTGACTTGACCAAGTAACTAGGTGCGTAGTGACAAATGTGAGATATAAAGACAATTGAAATAATAAAAGCATGCAGATGGAGTAAGAAATGTGTCACTAGTGAATACTTTTCTTACTCAAGATCCATACATATAACAACATACTTGGTGTCATATTAAAATAGTAATATGCACTTAATTTTGTGTTTACATTCGCCCCCCTTTATGTTATTTGAATTAAATTCAAGTAGTGTAAAGGAAGTAAGGAAAACACCTTAGAGAAGTCCATAGAAGCTCTATTGCAGAAGTATGTGCAAAATATAAGAACACCTAAGCATGGCAAAACCATGGATCAATGTGTTAATCCATGTGACATAAATAGAGACAATGAACCGTTGTAAGGAGAACTTGGAGAAATTTATGACTTGATTTGGAGAATTTGGATATTTTGAATTATTACCAATGGAGATTTGAAGGGGTAGGAGTGATTATTTCCCAAATCCATTTTGTAAAATTTCAATCAAGGAGAATTTGGGAATCCTGCTGCCAGAGGAAGAGTGTTGGGGAGAGAGGTCTAGTTTTAATCTCCATCCATGACTACATCCTCAAGAGGTCTAACCGCTGTAGAATGGTAAAGTGCAAAATTTGTTCCTTTTCAATATATTTTGATCCATGTTTAGTTATGAGTTGAATAACCCATATAAGAGCAATATAGGAAAGGAAATGATGTCTCATTGCCCCCACTCCCACAATCGTCATGATTTGTATAGTGTGAGATAGCTTCCATGATAGGTAATCTAGAAGCAATATAAAAATAATTCCCAGATTAGGTCATTTACAAAAGATAATGAAGTGATGTAACACCCAAGTTAGGTCATTTGGGAGAGATGTGTAAAGTATGCCATGTCGTATCAATCGATTGATTTGATTCAAATGTTAAAATATTTATTTGATATTGGATGTGTGTAATAGTTTACTCATGGAGATATTTTTACATTTATCCCCCAGATTAGGTCATTAGGGGAAATAGATAGAGAGTATTTGAATAGATTGAATCGTTCCTTTGTTTGAATGACTTGAAAGAAACTTTTCGATAGTGATGTACTAGGGGTATCGAATGATTGTATAGTATCTTGAGAGGGATCATAGGGTGATATTGATTTATACCCCCTTTCAATGAAAGGGTGAGGGGTTGATCTAATGAAGCTGAGATGAAAGTAGAAGTAGAAATATGTAATGATGACCAAGATGTAGTATAGAAGATGTTGTAAGATTGTGTATATGTTAAATAATATATACACAAGATTGGAATATATCATTGTGTAATATGGACATTACGGTGACATGAAAAATTATAAACCTAATGGTATAAATAGGGAAGAAAATGGAGCAATGAAGTGCAATATATGAGTGAAACTATGTGTTGTGTATTAGTTGGAAGAATGAGTGTGAATAGTAACTATAGTAAATGAAAAATTGAAAATTGCTATATATAGTGATGATAAAAAAGTGAATTATAACTTCATTTGAACCTTGATTGATTTAGAATTTGAGCTCTAAGCTTGTGAGGATGCTGCAAATTAGGGCAGTGAGGTTGACTAGGTTCGAGATGGTGGCGGTGGTCATGGTGTCGTAGATGACATATGAGTTGGTAAGTACTATTGTTGTTGAAACATTTGGTGATTTTTCCCGATTTTGTCATTTTTTTACAAAATTCAAAGTTTTGAATTTCTGGGAACCCATTTTTTACTTTGGTGGGAGTGAATAAGGTGTTGATGTATTTTGGGATGCAATGCCCTGAGCCCTGCACACTTGGTGACCTATTTGTAGGTGCCCATGTCCCGCTCCCGGCATTTGGAGTTTTGATAGTGTAATGTGAAATTTTGCTATTGCGATGAATCATTGTGTCATAACTAGCTGATTTTGAATATGTATGAGTTACTAACGTCGAGGTTTTTTTGGTGTTTTTGAGGTGCAGAGAGATATAGACTCAAGGATTTCCACGAGTTCAACATTTGAGTGCATTGTTGAATTTGGGGTTATCCGACTTGAGTGGGACATAGAGACCGTGTCGTCCCGCAACACATAGCAAGATTGGGAGGTATCCCACAATATGTCTATGATTACTTTGTTGTGCGAGATGTGGTGTGTAGGTAATTGTAATTTTTGGTTACCTACTAGGGAGATGAATGTGACTAGAGGATAAATATCATATATTGCGATTACCAGCTATGGGAAAGAGAGTACATATGATGGCCGTAGTAGATGCTCGGATGTAGATGAGGGTGTCAGACGATACTTTACATGCACACAAGTACATATAGAGACCCATATTAACTGGATGCCATATTGAGATCGAGATGTTTCATAGTTATAGAAGTTCACTACAAGTGATTATAAATTCATCAATGACATGAGTAGAGGTGGTGAGCGGGAATCTTGTATAAGATGCATGAGATCCGTAAGTGCATGCATAGAGGAGGATGGGATTAGATTTGCCTAGGTGCAATGTGTATTGACACATCTATACAAAGATCTATACATCTATAAATGTAGAAGGACCATGGTGGTGGAATTAGAGCCACCACATTGTTACATGTTTGGGCCTATGAGCACATTGTTATATTGATGGCACTTAGTGGGCCACATGCGGGTTGGGCAAGATCTAATATATTTGCTTTATGAAATGGGTAGGTACCCAAGGAAGGAGGTTGGATACCACTTCTTATAATGCTAGATCGCATGGGCATATGGGCCAAGATATGGAGGCCGTATCAAGATTATGGTGGATAGGTAGAGTATGGAGTCAAGTTGTGATGCATTTAATGCACCATGTGGTTAGAGGACTAGTTTCATGGAGTGACCGAGTTGTTTCAAGTAGAGCGTGTGTCATGATAATTTGGTATGGCCTAGGATGTGCCCCTAGAGCCGTATGTATGGGTACGAACTACTAGAACACTGAGGCGGATAGGAGTGAGGCCACTTTTGACAGGGGTTCAATTAGTGCACCTTAGCCCGAGATGAGACAAATGTGGACATAGATCTGATATAAGTGGATGATACAGGTGTACCTAGGCATGTACTAGTGGTGGGTAGTGCATCGATGGGTGTTATTGTTTCTAGTTGTTGTAGATATGGTGGGTGCACCACCAGTTGGAGGATCGAGGGTAAGCACCTATTTTCAATGGCGATGGCATAATAGTGGCACTAATGGAGCGAAGTATTGGTTGTTGTAGTTGGTTATTATTACTTGGTTGGTGTATATTGGTATACTTGTGTGATAACTAATGTGGTATTGTATGGTTGCACAGTGATGTGTATTGGGTGTTAATTGTTGATTCATTGATCTACATGGTGATGTGGAATGTACCTCCAGATGTGTGCTCATGGGGGTGGGATGCTGGAGTGAGTGGATGCCATGTGGGCAAGCATGCCCATTTATTTGATCCAATGGCTATAACGGAAGCCACATGTAAAATACTATTGAGTGTGCATGATGAGGAACAAGAGAAGAATCGAGTAAGCTTGAGAGGTCAGTAGGAGGAGGAGCCCTAGCTCATGATGTATTTATGAAGTATGTGGAGTTGTAGGGCCAATTCATGGAGCAAATCATCAAGGTAGCCTTACTACGGAGGAAAGTAGAGAGATATAAAGGCCACGACCAATGACATAGATTAAATAGTGAAACATCTACTTCTGGATCTCTCATGCGGTTGTATATAATGATAGTGATGATGAAATATGATGTATATGTATGTAGTGATGGATAGGGGATTTCCCCCAATGATAATGATTTTGTTGAAATAATGATTTTCAGGTCGATATATGTATACATGGATGATTGGTATTATTGTGTTGTGTTGATGCTTATTGATATGTGATGTGATGTGATGATAGGTGATCTAGGGGTCTTGAGATGAAGGTGAAATACTTGTGTCATATGATGTCAAGCTTGATGTCTCTCAAAGGTGGTATGAAGGTAAAACAAGGGGTCTCCAGGTCCATGAGGTGAGTGAAAGGTGTCAATGAGTAAAACATGGTAACATGTCCAAATGGTCCGTAACATCATGAAGTGTATCATGGAGTCAAGTCAAGTCAAGTCTTTCTAGGCCTTGGTCTAGTGCAAATACATGGTGTAAATCAAGCAAACATGAGAATTCACTCAAACCAAAAAGGAAAGTAAATTTTAGATCACTATGAGGTAAACATGAGGTGCAGAAAAGAGCTATAAGAGACAAAACAGGTTCATGAGACTGAAACAAGTCAAGTATGGAGCTTTCTTAAGCCAATCCATAAGTAAACAAGGTGTGAAATGTTGACCCAAGGTGTGATGATGTAAAAAACATGGTATGAGCATGGAATGATGATATATGGTGTGTAAAATTCTTATTATGTAGTTATTGAAGTGTTTTAGGCACTTCTATAGGTCAACATAGTATCAACTGCTGAGAATCAGAGACCAAAGGGCACCTAGATGAGATGGGATGGAAAGATGCAAGGATGAACTAGAGAAAAATATCATTTTGGAGGTGTTATAGGATGTGTCCTTGAGGTGTGAGAAAAATTTCAGAAGCTGAGGATGGATATTTTGCAAGTTGTGCAAGTTTTCCAAAACCTAGGTTTTTCAAAGTATGCAAATTGAGCACCAAACTTCTTAGTAGTCAAGAAAATTGTGGAGCCTCCTTCGGATAAATCATAAGAGAAAAAAATGGATTAAATTGGGATAAAATTATGGTGAAAAATTATTTTGGTGATTGGTTGAGTATTTTAGAAGTTCTATCCATTTTTGTGAGCATGTTTGTAACCCTCCAAACCCTAGTTTGGACCAGTTTTGGAAAATTGATTGAGTTGGATAGGTGTCTAACTCAACTATTTTTTCTTGGAAATATATTTTAACATGTATAGGACTCCTCAGGTACATTTCCATGATATTTTGAGTTCATGATGCTTGGTGGGCCCCACTGGAAAACAGGTGTTTTGTGAAGATTTCAGTGCATAGGAGAAACTTGCAAAGGAAAAATGCTCAAATTGATTGTGGATGATTGGTAGAGGTGTTATTAAACTTAAATGAAGTCATTTGGATTACTCATTTGAGAAAATTTTTGAGATAATGGCTGCATATTTGAGCTTACCATTCAAAAGCAAGCTTGTTTTGAAAAGTTTTGATGATTTGAAGCTTAATGAAAATGCTCATTATTGAGTGTAAGAATTATGTTTTTATTTCCTTGATACAGGTTTTTCATGTGATATGATTTTGAAAACATTGGTTCAGTTTGGAAAAGTTCATTTCTTGCTTAAAGGTGATTGAGCCAAAATTGCTCTTTTAGGCCTATTTGAGAAGCATGTTTGAATGGGTATGAAGGTGAGACTTTATCCATTTGACCTATGGGTATGAATGATTGAACATTTTTATACATAAAAATTTAAGTTTTAGAGGTGATAGGGAGCTCTGAAAATTTCTTTGGAGGTGTTTGACCACATTGTATGGAAGACTAGTTTTTGTGTCTTCAAGACCAGCCAGACCAGTTGTAGAGATCCAAGTTTTTGGAAGCCTTATGCCATGAATTGGAGAAGTATGAGAAGTGGATGAGATAGTATACTTCATGATATTTCCATTGATAGGTTACTTGCCTCATGATGAAGATATTTGAGGTATGTATCAGCTCAATTTTGAAGACCAAATTCAGAGATGTTGAAACAGCTAAGCAAGTCTTGCAAAGTGGTGTTTCTTGATGTGTTAAGCCTTGAGTTGGATCTTTTGGTAAATTTTAATGAAATTAGACATCCTAAGATTCATTTTTATATATTACTTGGGTCATGAAGATGAGTGGAAGTGGTCTAGTTAGATGGTTTTCAGGACTATGTTTTGTAGAAGTTGATTTAAGCACACCTATGAGCCTAAATGAATGTCTTGGCTAATGTGGCAAGTTTCTAAGCATACAAGAGAATTATTTGGTTTGGTGGGACCATGTACCATGTGAATACAAATATGGAATACTTTGTGGACAAGTTTGAGAGCTAGAAGACAAAAGAATGAGTGATTTGAAGAGTCATGGTAATGAAAGGTCAAAGGTCATGTCTAAGAGTTATATTTATTTATATAAGCTCATTTTTTTAGATGAATGTTGTTGTTGAAGGAAGATGATGATGTTGTTGTTAAAATGATATTTGAATGCAAATTTTGAGAAAGAGGAGAAGATAAGTGAACTAAAACAAAGATCACATCAGGTTGATATAAGCAACTAGGTGAAGAAGGTGATCAACCATTTGTTGTATGAATGAAGTTTGAGTTGTTGCTAAATTTTGGGAGTGGGTGCTTCCTATAAAGTGGGTGCTTGCCAAATTTCTCAAGTGGGTGCTTGATTTTATACTAGAGTGGGTGCTTCAGATATTTGGAGTGGGTGCTTCAAGGTGAGTGGGTGCTCACCACATGGTGAAACCATTGTAACTTTATAGGACAATTTGTCCAAGTTAGTTCTTTGGTTCCAGTGGGTTTTGTCCCTTGATGGGTTTCCCACATTAAATATTGTCTCCTCATGTGTTCATGTGTGTTTTTTCTACTCTTTCTCTTTCATGGTTGGATGCTCATGTCTCTCATGGTTAACATAGTTAAGTGTGGTTGATTGAATCATTGAAAATTGCATCAAATTTTAATAAGCACTAATTCACCCCCTCTCAGTGCCTAGAATTTCTAACAATTGGTATCAAATAAGGTTCTCTTTGTATACAAGTTTAACAGCTAAAATAAGGTCCTTAAGGCACAAGCATGGGTGACCAAGTTGATATAGTGTTGAAGAAGAGGTATGAAATTTCTCAAGCATTGATTGTTGAATTGAAAAGGAAATCAAACTCCAGGATGCTAATCATGTCCATGAATTGAATGAGATGTCCTCATATGTTGAGAATGTATCAAAGGATTTGAAGGACAAAGAAGATTCTTGTCTCAAACTTGAAAAATAAATAGAGACTTTGAAGGTTAAATTAGAGAAAGTTTCAAGAAAACTCAATGAGTTGATGATTAAACAAACACATCCTAGTGATAAGCTAAGTATAGAACTCAAAAATGAAGCATGTCAGACTGAACCTAAGCATGAGCCTAGTCATGAGTTATGTCAATCATCCATCCAAGCCAAGAGTAAATAATGTGAAAAAATAAGTACATAAATAAAGACCTAAGAGAGAGCTAGATCAAGTAAAGAAAAGGAAATTGAAAGCTGAATCAATCCATGCTTCTTGTCAAGATGTTTTAAGACCAAGAAGGAGAAAAAAGAGTACAAGAAGACCATCTAAGGAAGCCAAATGCAAGGACAAGAATAGAGTAAGTTTAATTTTCATGGATTTTTTTTCATACAATATGTTTGGAATAGAGCTATATTTATAGAAGAAAGGTAGATGAAGACCATCCATGGAGAGATTGCAGGTTTGAGTATGAGAAGAACATAGTGTGCTTCAATTGTTCAAGAGAGGTCATGTTTCTCAATACTGTCTCCATGATCCATTCAATCAAAATTATTGGGGCATGAAGGACCTAGAAGTAAGAACTATGTTGTTTTCTTTAATTTTCATGAGCAAGGACATTTTTCTAAACATTGTTACAAGTCCCTAGATACAACAACAAGCTATATACACCTAATAAGCAAGGCAAAAATATATTCAAGGTGAAGGTAAGTTCCAAGGATGAAATCCAAGTCAATAATGATTGAAAGAGGTATTGGAAAGAAGAATGAAAAATATATATAAGAGTCAAGAACACTAACTCTAATCTTGAAAAGGTAAAAAGAAAAAGAACCAGTATGGGTAGATAATGAAGAGACAAGACAAGAAAAACAAGTTAGAGGAGAAGCAAGCTCAAGCCAAACATCAAAAAGTGATGAAGTCCAAAAGGAAATATTACCCCAGCTGTGGTAGAAAAAATCTATGAGATACATCACACGTGTTTATCAAGATTTCCACTAGAAAATGAAGGCTTAGAAGATGAATTTTCCACACCAAGAAGTAAGTCATCCTGTTGTTTTGATGACTTCTTGTATTTTGATATGATCCAAAGAGACATAATGTGCCTTCTCTAAGATTTTAGGAGGCATATATTCTTGGAAGAATCATGGAGCAGCCTATGAATGTTTTCTAGGGCATGTGTGAGTAAGAACCAGATCCTAGTTTAGCTTTTGAGGAGAAATCAGAAGTTCACATAAAGTGGCTTTGAGAACGATAAAGGTGCGAATGCTAAGGAAAATGAGATGGAATTTTTTCTAAAACAGGGTTTTGGAAATTGAATAAAAAGTTTTCTAGCTTATTAACACTCAAGAAGAAATGTAGTGCCTTCTTCAGAGGAATAATAAAAGGAATTTTTGAGATCATTCTAAGACTGAGATATGAAAAAAATTTCAAGCAAAAAGGATAAGTATTAGAGAAGCCATGAACATTTTTCTAGCTATGTTCTTATCATTCCCAAACACTTTCCTAAATCAACAATAACAAATTTTTCTTGTTTAACTCCAAATCACTTGGATGAGAAACTTTAAAGCTTGTCATGGTCCATTAATGATTTTTTCATGCTCCTTGGATTTTCAATTATCTTCAAGGTGGCCAAGTTTAGAACAAATCTCTCACAATGTGTATAAGTGCATGGACTATAGAAGAACATGTAAAGGAATAATGATCTTAAAGCTCATTAGGAGCATTTGAATTAATGAATATCATGATTTAAGAGCATGTTCCATGATTTATGTTGAATAATATTCTTGATAAAATTGATGATCATGTTACCACATGTTTAAAGGTGCATAACGTGAAACAAATGAGTGGGTTGTGGACCTCGAGGAAGCCGAAAAAGTTGAGTTCATTAATACCTTAAGTGACTTGAATATGATATGAACTATTAGAATCCTTCACAAGTAATGTTGTGGAGTGAGAATTGTATTCATCATCTCAAAATGAAAGGATGAGTGTTATGTTAGATCATTGTGTTAAACTTCCTCTATGCTCGTAACTAGACCCGCATTGTGATGCCTCAGAGTGATTGTTGTTTATTATCATGCAATCTATGTATTTTTGTGCAAAAATAGTGTGATGGTGTCGACTGCAAACAAGTTTGAAAGGCTTAGAATCATAGGGGTTACAAGGTGTTTTCTTTAAGAAGGGTTTGCAAGTGAAAACCCCGTTATTGAATTGATGGTTACATACCCTATTTCAACAAGGAAGAGGAGACATTTAACTTGAATGCCACGAGTTTCTGGTAAGACCTCCATCAAAACAACCCTTTTTCATATCTTCATGTCAAGCTCAAATCTTTCAATCAATTTCCACTCATGTTTTTAGCAAGAAAGATTATTTCGGGCCTACACAAAATAAAATTAGGTTCTCAAGAAGAAAACTCTTCAAATGTGTGAATGCACCAGCAAAAAAATTGTTAAAAATTTGAGGAAACCTTTGTTATGAGGCCATGAATGCACTACTAAAGGAATAAAACTTGTTTATCATGAATCAAGAAATAAATTCATGACAGTTTCCCTACAAACCATGACAAGACATGTATATGGGGTTTTATCATTCTAAAAACCTAATCAGTTATTTAAAAGCTAGATTCACCTTTGATTGATCTTCAAGAAGGGAAAATGGAATCTGGAAAATCTTCAAGCTCATTTGAAAGGCATAATACAACCAATTTTATGTAGCATTTTCCGTAGGAACTCTTAAAGCTGAATTAGAATCAATGCATAGTCAAAAGCTATGACTTGTAACTTGGACCTAAGATGGCTTCACATGTTCAAATCTATTAGAAAAGTCTTGAAAGGGTGTTTTTAGGATTTCAAATAATTGTACTTGTCTATCTTCTTCTTGTTAGTTAATTAGACTATACTACTCCTAAGGTCAAATAAAGATGAAAGATCATGTGACTATGGAGAAATTAAAGAGTTTTTTTGTCTTACGTTGATGATCTCGAATCAAATATGCTAGGTCTAAGAAGTACCTCAAAGGTTGTATTGTTAGAAGAAAAGTCTGATAAAGTAAGTAAAATTCAATAATATGGTCATGTATCAAAGCTTGTGTGCCATGAGTTATCTTTGTGATGTCAAGTTTCTAGGAGGAGTTAATGTTCTATGTCTCTAGTCATGATTAGTGGTATCATGTTGTCATGTGTTAAAGAAATTCTTGGTCATTGGTGGTATGCTCATTGTGTCACTATGGTGGATAATATATGCAGGTTTTCAAGAAAGTACAAATCATAGTCTACAAGTATGTGAAATAGTAGAAAACACAATATGCAATGTTAGAATATATCCTACATGTCAATGAAGTTTGAAAAGTAGGTCTACAAGGATCTAATAAGAGCAAGGTACATGTAAACCATGTGGATAGGGCTCATAATATGTTCATAAAGGTAAAATAAGTGATAGGTAGATTGAAGGTGGTATAAATGGTTGACATGTGTCTGCACCTACAAAATCATGGAGGTCAGAAAAAGAAATATGTTCATGTCTTAACAAGCAAGAGACTAAGGAAAGACTAGATGTATAAGACTTTAAATGTAGAGGAATGTGAGACCTTGGATAGAATCCTTATAAGAAAAATCATTTGTGCATTGCAAAATGTTAGGAGGAAACTATGAATAATTATTTTGATATTTGGGAAAGTAAGAGGTTATGATGACTAAGAACAAAAGAGGTACATTTTGGTGTTTTGAATGTTGATACTTAGAGTAGGTTGTGACTGAAAATATTGTGTTTGATTTGAATTGTGTGAATATGCATGAGCCCTAAATATCTCGAAAAGTGTTTAAAGTAGTTGGTAAGAATATGCATAGTGTAGAAACTCCATGACTTGATATTTTACATGTTGGGGTTTCAATGAAATATCCTGAGTTGAAATTGTGATCCAGGTAGTTACATCAAAAGAAGATTTTATTGGCACTACACACACGAGGCAATGGATCTTGAAATCATTGAGTGAAGTGTGGAAAGGATATGAGTATGTAGGTGAATTGTCATAAAGTTGAATCTTGAGATGTCATAAGTCTTAGAGTTAAGGTTTGAGTTCAAAACCTTCAATCTTACAAAAATGAAGAAACAATGGAAGTCTATATACTATAGCATAAGTTAGGAAATTAAATGATCTTGAAAGGTAAAATAATAACATAATATAACATCAAACATGTCCTTGTGAATCCTCTGAGCCACATTTGTTTTTGTTTTTGAGGCTTGTGACAAGATACAAACTATAAAAATGGTTTTTGCACGACACAATGACTAGTAGTGTAATGGGACTAGAATCATTTGTTTGGTTGGATTTTTCTTTGATCAAACCTCCTTCATATTTGCATCTCCCAAATTCCCTCAAGTTGATACACTTTGGTCATGACAGTCATAATTAACTACAAATTCTCTTTCCTTCAAATTTGATACTAGAAATTGTTCAAGAGTCATAACTAAGATCAAATGGTGCTAAAAAGTTGTTGAAAAGAATAAAGTGGCTTAAAACTTTGTGAGAGCCTATTTAGTGGATTGCACATTGGTTCAATGATTTACCCACATGTGGAGGAATTTCTCTTGTGGTATCAAATGTAATATGTTAAGATGAGAATATGAACCAAATGTCTTGTAAATTTATGATATCTATCGAATAATTGAGAATAATTACATAAAGTCTTTGTAATCCCCTTAGCTCAAGAAAAAATGGAATATTGGGAGATTCTAAACATGAATGATATATAATAGTTCAATCAAAACTTAAACACAATTTCTTTGTGTGGGTAGTGAACAATTAGTGAAAAGAAATATCTACAACTTGTAAATGAGAGACACTTTTGTTGAGAGCAGTGTGAACACACATGAAAACTCTATGAAATAGTCAACTTTGTGAATGGGTGTTAGTTGAAGAAGTTTTGAAAAATTATTATAAATGATTTTGCTTAAGGATGCATACACATGTTACATTAGGCTGATTGATGCTTAGGTGAGTATCAGGTATAAAAGTTGATAAAGAAAGAGCATATGAACATTTGATGGAATGCATGAATGAAATCATGAAATGCAAATGCCAATGAAAATTAGACCCATATGACACATGTTAAGTTGAGGAAAATTAGGTGTTATGTAGAAAAACATGTGTATATAACTGATATCTCAAGGTTGTTATGAATGAAAATCAAAGAGAATATATCTATCAACATACTCAAAATTTGGAGATATAATCATGTAATGCTTCATGACTTAGGTGGACTACAAATGTTCCTTCTACATATGATTTGAAGAATGATGTAATCAAGTGAGATATTAAATGAAAGTACATGTGAGTAGTGACTTTGAAATTATGCAGAGGTTGTCAAGCCTAGTGGTATCTTGATATAGGCTAAAATACACCTTCTTTCATCTGAAATGGAGTCCAAGACAATAAGAAAATGGATAAAGTAGGCAAATTTTTCAAAGTTTGGCATAAATTCTTGAAATGTACCATATTGAAATAAGATGAATGACCAAAATGAGGAAAACAAGATGATTACATCCATAAAGGGAGCACTTCATTGTTCACACCAGGTATGTAGACCTCATTTATTGCTGAAAAGAGCCAAGAAAGGAGTAAACATAGTCCTAAGGGGAGCAAGGTCAAAAGTAAGTCTTTCTCATGTCTTATCATTCTTAGTTGTCATTAATTTCCATGTCAAGTAATCAAATAGCCTTTATCATAGATGTTAAAGGGGGAGAAGTATGTCAAGAAACATGAAAATGAGGTCATCTATGTGTGTGTATTCACGATTGTCATCAATGTTTCGAGGATGGTTGCCATCAATGACAAAGGGGAGTTTTTTGGAAGTGTGTGTCACTTGTGTTGTCATTGATGTCAAGTTCATTGATGTCACAAAGTGGTCTAAGTGATCTAGGTATGTTGGTTAGGTGATCTAGGGGTCTCCAAAGGTGCATATATGTGGCTTGAGTCTCTTAAAGGTGGTATGAAGGTCAAAAAAGGTCTATGAGGTGAGTGAGATGTGTCAATGAGTCTGTAACATGTCCAAATGGTCCAGTCATGAAGTGTATGGGTCAAGTCAAGTCATTCTAGGCCTTGGTCTAGTGCAAATACATGGTGTAAATAAAGAAAACATGAGAATTATCTCAAATAAAATTAGGTAAATAAATCTTGGATAAAAATAAGGTAGAACATGAGGTGCACAAAGAGATATAAGAGACAAACCAGGTTCATGAGACTGAGACAAGTTAGTATGGTGCTTTCTTAAGCCAATCCACAAGCAAGACAAGGTGTGAAATGTTGACCTAAGGTGTGATAATGTAAAAAAAACATGGTGTGAGCATGGAATGATGATATATGGTGTGTAAAATTCTTCTCAGGTAGCTTTTGAGGTGTTTTAGGCACTTCAAAAGGTCAACATAATAGTTATTGACTTGGAATCGAGAGACAAAGGGCACCTAGATGAGATGGGATGGAAAGATGCAGGATGAACCAAAGAAAAATATCACTTAGAGGTGTTAGAGGTAGTGCATCCTTTAGGTGTGAGAAGAATTTCATAAATTGAGGATGAATATTTTGTAGTTTGTGCAAGTTTTTCCAAAACCGGTTTTTTCAAAGTATGCAAATTAAGCACCAAACTTCTTAGCAGTCAAGAAAAATTGTTGAGCCTCCTTCACATAAGTAGTAAAATAAAAAAATGGATTAAATTAGGATAAATTTATGGTGAAAAAAATATTTTGGTGATTGGTTAAGTATTTTATAAGTTCTATCCATTTTTGTGAGCATGTTTGTAACCATCCAAACCCCAGTTTAGACTAGTTTTGGAAAATTGAGTTGGATATGTGTCCTAACTCAACTATTTTTCTTGGAAAACTATTTGAACATGTATAGGAATCCTCAAGGTACATTTTCATGATATTTTTATTTCATTTTTTTGGGGGCCCTACTAGAAAATAAGTGTTTTTGTGAACATCTCGGTACACGTAAAAATCTTGCAAAGGAAAAAAATTCTCAAATGATTGTGGATGATTCCTAGGAGGTGTTATTGAGGTCCATAAATCCATTTGGATCACTTATTTGAGAAAATTTTGAGATACAACTCAGTTTTGGCCCTACTGTTCAAACTAGCAAGCTTGTGTGACTAGTTTTGATGATTTGAAGGCTTAATGATGAAAATTATCATTCTTGGAGTGTAAGAAGTATGTGATCACTCTCTAAAGGTTTGTTGTGACAAGTTTTGAATATTGGTTTAACTATAAGATTCATTTATTGCTTAAAGGTGATTGAGCCAAAATTGCTCTTTTAGGCTTATTTGAGAAACATGTTTGAATGAGGATGAAGGTGAGAATTTCTCCATTTAACCTATGGGTCCTGTTGACGATCATCCTTGGCGGATCAGACCGTTAGAGTCATGGGAATCCTTAGGTTAGTGGGACATGCAGCCCTAAGGAGACCTCCAGATGTAAAGAAGCTGGCTCTTCTCTTGGTTGTGAGGTGAGGTTTAGAAAGACAAAACAAAATATCAATTTAAAGGGGGGTAATGCGCCAAACAGAGCCTTCTAAGAGATCAATCAAGACCACAACTGTCTGAAAAAGAAAATGGTGAAGAACTGAAAAGGGTGGTTGAAATGCACCACAGGTTAGAAAATACTCACATAGAACACTACTTCAAACTACTTAAGCATAGCTTCAAAGATAGTAACAACATTGGAAGATGCACAGTTTCTACGTGAGGATAAAGGTGATTAGAGACAATAAAGATACGCAAATGATGAACAGAAAACACCACAGACATATATATTACTCCAACAATTGTGCATAGTATTACATTTAGAAAAGAGGCAAGCTTGCTGTTACAAAACCCAAGAAGAAAGCTAGAGCTTCAAGATCTCTGTCTTTTACAAAAGAGGGACTTGAGACAGAGAAGAACATCGACTGATTCCCAGAATTATCTCTAACTACTTCTATCTCTTTCTCTATATCTTCAACTATATGTATATATATATATATATATATATATAGGAAGGAAGAGAAGATAAAAATCCCTCCTACACTCCTTTCAACTGCTTTTAATTATGAAAAATGGAGCAAAGTGACAGGAAAATATTTCTAAAGATCTCTCTCACACTTTCCATTATCTGCCCCTTCTAAAAAGTGAGAGCCATGCCTATTTAATGCATCTTTACTATCCTGCAACCAACTCCTTTAAAATGGACTCACCTTTTGAGGAACATCCCTTTGACTCTTTATTACATAACCAAATATTTTGATCTTTTGTGCATTGGTTTCCAGCCTCATGACTCAAATGGTGCATATTTTGTCGCTACACTGAAACGACCCTTTGAATGTAAATGAATAACTTGAGTCTTCGTAGGTTGGCATTCTTCACATGAGACTATGCATTAACTTGCTACTGAAATGATGGCTATATGACCCTTCACCTCTAATATTTTAAAAAGTCTTGAGCATTAAATATTTCGAGATGAGTCTTGTAATCACTCATACGTGATACATGGCTTGTCACCCCTTTGGGTCTTGCTTACAACCTGAGTCCACTTATTGTGAGATCCACATGGGAAGCCCTCACATCTTAAAGATTTACACCACCCTTCTAGGTTATGGGAATGTGTAATTTTGACACTTGGCACCAACCGTGGGCACACCATTTGTTCCTTTGGGGAGTAAAAGACCCCACCATATATAACGTCACAACCCTTTTGGGGTGGGACCCCTTTTAGTTAGTTCCACATGGAAACCCTGTGGGCTTCGAGACTTCGCTCCTTCTTTGACTCTTGAAGTTGTGATGGTTGGACACTTGACATCTTCCGAGCCTTCTCTGCATTATTTATGCTTTGGTAAAGTCCCAACTCCGAATAGGCTTCAAAAATGTAGGAATATTTTTGTTTGTGGATTTTTAGATAACAGTTTGGTGACTCACTGGGACCATTAGCCTACTAAATGGAAAGAACCCACAATCTCCTACTATCAATTTGGTCTGGAACTGTGCTTGAAGTCACTATGAATCTGAGCTAGTAGCACTTTTGATCTTTTGCAGAGCCTTCATGGCTGCTGACTAATTTTTACTCCTTCCTACCCCAATAACAAGACTTCTGTAATTTATTTTTTGTGAGAGTAGAAAATTGAAAAGATAGCCAACTATGAATTTTAGTTGCTCTGCATTTGCTTGAAGTGAAGCTTGCAACCGCCTCAGCCAACTGTGAGTTCTTCATCATATGGAGTCTTCCTAGGATTTGGTGCCTCTTAATGGAGTAATATAAGCATGTGCTATATAAAAGAAAAAACATACATGCCTCAAATGAGTCATGCAGAGTGTGTGCAAGCACTTATTTTTCTAAAAGCAATCTAATCCTACTCCTAATCTAATTGGTTTGACATAAGCTAAATAAAACCCGAAACAGGCAAGGAAAAATAGCTTCCTTTTCTTATGAAGTGAGGCCATACGATTAATTTAGCTATTGATATGGCCTGTAACGAGAGTGAAAAATTACCTTTCACTCTTTCACCCATGGTATCAATGAACAAAATGAACCCCTCCTTTAGATGTTCCTTACTTGGTTGGAGGAGTTGTAGTTGACCCTCGGGGTCTTGCAAATCATCCTCATGCCCTGAAGTGAGCATGACTGGTACTGAGTCTTCCCTTGGTCTTGAGGAGGACCTTTCTTTGGTGGGAGTTGGTCTGACTCTTTACTTCTGCTCATGGTTCTGGATCGTATCTTTTGGAATGAGGCTTCCTTACAAGATTCTCTGGTGGGTGTCATCCCTAGCAGTTTTTTCAGTGAATCTAGGCTCTTTGATTGAAAGCAAGAAGCTCTCAATAATTATTTCTTCTAGAGTCCTAGGATTAATCCTATGGGGGCCGTTGTGAGTGGAAGGCTGCCTTTGTTGTGGGGCTGATGAAGTGGTGAAGTTTTTTATTTCTATAGGCCCTTCTTCATCAAGGCATCCCCCAAATATGATAAGCACTCGAGCTTATCTTCTTCCTCCTCTGTCAAATATTTATGATTTTGTATGATGGTTTTGAGTCTACAAATTCTCCATCATATGTGGCTTCATCTTGTAGTATGAAGCCCGTTGATGAAAACTTTTCCAGTGGAGCTGCTTTGTGGGGAGGACAAATAGAGGCAACTTCTATAGCCTTTCTTCTACTCAGCTGGTGATACAAACCTCTTGAGCCCGTATCACTTCTCACCATATGCTCCTCTTCTTTTGGATTTGGAGCCATTGCTTGTTGGTGCGCAGGGGCTATAACTCGTGAAGAAAGGGGGTGGGTGGAATGGGTGGCTTGGAGATGGAAAAAGGAATGATCCCTTTGTGGTAATGAAGTCATGATTGCATGACTCCATAGGATGAAGAGAAATGGAAGATGTGGAAAGAAGGATGAGTGGAAATGGATGAGAGGGAGGTCTACTGATCCTTTGTAATGATTTTTCCGTAGGACCATGCGCGAGTCATTGGATATGTTCTCGCAACTATCTTCATTGAAGTTCTAACTTTACCAAGAATAAAATGAGCCAATAACTTGATAAAATATCACTC